>CM021102.1:465374215-465974215 GCA_007115665.2 Sequoiadendron giganteum | reverse complement strand
AGGATCGCCTCTTTGGCAACATGTCGCAATGATTGAGCACGTTCCTGGAGGCGAGGTTATCTTTGACATCATATTCAATGCCATAACAAGTATAAAAGATTGTATAGTCAAATCAAAGCTTGCTTGTGTGCAATGTCCAGCTAAGGAATTAGAATTTATCCGAGGTCAAACAAGCATTGGTTGCCAAAGGAGAAAATTCTCTTGTATATCGAAGAGCAAGAAACAGCATAGAGTACAAATGAGAGCAAAATCAAAAAAGCATACTTTAGCCAAAAAAGGATAGTGCAAGCCACCTTTAGGGCCATCTTCCGCTTCGCCGATAGTAGCTCCTACACATCCTTTTATTGTGACACCAACTTCTCAAGAAGACAATAGCCCTTTTGTTACACCCCACCTTAGATTCCTAAACTTACTTTTCACTTTATGGTAATTATTTTGATGAATCGTAAGAAATTAAGAAACCTTGAAATTATATATTATGGTGGAATTATGCAATGTTATGTTTTGCAATTCTATGGAATGATGGCAATTATTTGATGTCATGAATATTATGAAATATAATGAAATGATTCTATTTATTTTGTAAATGAAATGATATGATCATGCTATAAGTTTACTTGGCTAATCACCTATTTGTTTTCTTGAGTGAGATTGCAGGAGCGATCCGAACAGCTCGAGAGAGAAAGAGGGGGAGTATCACCTGGGAGAAGGGTGAAGTTGTGAATCCTCTAACAATGCCAACTGAGCTTACCATCGGTCAAGTAATGTTTACCGTAAACCTAACGAGTCTAGGGATGTCTCTAGCATGCTCAGAGGTAAGTCAACTTAAGTCAGTTGATTCATGTTCGTCCTTCGCATTAGGTATGGCTTTTGTAGGGTTATTAACTCTACGTTTTTATATAGATAAGTGAAAGTATATATAGATATATCCTTATATGAATTTCACGTTGTTCTATAAACGTTATTATTGGATGCTTATCAATATTACAAAAGGATGTTCATCAAGATGATCATCTTTTGGGTTTGCATTGTGGGACGAAAACGCCAATGTGACGATATAATGTTCAACGCTGTCAATCTTGCATGACTAAGTTATTAACTCTAAATTACTAAATGAACTACCATTTATATGTATATGTTTTTTGTGATAATTTTGAATGGCGAAGCTAGCCATTGAGTCTATTATTTTTACTCAACCCCTTTTATTGCAGAGCATGATATATAAATAAGTTTTTCTCGTAACTTATTGGTATTGAGATGACAATTTTCTATATATATATATATGTGTGTGTGTGTGTGTGTGTGTGTGTATTTTACTTTAAATATCATTATGAATTATATTTAGCCACAACCAATAAGGTAAAGGTGGCAGAAGTTATTGCTTTCAATGTATCAACCAATACTGTCTGTGACATATTTTATAATGTCTAAGATGCCAATGTGAAGCCATATTGGTCGTGGTAGTAAACCTTGAACGTGGCAAAAGTCTAAATTCAAAGATTATTAAAAATCATTTTGAGACTGTTGGTATTCTCTCCAAAGTAGTGTATATTTCCAAACATGTAACTCAGAATGCCATGTATGGGTACGTGACCATCTTCCATATAAGCCGATGTATAATAGCTATTACACTCTTAACTGTTTCTTGCCTTTCAGTTATCGAATTGTCCTATGAAGACTTGTATCTTTTGGAAGCCGAATATGTATTCATTTACCACCAATGTCGAGCCTTTGAAGTTACGTGAAAATGCCTCAAAGACGGCAAAATCTATTTACTATTTTGTATTACTAATCCTATCTCTGTTGGGTCGTGGCTCCTTCCACGCGCCGGTAGTGACATAACCAACTTTTAACTATTTTGTGACTCAATCATTCCCTTCATGACGGGAAGTTATAATACCTTAATAGAATATTAAAATGGCATTTTCGTGTGGTTTGGATCGGCTATTATCGTGGGATTGTTAAACAAAATTTGGGAGCACTTTGCAAGGGTTGTTTTTACCATCTTTTGCTCATTCGGGAGGATACGCAAAAATAGAAGATAACCAATTCTTGCGACTACCTTTTTGCCACGAAAAGGCATGGAATAGTGGAGGTTGAAAGTTTATTGGGTGGGGGGGTGGGGGGCGCTCAAGTTAGAGTACTCAAGGGCAGGAAATGAGAGAGAACGTGCAGATAAGAATGTCGTTCTCCCCAATCCGTCTCTGTATTTTAAACCAATATTCTCTTGTTTCTTGGATAGTCGATAGTGGGGAGTGCATATTGAGTAGGCGGAATACTTTTGCCTTTTGTTTGGTGATAAGAACAAATGAATAGAGGAAGATGTTTTGTGTGAAGCGAGTACAGAAACAATAGCTAGTAGAGATTCAAGTGTAAGCATCAAAGAAGGTTCACTTCAGCCAAGCCAATGAGCAGCCAAGATTATATTCCTTATTTTTTCTATGTTCTAAACTGCTCAAGAAAGATTGTAACGACCCGATCCTTCGGTAAAACTAAAAAATTTCCAATTTACATCAAAAGAGTAAATAAACGTGCTAACAAGTTATTGCAAAATAATATTCTTTCCTTTATTGATAAAATATGAACAAGATATCATAATAGAATTACAATAAAGATTCCATGTTATTACAATAACTTCACAAATACAAGTAACGATAAAACGTACCTTATCTAACTTAGCTCCAATGAGCTTTAGAACAAATAGTAGTAAGAAGGTCCAGGAATCCGCCTTTCAAATCTTGGTACTTCAGTAGCCTTCAGAGGAGGAGAAGCATCACTCGAGCACTTTTCCGCCAACCACGGACTTCCAATGCAGTCCCCCACACATCTACCATTTGGTAGATGGCCCTCCCTTCAACGAAGAGATTGGTAGAGTAACTGATACTGTTAACCAACTGAGCATAGTGGTGTGTCCTACATAACTAGAACCTGTGCATCCGGCAGACTCTCGCTCTAGCATGTAATACGGGATCACGGTGAATTGACAATGTAATCATCGCCCAATCTAAGAGGATGTAGGTACATTACACTACTTTGATCAAAGTGTTCCATACAGCATTTCTACTGAGGGTCAACTGTCACATACACTATTCAGGGTCGATTTGACTTAGGGCTATCTTACACTACGCATAGGTCTTTGTCTTCTAATGGGTAATCCGTACCACAGACATCCTACATCATTTTGTACTACTAGAAAGGAATCAACATAATCAAGTAATTCACATATCCCCTCCTATACTGGAAATCTTTATCCTAGGAGTGCTCAACTTACCTAAGTTAACCCAATAACTAAAGTTGAAGAATTTACTTGACTCCTGTCCTCATCTCAATCCTAGTATATAGTAGCTAATGAAAAAAATACTCTCAATATATGGAGATCATACAATTTAACGCAGAATACAACTTAGAAAGCAACCATTCACTTCTTATGTACCAGCGGAACATCCTACGTTCCAACATCACTAGTATAATTATATACTTATGTTGTGCCTTGTATAATATTGTTGAATTCCTCAATCAAGTACTTTCTACTAGAATGAATCAGCATTGCAAGTACTTCTCCTATTCTCTTCTATATGGGAATGAATATTTCCTAGGAGTTTTAACTAGCTTTCCTGAGTTAAAATAATAACTTAGCTGGCTATATTGTACTTGAATCAAGCTCTCATCACAGTCCTAGTATAAATATTTATGGCAGCGTGTACTCTCCTTATACGGAGATCATACAAGTAAAGCAAATAGAACTAAATGCATTGTCTACCTTTTAAGACAAATTATTACTCTTTTATACAATCATGCATTACCTATACCTTATTTACTTCATGCAACTTTTGGACAGTCAATTGCAAGCATCATACAGCAATATAATATTTCGTTTGTCTAACATGACTTCTCAAGTTTGAAGATATAAAGAGCAGAATAGTACTTCATTAATCTAACATGACTTCATAAAAATCAAAGATGAAATGAGAACAAAGTAATCATGCCTGGATTAAGCTTTCCACAGGTGTTGATGGTCTTTTCTTGCAGTAATCCAGATTACAGAGTTTCTCTGTTCTTTCTCGCAATAAAATACTCTTCCCAAAAATTGCTCTCAAATAAAATGATTCTTTTCAGAAATATGGCTTCTCACAGATAATGGCCTCTCACAGATAATGGCTTCTCACAGCAATGGCGTATGAATAAGGATGCTCATAATGAAAAAGAGATTGAAAAAGAATGCAATAAGATTCAGAGTGAGGATGAGTAAGAATCAATATGAATGAATAATTCGCAGCAGTTGAAAACCTTTATATAGAGTCATGAAATGCAACGCATTTCCTTACGGGAATGCATGAGAATTGACAACACACAACCAAACTTATTCAAAGGCACTTGGCAGTTTTCCAAGCCCTCACTCAATACTTTAGGAAGTGATTCAACTTACCTTTAAGCCAGCAAAACAAGAATTGTTCAACTGTTTATCAGAAATCGCCACTTACAAGTAATTCCCAAATATGGCACCAACAAGAAGGTGATTCATCCTTTCGGAAATGGTCATGGCTGAATTCATTCCACCTATTCTCCTCACCAGATGAGTCGCCCCTGTTTCATAGCTTGGTTGATTTCTTCTCCCAGGTGAAGCGCACTTCACAAACGCGTGATTTCATTCTTCTGCCATTTCTTCATATTCACAAGAAAACTCAATTTTCTCTTCTATTTAAAATCTGACTTTATAAAGTCAGATAGTTTATAAATCAAAATATTTATTTCATACTTTAGACAAGTATAAATTATTTGATTTATTTCTTAATGGAAATAAGAAAGGTTGATTTCCATATCACTTAGGAAATAGTTTGAATTTCCCAAGTACGTGATGACAAATAATTAAATATTGATTTACATTATAAATCAAATAAAATATGAATAGCTCCATTTTAATATTTAAATAGAACATGTTAATCGTTAGGAAAATAAGTCGATTTCCTAAATGGGATCAATTTAGATAATAATCCGTTTTTTCATAAATTGAGAAATGATAATTAAATCAATGATTTTGATTTTCCAAATAAGAGAAATTAATATTAAATTAATTTAGGAAATAATTATACATATTTTATTATATAAATATAATTATAGTTCTTAAATATATTAAACATATATATATATTTAAATACGCAAGTATTAATTTATATATATATTTTAATATAACTATAATATATTTATATAACTTTTAATATATAATTATGCATATATATATTTAACAAATATATAATTATGCATATATATATTTAACAAATATATATTTATATCATTAGCCAGTCAGCATATCCGATATGTATAATCATACATATATATGTAAATTTCCCTAGTAATAATAATATAATATTATTAATATCCACACATTACTGGACGCGTGCATATATACCTACATATGCCAGTATATTCCCCTAGGTACATGTATACGTATGTATACTATATCGATACATTCGTATGGCATATCCATTAGCCAACTTACGCTTGTATCAACATGTCTTATACCTACAAATACGTGTATATACTATACACATGTATATATATACTTTCTTCAATTACATGTATCCGTTCATGTTACCATCACAATGACCGTGAAGAAACGCAAGGAAGGACCTCATATAAAACACACAGAAACAATCAAGACCTCTACTTGCAAAACATACAAGCTATGGATGACTTACCTTAAACTTGTACAAAACTAACTTGGTTTACTCAGTCTAAGGTGAAGTGTGTGTATGCTCAATTGGTTTTCGTTACCGGTTAACCGACCAAGCTCCTCTCTCGAGTGATACTTCCCCTCCCCTTGGAGAATGAACATTTTCCTGCAACCACTAGCACATACCTTTAGCAGCATCACATATATAAACATCTTTAAAGTTAGAATAACTATACTTAAATAACCATCTATTCATATATGCAGTATTTCACCATGAATAACATCAACTGTGACAACATCAAATGAAACAACATCAAGTGATATAACATTCATATTGATAACAAGGTACATGCATCATTAATTCATCTCGAGAATTCACATCACATTCACTTTTACCGCAACTGGCAATAGTAAATAGTAACCTCACATTTTGGGATGTAAAAAAGATTGCGAAAGGTTAAAGAACCAATTATGGGCTAAAAAGATGCATGCCTTCTCTTACATGTGAATTTTTATTTGATTTCCCTAAATCATTTGCTTATTCATGAAGGATTGAAAATGCATTTTAAAATCACCTTGTGAGTAGATATGTTGTGTTCTTCCTCAAGAACGACTCTTTATTTGATTTCTTAGACTCCTCGAGGTTGAGCCAGAATAATAGGGAGTTCTTCCTGAGCATATATAATTTGAATCTTTAAAAACCAACTTGGGGTTCTCTTACTCCGATTGCTTTTCTTGAAAGGATTTGCCATGGTGGGTTTTTGAAGTCTACCGTTTGTTGGTACTAAGGTTCTCTTTAATTATAAGGATAAAGTTTGGTAATCTTGTCAGTTGAGAATCTTTCGAATAAGAATGATAGAGATAGAGATTAAAAGTATGAATACAAGAATGACTTATGCTAGATCACTACATCTTGAGGGTTTAAACCCGAGCTTTGTAAGGCTAAGATTAAGGTAATGGAAAAAGAGCCTTGAGCTCAGCTTTAGGCTAGCTTTTATTAAGAATGCCTTTTGTTAAGGAATAGATTTTCTTGTACTATTCATTGAATGAGAACCTCATCTTTTGCCTATATTAGTTAAACCCTTCTAGGGTTTTATACTAAGAAGAAAATCACCCAATTGGGAAGGATATATGTGAATGAAGTTTTGATACTATCCTGTGACCAGTTAGGTCAAGTTTGTTAGTTGTGTCGGCAAGTGAATGCCAAGGAACTAACTGTGAGAGTAGGTACTCTCTTATACGAATTGAACCTTGAACTAAATGGTAGGTGCCAAAGATTCGGTAGTTACAACGAGTAACTCGGGAGTTCAAGGAAAGTTTAACACTATACCTACTCAGTTGAGTTAGATTATGTGAATATTTATTTTTCAGAATGCTTTTTGTCTTGTTTGCGTCGAAAAGACTCCTTGGGATAGAGAGACTACCCCCTTAGTAGTAGAGGCTTTGGGCTTGATTATATTGGTAATCTGAAAGTTGCTTGTATAGTATAATTCTTGATAAGTAATTGAATGTATTTGAGAAGAACAAAGAAACTAAGTCTTGTTATAAAGAAGTATTGAATTAAAAGTACAACTCAATGCTAAAGTGGCAGGATTGCCCTTGCAGCAAAGGGATATAGCCCTTTCCTTCTTTTTGCTAAATAAATTGTGAATGGAATTGTCTTCCTTGAAATGAAAAGTTGTTTGGTGGTGGTGTTCAAACCCTTCTAGGGTTTCGTACTGAGTCAAGTACCATCCAATAGAAGTGTAATGAAAAGGAAGTATCCTTATTAAACCATGACCAATTAGGTCAAGATAGTTGATGTTTTTGCAAGGGATTGTCGAGCAACCTACTATGTAGGGGAAATACCTTTTGTATTTTGGTTTATCCAGAACCAGTGGCAGGTGCCAAGGCCGATAGTTACGCCAAGTAACATGGGATTTGAGAAAGGCCTAATATCTTATCAACTTAGATGAGTTATGTTTTGAAAGACAGGTTATGTCAAGTTATAAGTTCTTTGTGTTTAACCATTCGGTGGAACAGTTAGTTCTAGAATACCCTGGGTCAGAAAAGGTGTTCCAAGTCGAGTAGGGTGGGTGAACAAATGACTTCGCTCTTAGTAGCGAATGTATCTCAGATGCAAATACTATGGCCATAGTGGTGCATTTGTCTCCGCATGCACTTGTCAGTTCACTGTGACCTAGATACTTAGCTAGTCAGAGATGTCGTACATAGTTGGAGGGTATCCATAGTTGTACAACGGAATTAGTTAAGTAGGGCACAACACCTGAGCTCAAATGGCAGAAATAAGAGGGTCCTTGACTAATCCTTCGTTGAAGGGAGGGCCGTCTTACCAGTTAGGTAGATATGCGGGGGACTACTTAAGTCCATGGATGGAGGTAAAGCACTCAGGTGATGCTCTCCCTCTTGCAGATGACACAACAAGTCTTGGAAGACAAAAAGAATCCAGATAAGGATCTCTGACCTTACTCTCTTTCAATTATTGTTTATAGCTTAATTGAAATCATTGAATTGTGATGCAAGAAATAAATGATGATAATCATCTCCGTTGGAAAGTATTTTTAGATGCTTGATATGTCTAAATAGAAATAGAATGCAGTAGCATGTTTCGTTTATTAAAAAAAAAAAGAATCTCTTTTACCTTGAATGTCATTTGTTAACTGTTGGGTGTAAACTCATGGTAAATCGTTTATATAAAGGAGATGGATGTTACACCTTTGTTTTGCCACAAAAGAGGCCCATTAGAGATGATATTTCAGAATCAAATGACAAGCAATGCAGATAAGCACATTTCGTATTGCATTTATGTCAATGGGCTTCCTTTCAACCTCATTATATCACCATATTGGCAAGCAATCGTGAATGTTATTAATCCAACACCCACAAGTCATACAAACCCAAGGGTATGAAAAGGTTTGCACCACCATATTGGAAAAATAAAAAAAAATTGATGAGACATTTTTGCATTAAGCAAACATTCATGGACGAAAGATGACTGTTCATCGTTTCTGATGGATGGAAATATTGCGAAAACAGGCCCCTCATTAACATCATTGCAATGTGACCTAAAGCAACAATGATTTTGAAGGCATTTAACTGTGAAGAGCATGTGAAGGATGCAAACGTCATTGTCAACATCCTCAAACGTTATAGAGACGATGAGTGCCCAAAATGTTGTCCAATTTATTAAAAACAACATTAGAAATTAAAGGGCAGTAGATTTATTGGTGGAGGCAAAATACAAGTACATTTTTGAGGTACCATGTGCCATCCACTCACTCAACTTTATGATGCACAAGATTTGCACACAAATCAAGTGGATCAAAGAAATCTACACCAAGGCTAAAAAGATTCAGATGTTAGTGCCAAATCACATCACAAGCAATTTTTAAGTCCCCCTCAAAGTTGGAGTTGCTGAAGTTAAGTTTAAAATTTTCCATATTTAACTTTTTAATTTACTACAAGTTTGATATAAATTTTGTTTATATCCTCTACTTTTTTAATTTGTTTCTAACTTATGAAACTATTAGATTGTTGAAACTCAATTCACATCACACACAATTGTCTTGAAACAAATTGTGAAGTTGCAAGAAGCATTGAGCACCATGTTCGTCAACAACCTTCAAAGTTTATGGGGGCAAACAAATTTAGAGAGGGTCCAGAAAGTCAAAGCAGTGGTCCTAGATGATGATTGGTGGGCTCATGTGCATTATCTTTTGAGGTTCACTAAGTCCACCATGAGTATGATCAAATTTGCCAATACAGCTAGGCTGTAAACTGCATGGTAGAAAAAATAAAGATCATAATAGCAACTAAAGAGAATGACCCCACAAAAGCATTTTTCAAACAGATGAAACAAATCAATGTTGATCACTAGAACAAGATGACCACACCTTTACATCTCCTAGCATTTGCTTCATCACCCAAATATTATAGCACAAAGATAATTTCCTTGCCCAAGAGAGTGGCGCAACATAGAGATTCTGAAGTGAGGCATACAATGCTGCAATTATGAGTCTCTTCCCAAATGCATATTTAGAGGAAATTGCCATGGCTGAGTTTGGCAGTTTTATAACTTCAAGGAATCACAATCTTAACACCCTTCAAGACAAGTACAAGCAAGATATTCACACATAGTGGTACCTTCATGGCCAAGGCACTATCTACCTAAAGCCTCTTGTAATTAAAGTTCTACAACATTAAAGCAGCTAATTATTATATTTTAATTTTATAATTGCAAATGTTGACTTTGTCTCCAACCTCAATAGGTTGCAAGTTCTTTAGCTGTGCGGAACTGGAGTACATACTCCTTTATCCACTCAATTAAGCATAATTGGTTGGCTGCAAAAAAGGTAAAAGACTCCATCACATAAGCAAGTCGAGTACACAAAGGGAGCAATGAATAATTTGGATGTAGCCCCTAAGTATGCCAACTTGGATGCTTATATGGCATAGCTTACCATAGTTTCTTTAAAGGATGAGGAGGCTGCTACATGTGATGCAATTAGTGAGAGTGGTGTTGTGGTTGTATGTGGTTCAAATGAACCAATGTTCCACGGTGTTTCGGGGATGGGGACGGGGGGACGGGGGTCTAAGTTTGGGAGCAGCGGGGGGACGGTGGGGAGGGGGCGGTGAGGGAGCGGTGCTGAAATACATATAGTACTTGAAAAATTAGTTATAAAAAGATGTATAATTGTAGAAGCCTAAGGAATAAGTAAAGTTTAAAGTTTAAATACATTGCAATGATTTCATTGAACTAGCGAACATTGAAAATCAAAATGAAAATATACTTAATAGACATTGGAAAGAGAACTAGATGTTTCATAATTTGAATTTCATAATCATGATTCATAATTACAATCAACAATGTTCAAACTTCAAACTTCAAAAATAGTTCACATGAGATGACATCTCTTTGAGGCATTCACTCAAACAGTTCACTTGCCTTGCCCGTGCTTCCACATTTTGCAAGCATGCTACATAGCACACAGTCTGTTGAACATGGGGGATAAATTTTGAATCAAAAACAAAAATGAAAAAAATAAAAAAGGTTAAAGTTAAACATACCTAGTAACCTGGCACCCTTCCTTCCTGAAATCGCCCTTCTTCTCACACATTGTCTCAGGCTTCAGCTCTCGCCTCTCACACACTGTCTCAAACTCTCAGCTCTCACACACAAGTAAAGGTAAATGAAAACAAAATAAAAATCAGTAAATAGTGATACTAAGTCTGACTTTTTAGGGTAAGAAATAATAAATTTAACTTAAAAATTTTAAGTTTTAATAGTTTTTACTTTTGTTTTTTTAATTTTTAAAAAAAATCATTATTTTTATGCATTTTTGTGGGGGACGCCCAGGAGTTTCCTCAAAGTCTCGGAGATGTCTGGGAGTCTCGGAGACACCTAGAAATCCCCTTTTGGCAAGAAATGTCCCCTTGGAAGGAGAAACATTCAGGGGACAGCGGAGAAACGGGGGGACGCTTCCCAAACGTCCCCGCGTCTCAGAAACATCCCCATCTCGGGTTCGTCAAGAATTTCAGGGGGGTGCATTTCTGTGGAACACTAAAATGAACTAACTGATGACATTGATGCTCTCAATGAAAAGCATGATGAAAATTACTAATTGTAATTTTGTATTAATTTGGCATTCGACATTGGATTATCAATTATTGTTATCACTACCACATGTGTTTTCAATTCTGCTCTTCTTTTTGCAAATTATGGGTATTTTTATATATTTTTAATTTTATATACATAGTACAAGCATACCCAACCATACCAAACCCAGGAAAAATATTTGCTAAACTGACAAACCTGAACCCCAAACCAAAACCAGCACCATTACTAAAACATATCAAGCAGACAATTGCTGTAGTCCTCCAGATTGTTTTGGGACATGTATCTTCCCATTTTGTTGGCACAGAATTTATTAGCTTCTCAGGGGATTCTGCAATAAATGGGACGTAACAAAGTTCAGACTTCTTTTCTCCTTCTTTGCATCCCAGAGTACATTCCGCATCTCCTATTAGATATCCATTTGACTCAGAACTTAGTGTGGCATCAATTTCCTTATTACCTTGACTTGCTTCTTGTATTAGTTCAAGATCTCAAATGACTGCTTGAAAGAATGTAATGACTGATACTACTCATTTTAGATGGCAATTTAATGGCTACCCAGAATCCTCTGGGAAAAAAGGTTTAGTTCTTATGCTACCAAATATTTTACCCAATTTATTCAGTAAAGCTCCATATTTAATTTCTGATTCAGTTTGCAATTCTAAGAAAGGTCTTTTTCTTTTGCCAAAAGATCTATCAATTTCTTAATTTGGAGAATTACCAAACTGTTTGGTGAAAATTATTCATTATGTTCAAAGTTTTGGCAGTCTCTGACCATTAGCCTTCTAAAGATTGCATGAGTTTTCATAATATTCAAGTACCTTGTCCTATCAAATTTGAGAAAAATTGGCTTAAACATTGTATTGCTCACATGCTGATTCAGCAACTCTGAGCTGAAGGTGGTCCTATTTCAGGCTATGTTTAATATAACTTCTAAGTTCAAACTATTAAAATTTAATCTTGAAACTTGTAATCATTAAGATGTTGGCCATATCATTCACAAATAACAAGATGCTAGTAAACAATAAGCCCATCTTCAAAGTGTTTTCTTTTTCATGTTGAAATTGCTCCAGAGTTCCAGCTTCAAGAAAATCAATTACTGATACAGTGATCTTAATTTCAAAATGACAAGGATATCTTAGTGACAAAAATTATTTATATTTTGGATTAAAGAGGAAGATTAAGATACTTCAATAGATCTAAAGTACAGCAGTGCAATCTCAATCAAATTAGTAATGTTTAGCCCCCATATGGTACTATGATTAATGATCCTGACAACATAAGACAAAAGATTTCTGAAAGCACATGCACCATAGAAGGAATTGAACAACCTATATATTCTTTTTAGATGGCATTCACCTGAACGTCAGGTTGCAATTGAAAAGGTGTTGATTTGAAATGTAGACTATACAGGATTAACTGTAACACTTACCTGCTGTTTAGTTAAAGGAAACGTAGCTGCCTTTACAAGAACAGTAAGCAGAATAATTGCAAATCCATATGCATAAGGAATATGAATAGCTTCAAGTCCATCCTTGAGAACCTGCAAAACAAAACTACATTTCAGACATACTCAAGTGCAAGAACTAATATATCTGACTCATAAAAATGTACAAGTTCAAAAGAATTTGAAACTTCTGTAAAGTGTTAGAAACAAAATAAATTGCTACTTCAGATACCTGGAAAAGAAATTAAAATCCCCCCAAAGAAAAGCATAAGTGAAAAGGAAAATCTGGAAACCTTTCCATATCAAGGTAGATACCAAGCAACTGACAAATGAATATAATAGCATTCAGCAAAAGAGTAAAACTCATTACAGTAGTTGATCATGATCAATCTATACAAAGACATTCAACTTAGACAAATCTTCACACAGACCAAGTCGCTGCCTTCTCTCCCTAGATTTGTGGGCCCAGTTCCTCCCCAAGATTGCTCTGGAGGGTCCAATGTCTTGTAGAAATGTACGCTGCAATGGAGAAAAACAATTTGGTTGTGACAACCAGTAGTTGACAACTTGACTCCTTTCCAGTAACTAATGTTATAATCCAAAAAACTTCATCACATAAGATATACTATACACTATTGGATTGGATTTTATAAGAACCTTCCAACAGGAGTATACCACATATTAATCATCCACCTCTTGATACTTGCACACAATGGCAAAATGCAATGACACCTACAAAGAGTGATGATCAAGAAGACTGTCCCTTAACATTACTTGTCAATCTCATTGGAATACTATGGTTTCAGAAGTCCCAGACTCCAAACAACTTCCCACCTTGCCCATCCTTCATTAAACTAGCTCAAAGGTTGTCCCAAAGACCATTCCAAAGTAAAGGGCTTTACAATTAAAGGGATGATATCAACCCAAGGGGCCTTCTCAATTAAAGGATTTCCATAGAAGGTGTATTAAAAAAGGGATTTCCATGTAAGATGTATATAGCGATTGGAAGGCTCCTCTCAATTAGGAGGCTTCCAAGTGAAGGGCGATATTGGCCAAAAGGCCCTCCCTATAAGGCATAATTAGTGATGGATGGCCCTTTCCATTTAGATGGTTATTATTGAATTAAAGGCACCTCTCAGTTAAGGGTTAAATATTGACCCAAAGAACACTCCCAATCCTGGGGTAATTATAGACATCAATGCCTTTGTAGCTCATGGGTTATTGAAGTGAAAGCCATCCCAATTAAGTGAAAACTATTTTAAATGTTATTCAAAAAGAGTGAGACTGTTGACACTTTCTAATATATTTTCAGCATAGCTATTTTCCAAGAGATAATATAGCAGATTTCTAACTAAATATCTACTGTAGCTTTGGCCGGAAGGCTTGTCCTAGTTCAGGAGCACTACTGAACTAAAGGCCCCAAACAATTAATTAATAATTATGGATACAAAGGTCTTTTTCCAATCAATGGGTAACTAAACCCAAAGGCACTTTCCGTGAAGGGACATATTTAACAGGTTATTTATGAAGAAAGAGAAGATGCAATTGCTAACAAACAAGAGTGCAACAGCAACAGGACTAAATTTTTCCAAGTTAAAAAGATTAAAATTTTAAATTTAATCAGAATCAATGAACATTACTTGATTAATTAGAAATGTGTTTTCCGATGTGACAAGTAATTACAACTTACAGTGGTTATGGAGAAGAAAAACATACATCAGGTCTGTTTAGGAGATGCTGATGTCACTTGCTTATGTCAGCAACAACAATCTAGCATAAATCCACCAAAACTTGCACCTTCTACCCTTGCAGCTGAATCCTCGATAAAAAGAAACAAATTGTTTGATATTCCTAGGAAAGCATGTCATATGTCCTCTTGCTTATCATCATTTATGTTATTTGATGGACCAACTGCTTAGTTTGTTCTTTTTTAACAAACCTTGCAGAATTACATGTCCATAGAACTGTCAACAAGGAAGACATAGTATTAAAAATCCATTTAAAAACTGAAGTTATTTGAAATTGTGTCTACATGATAACAATGTTACACACAATGTCCAGCATGGTGCAATAATGCAACAACAAGGTCATGGTGAAGAAATCCTTGACTTGAAAAGATTTTAGTTTAAAATGTGTACTGCCATTACCCTATAAACATTCCTCCTTGCTGTTGAAGATGTCATTGAGCATTATGGTGAAGAATACATGTGCTCAGGTTTTTAGCATTTCTCTCTCCCAGAAAGGCTCAACCATGGTTGAGTTCAATTTCACAGAATAAGACTGTTGATTTGTAAGTGGCTTCTTTTATACATTGACTGGACCATTCTGTAAGATACTTCTCTATTTCTAGTCTTCTCATTCTTTATTATTAACATTTAAAACTGGGTCATGAATTGTGTCAATCTTCAAAATCCACATCTGTTGTCTATCGCCACTATCCATAATGCTTTCTGGACAACATTGAGATGGAAGATTGGGTGAGTGAAGTTCAAAGGTTCAATAATTTATCTTTCTATTGTTATCGATGATCCACACAATCTATGAGATATTTGGTGCATATCCAAATTGAGAGTTACGTATTTCACTCTTATGTCTACTTTGCCTCATATTTCATAAAAACTGAGGGATTGTATGTTAGCCTAGTTTTGCTCCCAGCTGAGGGATTGTATGTTAGCCTAGTTTTGCTCCCAGCTGATCTCTTTCTCTGATCATTCCACGTTCCCTAAGTTTAGAATGCATTTCCTCTATTACTTGGAGTCATACATTGCTGTTTATTTGTGGACACTGTGATTGGTGAGTGGTTTGAAACCATACTATGTTTTGAAGGGCTCAGGCATATGGCTGAGGGAACACCGTTGTTAAAAATCCTGCAAAAGGTAGTTTCTCTTCCTAAAATGTTTGTTTTAGTGCAAATGTGAGCATATCATGTCCTCCACAATTCTGGTAATGTTTTCAATTCATCAAATACATTTGTCAATGTGAAACAACCCCCATGGATATTTGCCCCAATTTTTCCCAAATGTTCTACAGGAATCTAAACAAACAGTATGCATGAAACTAATTTCTATTCATCCAATAACTAGCAAACAAATTTCAATGTAAATCATATGATAACAGTTTTTGAATTAAGATCTGAAATTACATATGGATATTGCCTTAAAATCTTCAGTAGAACAACAACAGAAGCATCCAATCTTAGCCACAGAACTTACAGTCGGATTGGATAACCAGAAGTATGAATTTGAAGCACAAAGTGAGACACCTCAGTAATATCTCCAACAAACAATGGGTTTCTGTCCACTGCCTCCAAGATCGAGGGTTTCCATCCTCAAACCTATTGAAAGCCAAAGCTTCCTAGAATTCTCCAAGAGAATATAATAATCAAGCATAAACCAAGCAAGCTGAAAATGACCCCTTGCAACACTTTTTATAAGCTTTCCATAAAAGCTCATTCACACTTTTAACCAATGTGGGATAAAACATAAACTTCCTTTCTGCCTTTTTGATGTCTCATGTATTTTAAAATAAGGGCCCCTTTTACTATTCATTTTCCCACTTAACTTTAGACTCACATTAATAAATTTAAATAATTGGATTTAATTTTATACTTTAAACTTTATTAATATAGAGACAAATTAAACCAATGGAACTGAAATCATCTGACGATAATAACCAACTTTCCATTGAAAAAGGAACTGTCACTGGAGATCACGGCCCACCTGATGAATTACTATTAGTAGCATTAATTACTTGCTAAAAATAGTAAGTATACCAAAACTGCCTCCAGACACCCCGGATTGACCTACAACGAAAATTGCCCAGACCAAAAATCCTCAAGATTCCTTAAAAGCCTTGGTTAGCCTACGGAACCAAGGAGAAATAGGCTAACGGCAACATCATGCCATGCGAGCTAGAAAAGGGGATATTATAGTCCTCCCTTCCCAAGAGCTAGCAAACATCAACCAACCCTCTGCTCCACCGTGATAAAAACACCATACACCACAAACTGTGAAGCAACATCATGCTCATGCAGCAATACTCCCCAGTGAACCTAGACTGGAACCCTGATGCACACAAAGGATCCCTCAACATATTGGAGAGTGTCCAACATAAAATACCTGGATCCCAAATCTAGAATAGAAGTCTGCTATGAAAAACACCCTCAGAATTCCACTGCTCAAATCTGATCTTCGCTTCACCATGTTGCGGATAGTGAAGCAACCCAATGGGACCCGTCCAATACACAGTGCCAAACCTGTCGCCGCCTGGATCCCAAAAATACCGAACCTCACATCCATCCGTCATGCGGAGATAAGAACATCTAAAAGCGTCTGTAACACAATATCTCTCTACAACTCCTACTAAACTCCCATGGATGTGATAACTAACCAAGCCATCATGCCCACTGCCACTACAACCTCCTAGAAGCCCTATCTCCCATTGAAACCCAGAAGTGGCAAACTTTGTCAAGTACTCACCAGCATGATGGCAGTCCATCCTTTGATCCTGCAAGTAATCCCCTACAAACAACTGAGTCAAATACTTGCAGCCTCTAGTCTCATCTTCTAAAGATGGTAACTCTAAGCACAAAAATGACTGGCTTCCCTCAACCGCGCATAGAGAATCATCATGCGTACAATAATTTTGCATCGAATACAAGTCATGTACAGGTGGATCAAAGGAAAAACTGTAAGTACTCCTCACCGTGTAAACACTATAAAACTCCTTTGTGAGCCTTGTTTGGAATCTCGATGCACTAGAACGATCCCAAACACTACGATTATTGCTCAACCCTGAACTAGTATCAGGAGTGTGATTGGCTTCCAACTCGAAGAGTAGATTATCATAGATCAATCCACCATCAAACTCAAATAATCGATTATTCACAAACTGCAAAATCACTCCATGCTGATCTGAATCATCCATATCTAAATCCCTGGAACAATAAATCGAATTGTACTCCTGAATTGGCTCAACAAACTGCCGATCATAATCAACAGCATGGGATGAAATGACTAATTTGCTTCCAGGGAAGGGAAACAAATCGACGTAAGAATCAATCTCCCAACTAGATGATACTCTACATATCTCCTGTGAAGAAGATGGAGTAGTGTCGTGAGTTGTCACACAACTCTCTAGTGAATCGACTACGATGTCACAAGAGCTATCAATAATCTACCCTGCATCACCTATCATGGGACTAACCTCAAGAGAACCTGGTGCAACATGTGGTTCCTTGCAACTCTCAACCAATGTGCTCATCCCATTTGTATCGACTACACCTGTAATCGTGATGGATGTAACCACATCCTCAACCTACTCACAACCAAAATTCGTGGATACATGCTCCTCACCAACTATTGCCATGGAAACCTGAACTATATCTGAAGATGGTGAAGACTGTGCCAAACTCAACTCCACAATAAGCTCCTCTATCCGTGACTGTGACTCCTGAAGGGCCGAGTGGGCGCTCTTCAACGAGTCCATAGTCACCTCAAGCTCATGAGTGAGCTCATCAACCTCCTCATCCTTTCCTTTCAATGCCTTATGACAGATGCAATCCCACTCGAGAAGATAATCTCTGTCTGCAAGTAGCTGTAGGTAATTTTGCTTCATTATTCCAATTGCTTCTCGAAGTGCATGAAACTCTGCAAGGGAAAGACCACTATCTTCGTGCTTATCTGCCATAAGAGTACTCCAACCATGAAGGGCCCAACATCTGATGAGCAACGTCAAAATGCTCTATGGTTGTGGCAATCATATTGTCGTTCGCCTTTAGTTGCCCTACCAAATGATGAGGACCTTGGAACTTATCACCCCCATACAAGTTTTTTGATTTAGATTCTGCACTATGATATGAGGTTGAATCATCATTGCTCACTATCCGATAAGCAGCATCATGAGTGCTATTAGCTTCACTCATAATATCATCAATGGTACTGCTGCTATATACCTCAAAATATGGCTCAACTGGTAGGGTAGAAGTTGTTGTTTTGACCATATCTTCACACACTTCCACTACCAAAGCAATTGCATGTCCATCCAAATCACGGTCCTAGAATTCATTGCCATTAAATAAATTTTCTGATTGGTTTTCTATGGTCTGATTTGAAAAATCAGACTCGTGGTGGCATAACTCCTCACACAATGCATCATTAATACTCAAACCTTGAGTATCTGCCTTATGATCACCCAAAGAATCCACACCATTGCTATCCAAATCACTAATACGATCTTTGCTAGCCTCTAAAGTAGAAGCCTCTTGAGAAACCTCTTGCAAGGATGATGTAGACAAATCATTTCCCAAGGCTGTCCTAATGTCTCCTTGAGTCAAATCAGCATGTCTATCAAATTCATCATATAAATTTTTGCATACCTCATCTGAACTTGAAAACACCAAATCATTCTCATGAAGAGTTGTAACAACCATATGTGAAGATACTCTATCCATTCCATGTACGAACAATTCATGAGCTATAGTGTGATATTCCTTCCTTGCATGCTCAATCTTGTGGCAAAGTTTCGGGTGTATGTCCATGTAGTCCTTGAAAGGAAGATTCTTCTTAACATATTGAGGAAGAATGCTATACTCCTCAAACATGCTAATCACCACCACTTCTTTGTCTTGTGGAGTTGGACCTTTGCTAGAAGAACGTGAAGATGATCCTTTGGAGAGTCCAAACTTTGAGAGTGAATCATATAAACGCTGCAAACTACGTATGACCTTGTATTGTGTTTGTTCAATTTCTTTTCATGCCTGTGTATTGCTAAACAACTTTGCCATGATGGCCTTTTTCGCTGTATATATTTCAGCCTGTAGTATCCCCTGATAAATCTGACCCTGTTTTGCTGATTTAAAATTCAAGGGATATCGCCAAACACTTGAGATGCAACTGTGTATTTGCTGGTATCTGATTTTCTGTTTGTGTTCTCAATTGCATATAATGATTTGCATAATCCAGAATTACTCATATGAAGCTATTCAAATGTCTGATGTGAGATGAAGATACAATGCAATTGTGCTTTTGGTATTTTCAGTGCAATAAATAAAGGACTTATGCAAACTTTCAGTTACGATATACAAACATTTCATCATACAATTACCATTCAACTCAGAACTTCATAAATTGCAGTTGTAACTGAATACAAATTCTTTCCAATATTAGTGCACTATTTGCCTTCCAAGAGATGACTCAACAATGACAAGCCAACTCAATTACAATGCAACTCCAGCTATATTTATAAACTGATTTACAATTACAGTCTGCTGGGCAGCAATGACTAAAACAATCTAAATCGATGCAATGCAAATACATCTGAATCAATTACAAACCAGTAACTACATAAATGCAATGTTAGTAATGTATGAGGAACCTAGAAAATGGCGCCAATAGCTGGAAGATGATGCCAAAGGTAAAAGCTTCCACAGCACCGAACATATCTTTTCTGACTGACGCCAATAGAAAATAAGCTTCAAACAAACGCTGCCTTGTCCCTTAGCAAGTGACATACAATCTCCTAACAAAATACGTCACTCTCAAAGACATTCGATTCAAGCCATAAGTCGTGTTACATCCCGATTGTATAGCTACTATTGCATAGGGCAATTGATTGTAATGTTTGAATAATTGAGATGAATAAAACATGTTTTTGTTATCGAAATGAATGTGTTCTATTTAAATGATTGTCTCATTTGATTAATACTTCTATTGGTGTAATTCTTGTTTAATGTTGCATGCAAGTTATAGAGTAATGAATATTCTAATTTAAGATGTTTTGTATACCGTTAATGTTGTGAACAAGTAACTGTCGAGATTGTATGTCTATGGGTGCAAGAACGAGAACCATTCCTCCAGGCGGAGGGGAAACATCACTCGGGAGAGGGGCTTGGTCGGATAACCGGTAAAGTAAATCAATTGAGCATACACACACTTCACTAAAGGTTTAGAGGAACTGAGTCAAATAGGTTGGTCTTGATAAGTCATCCATAGGCTTTAGGAGTTTTGGGTTACTTCTTTGTGCTTTGTGAGTGGTGTTATTTGTAAACCTGACTTATTGTTCTGTGACCTTGGATGTGAAACATGATTGGTTTTATGTACATAGGCAAGGTGTATATGTGTACACATGTATCTATATGTATAGACATGGCGATACAAACGTACGATCGGCAAATTGGTATGCCATACGTGTGTGTCGACATGGTATACATACACATACATGTACATGACAATATAATTGGCTATATACATCTATATACATGTACACGCTACCTATTGTCAGTGATTATAATATTATTATATCATTCTGGAATTTGCATATACACATAGATACATTAATATGTATATTGAAAGTATGTTGATTGGCTCGCAATACACGTATTTAATCAATTAATATGTAAATGTGTATATATGTATAAATGTAAATATATATATAATATTATATAAGTATATATTATTATAGTTTTACCAAAATAATATATATGTATATATTGGCATATTTAAATATGTATATGGATAGATACATTTTGAAGTATAATAAAACTATAATAAAATATATATAAATATAATACAACATATATATATATATATATATAGATAGATATAGATATAAAGACTTAACTTTATTAAGTCATTTGGTAATATCGATTATTTCATCATGGGAAATAAACTATGAAAATCTATTTCAATGTTTGAAATATTTTTATTCAACATAAAATGCAACGCATTTTTAAGGGAAAATATGCCAACTTCATAAAGTGGAAATATTTCATTGAACATTATAACAGACTTTTGAAATGGGCGAAAATCCGAAGAAAACTTCCCGTGAAAAAATATGAGCTTCCAATGCAGGAAGAAATGGAAGACAAATTCAATCGCAGGTTTTGGGGAAAACACCAGCCAGTTGGAAAATCGTTGTTGCAACCTGAACCTTGACATTTTCACAGCAAGCATGAATCAGTGTCTGATTTGTGCCAAAAATGGACGTATTTTCTATGTGTGGCAATTCCGAGTTAGAGTTGAATGAGTCTTGAATTTGTTGGCTCATAAGAAGTTGAATCACACTTATTTCTAATGACTTAGGTCTTGAAAATCCGCCATGTTGTTTCTTGACCGATTTTGGGCACTTGCTGTCCATTCGCATGCCATACATTGAGGAATTCAGGCTTATAAAAGGATACCCAGCCTTTGCTGAAAACACACAATTTAGCATTGAGCATTCTGAGTTAAGTTTTTGAGTTATCATTTGCTTCATATTCTTATGTGTGCATTTGTTGTAGTATCTATTTTGAAAATAACAGTAAAAACAACCAGCATTACCAGTCATTGTTGTTCAGTCATTCTGAGCTTTTGAGAAAAGCAAAGAGATTAGCATTTGAGTAGGATATTTAGAAAAGAGAGCTCCTTTAGGGGAAAGAATAGAGGGATCCAGTTGGAAGATTTCACCATCAACCCAGGAGCTGTTATCAGTTGGATTTCAGGAACATTCAAGAGCAGCAAGAAGGCCAAGCTTGAGGAAACAGGCATGAGGAAAACCTTCTTAAAAATCTCTGTTTGTGAAAGTAGAAGAATTCATTGAGTTTGTCTTAATGCATTGACTGAATTAAGCATAAGTTGATTAATTTAGTGAAAGAGAATTATGTTTTCTGATTATAATTGCATTGACTAAAGGAAATGTCTTGATTGCAAAATAATTATATGGGAAAGGGAAACTGTTGTTCTTACTTTGCTTAAAAATGGGATTTTTAAGTATTAGGGGATTAAAGAATGAATATGATTAAGTTAGATTGCATTTTGTATGTACGTAGCCTATTCTATATGATCTTCGTATATGGAGAATACGAGAAAACTAGTTATTATTTACTAGGACCAGGATGAAACCAGTACCAAGTATGGTCTAAAGCTTAAAGTTAGTAGATTAACTAAGATAAGCTAAGAACTCTGTGGATAAAGATTCCCGGAATAGGAGTTACCTGAGGGACACTTGTTGACTGTTTTTCATTTCCTAAATAGGTAGGTTGTTGTAGGGGGTCTGGGGTGATTGACCACCCATTGTAAGGACTTAGCCTACGCGTAGTGTAAGATAGCCTTAAGTCAAATAGGCCCTGAGTAGTGTATATGATAGATGACCTTCATTCGAAGTACTGAATGAGAATACTTTGGCCAAAGTAGTGAAATGTACGACATCCACTTAGATGTGAGATAGTTGAGACTACACTGTCAGTTCATTGTGATCCTTCACGCTAGTTCGGGATTGTGAAATAGCAAGTTCTAGATGTATAGGACACAGCACTATGCTCAGTTGGGTTGTCACAGTCGAATACTCTACCAATCTCTTCGCTCGAAGGGAGGGCCATCTATCGAATGATAGATGTGCGGGGGACCGCATTAATAGTCCGTGGTTGGCGGAAAAGCACCCAAGTGATGTTTCTCCTCCACAGCAGGCGACGGATACACCAAGATTTGAAAGGAAGGGAACCTGGACCGTCTTACTACTATTTGTGCAAAAGCTTACGAGCTATGTAAGTAAATGTTTTACTTTTGTACTCTGATTTATATTTACAATGAAAATGGAATTCATGTGGAAATATATATTGTAACTTGCATGTATTTATCAATGAAGAAAGGAAGAATTTTATTGTAATATCTTTGTTACTTGTTACTTTTATATGTTTGAAGTGAAATGTTGGAAAAAAATTTAATTACCCAAGGATGGGGTCGTTACAAGTCGTATCTTTCCTATTTGAAGACACTCAGATTTTGTCTTTCTTGGTTGAGTCAACAATTGGACTTAATATTTGCATCCTTTCTTTAGAGGCTCGATATCAAAGCAGCTCCCGACTTTGGTCTTTCCTATTTTTGATGCAGCGCCCGATACTTGGAAGTCCCAACAGCTCCCAATAGACTTTTCTATTATTCGCACCTTCTTTTTTATATTCTTCCTGACATCTTTGCCTTCATTTGCCAGGACGCCAGTAGTATTTGTCTTTTCCCTTTGTTTCTTCTGAATGTTTGTCGTCCACTCTTCAATTAATATTGACCCTTGAATGAAGTCAAATACTTCAACAAAATCGAATACTGACCTAGGACGTCTTTGTCTTATGTGCAGACCTGGATTTTGTCTTATCTGAAATAAATAAATACAATGCCCAAAATAAAATCGATGACTTTGTCTTTTCCAAGCTCCTCAATAGAAATCACACTTATTAGTAGTGCCCAAATTTGATAAATAAGACTCCACAATATAAATCGAAATTAAATATTCACAATATAATTCCTGTTGAGTTTCCAACGGCAGAAGTAATATGAAATCACTAAATACAAAATGACTTTCTTTCACTTCACCGTTTTTGACTTATAGAGGAAATGATGTGCCCAAAATTGATCTTAATAGAAAGTTGCGCTAGATTTATTTTGTCTTCATTAGGCTGCACACTCATTTCCAGATGGCCTCCTCACTGATGCGTTGAATATAAATATTTAGATGGCTCCAATAACATTCGAAGGCTATGCTCCAAAGAGTCAAGTCGTCTCTTGTCCTCTTTGCCACGCTGGCCAGAAACCACGACTAAGAATTTGCTAACTCATCCCTGACGTCTTCTACTCTTTATTTTGTCGATGCCTTGTCTCATTCTAAGCTGCTCCCGACTGGTCTCAATGAAGAAGCAACTTTTCTTTTTATCTTATTTTTGTCTTGTCTTCAGTCTGTCTTTACCCAGCTAGTGTTTGTTTTTTTCTCTGGGGCTTTTGTCTTACGCTCAGATTCTAAAAATCGCAGGGAATATATTATTTCTAAAAATAAACCCTTTCATAGAATACCTCCAATCTTGTCCTCATGAACCTCACAGGATGGCAGGATCGTGGCTCTAATACCATTAAAACAACCCCTATGGATATTTGCCCCAATTTTTCCCAAATGTTCCACAGGAGTTTAAACAAACAGTTTGCATGAAACTAATTTCTATTCATCCAATAACTTGCAAACAAATTTCAATGTAAATCATATGATAACAGTTTTAGAATAAAGATCCGAAATTACATATGGATATTGTCTTAAAATCTTCAATAGAATAACAACAGAAACATCTAATCTTAGCCACAGAACTTACAGTCGGATTACATAACCAGAAGTATGAATTTGAAGCACAAAGTGAGACACCTCAGTAATATCTCCAACAAAAAATGGGTTTCCGTCCACTACCTCCAACCTCGAGGGTTTTCGTCCTCAAACCTGCTGAAAGCCAAAGCTTTCCAAAATTCTCCAAGAGAATATAATAATCAAGCATAAACCAAGCATGCTGAAAATGAGCCCTTGCAACACTTTTTATAAGCTTCTCATAAGAGCTCATTCACACTTTTAACCAATGTGGGATAAAACATAAACTTCCTTTTTGCCTTTTTGATATCTCATGTATTTTAAAATAAGGGCCCCTTTTACTATTCATTTTCCCACTTAACTTTAGACTCACATTAATAAAGTTAAATAATTGGATTTTAACTTTATACTTTAAACTTTATTAATGCAGAGACAAATTAAACCAATGGAACTGTGAAATCATCTGACGATAATAACCAACTTTCCATTGAAACGGCACTGTCACTGGAGATCCCAGCCCACCTAATGAATTACTATTAATAGCATTAATTACTTACTAAAAATAGTAAGTATACCAAAACTGCATCCAAACGCCCCGGATTGACCTACAATGAAAATTGCCTAGGCCAAAAATCCTCAAGATTCCTTAAAGGCCCTGGTTAGCCTACGGAACCAAGGAGAAATAGGCTAACGGCAACATCATACCATGCAAGCTAGAAAAGGGGACATTACACAATGGTATACACTACTATTATTGAGAAGCTGAATGTTGGAAAAATATTTTCAAATTATCTGTAAATTTGGTATCTCTGTTATTTGCAATCTTCTTAACTATTCCATTCTTCAATTGATATGAGTGTTAGTCGTCTATTAACCAGCATGTTATCAGATGCAAGTAAAAGCATGACATTGTTTGTTGAGGAGTGAGCCTATATTTTGACCCTCGTAGGCTGACAGTTATGGACAGAGGGTCCCTTGTGGCAGTTTCTCGGTGGTTGGAGACCATACTGCACTTTTTGACTCAGGTTTGGACCTTTTCAGACGCTTATAGAGTGTTATTTAGGCACTTACTATTTATAGTAAGTCAGGTCATCATGGTTACCATTTCTAGCAGGGGCACCTGGCTCAGTTGGCTATCTCAGTTTCGACCCAGTTTGGCAGTTTGTTGAGCAAACAGAGAATAATGGAGCATTTAATAATAATTAAATGATTATTATTATGACTTTATGTTATAAAGTCATTTTAAGTGAAATATTAAAGTGGTTAATTATTAAATGGCTTATTATAAAGTATTTTATAACTTTATAATAAAAGAGCACTTATATTATTAAAGTGAGTATTTATTACTCATTAAAAAGGGGACGCCATTTAATGATTAATACGCCTAAGTCATTTGAGGGGCGTATTTAATATTATCGAATGCTTATGAAGTGCTTTTTGAGGGTCGAACCTTTTGAGAGGAGTATTTAATACTTCAAAGACAAATCGAACTATT
Organism: Sequoiadendron giganteum; assembly: GCA_007115665.2. Taxonomy (NCBI): domain Eukaryota; kingdom Viridiplantae; phylum Streptophyta; class Pinopsida; order Cupressales; family Cupressaceae; genus Sequoiadendron; species Sequoiadendron giganteum. The sequence goes on along the minus strand of CM021102.1, from coordinate 465,947,895 downwards.
ATGAATGATTATTTTGAATTTGTCTTTTCTCTCTGAGAGCGTTGGAGTTGGAGAAACAAGGGTTTCTGCAAATCAGGTTTTGGAGAATGTCAACTCTTCAGAATCAGGCATACTGAGGCTGTGAAAGATCAGCTGAAGATTGTCAATTGAGTGGCTTCATTCAGAAGTCATTACAGAGCATATTTGTGAAGTTTCAGATTGGGGTTTGATTGATTCCTCATCCAGAAGGGAATCATCTTCAGTGGCTATTAATTATCTAGCATCTGGCACTCTATTCAAGGCCGTACGGATTTCTTCATTTGCTGGTTTGAGGCCATACTTTACAACAGCAGGGTCGTACCTTCATCCTCAGGCAAATCGCCTTGCCTTTTTGCTGCCTCTTGGTTCTACAGTGGGCGCCTTGGGTTTTCTGGAGCCTTACAGTGATTTTGGGATTGGGAGATTGCTTCTTTTCATCTGGCCATACAAATCAAGGGTTTCTTCAAGCGGCTGCAAGCTTAATCAGGTTCTTTAAAATAAAATAGTTTGCCTTTTCGTATGCATGACATTGATTCAACATTGTAATTGTTCAACAATGAAATAAATCCATTCGCCATCCTTCTAGAAGTCATTTGATGCATTATTTATCATCTTTGAATTTATTATGAATTTAATAGCATTTTATTTCAAAATCGCACCCTTCTACTTTGCTGCAAAAACTACAAAAAAAACACAAGAAAATACAAAACCATCAAAACAAAGAAATATCTTGCATTAACCAGCATAGTTCGGGGTTGAGAGACGCCTGGTCTCTTACAAGGATTCTAACTGGTGGTAACCCTTCAACTTTATTGAATTGGCATTTATGAGAAGTTTCCATGTACTTCCATAAGGCTTGCCTAATATTTTTTCAGTGCATGCACTGTTTTGTAGACTCATAAATTTTGTTTCTTCCTATAAGACATGTCAATAAATCATAAAGGTTCTTGTATTTGAAGGCTCATTGTTCAATACTATTGTTTGTCGATAATTGAGCATATCAATTTTGATTTTTTGCCATGAATAAAATTATTTTGCTTTAGCTTTACATACAGTCTCATGGGCTAGGGTAGTTTATTAAATGTTTTAAATGGACTTATTATACATTCTCAAATGATGTACATATCTCTTCATATATCTCTATTCAATTGGAAGTTCAATGATGTGTCCCAGGAAAAAAAGACATACATGAATCCCCAGTACATGGATGTAAAGTCACCAAGAGAACCACCCCTCCCATTCCCCCACCAGAAAAAAAAGATGGCTGCCCTCAGGGCAGGCAAAGGAAATCCCTTGCATGATGGGGACAATCCCAAACATCCCAGCGAAATCTGCACTTCCTCAACGGTAGCTTAAAAGAAAAGGGAATTTTGCTTATAAATATCTTCTTAACTATAGTCTATCCTATATCTTCTAAAGATAATAAGTGCTAATGATAGATTCCCCAGCTTGTTACCAGTTACAAGTAAAGGCATCCTGATTCTAGCCACAGGTGCTCTTTCAATTTTATTTGCTTGAAAGTTATGAAAAATATGCATGTGCCTCCTTATGTCCTTCCTAATATTTTTTCAGTGCTTGTATTGTTCTGTAGATTATGAAGTTTTGTTTCTTCCTAAAAGGATTGCAAAGGGATATCATGAAAGCATAAAATATCTTGTATTTTTAGGGCTCATTGTTCAGTATTATTTTTTCGATAATTAAGCGTGTTCATTTCAATTCCACTATACAAGGTCATTTAGTTAAGCATATAATACAGTCACATGGGACATAAATGTTTTAAAAGGACTTATTTTATTTTCTTAAATGTTGTAAATATCTCTTGTAAATCTCTATCCTCTTGGATATCCAATGCCTCAGGAAAATGCCATTATGCACGACATCTTGGAGACAAGGGGGTGGAGATGTGAAGTCCCCCAAAGATCAGCCCCCCTCTCCCAGAAAAACACTTAAACGACATCCTCAGGACAGTCAAGGGACATACCTTGAGTGTCTGGAATATTGCAAATATCCAGGGAAATCTGCACATCAATAATGGAAGAGGGGCTTATATTTTGTTTTGTTATTTTAAATTTAAAATAGACTTCTGTTTTTTTTAACATTAACCCTAAAAGTGGTGCCCACCAAGGCCCTCTAACCTAATACAAAGGGCTTAGACACCCAATGCATTAACTCCAATGCACCAGCTGTTTCCTCTGGGCACCCTAATACAGCCTTCCAAATCCTAATTTTATCTCATTTTCGAAATGAAGGGAAAGAATAAGAGGAAGAGGAAGAGGAAGGAGTAACTTGCATCACATTTGCATTCTTTGCCATCTATTTATGATCTACCCGCCCTTTACTTACTTTTCATTGTTCTTTCTTAATGCTATTTTTTTAGTACGAATTGTGAATGATGTGATATTTTGAACACATTGAACTGATGAACAACAAATCATTGATTCAATGTATTAAAGAAATCAAATTTACCATTTCAATTGTTTTTTATTTTTTTCCCAGTCTAAATATGCAGAAAAACATATTTTCTGTGGGGGAGGGCTTTGTAAAAGTTGAATTAATTTTGTAAATTGTTTTAAGTTAATTGAAATTCTTGTTGTGCTTTAATGTTATAGATCAAGATGAGTTTCACTAGTGATGAGGAAGATAAAATGAAAAAAATATAGATAGTGTAAGTTGAAGAGGGGAGATGAAAAGCCTTTTGGCATTCAAACTAAAAGTTTAGATGGCAGTATTTCAATGATAAGGGGGGCACTCAAAAAAAAGAAACAATTGTGGCATTTTGCAAAAAGTCTTCACAAGAAAACGGGAAATAATGAGGAAGTGAGCTTTGGAAATGCCATATTTGTTGAGGTGTAAAGGGTTAGTCTTTGTATTTAGTGTGCACTTAAGGAGATGGTCAAAATATTGATTTTATCTATTTAGGACCTTTCTACACCATCTACTTACTAGTGGCCCTCCATCTAGAACTTACAAGCATGCTTCTAAATATCCTTCTCCAACTCCTACAGTTTCAACTTTTGAGGCTAGAGATGTGGAACCAAAGGGGGAAAGGAAGGCCACAAGTTTAACTTCAAACCTAGTCAGCGACAGGTGTAGTGTGAGGGAATGAAGGAAGTAGAGTACAATGTGAGGCAAATTAAGGAAGCAAGGAATTCCATTGGCAAATTCTACATCATAAATGGTTTGCCATTTTCATGTGGCCCAATATTCTTATCACCAAGGCATGCAAAGTAGGTTCCATCTTATGTGCCTCCTACCTAAATAGAATTGAACCACCACCCTAGAAAAAAAATTATTCAAACTTGTTGTACCCAAACCGAATTTTTTGCTTCATTAAGGCATTTTGCTTAAAATGGTCTAAACCTTGTAAAAGTGGGGTCAAAACTCAGTTTTTGGGCAAATAAAGTATGGGCTTTTAGTCAGTGTGATGTCAAGAAGATACTGGCAAAATTTGAAAATTTTGAAAATTAGGGTTTCTGAAATCTTTTTTTAGCTCAAAACCCTAAAAAATAGGAACTTGTCAGAATTGGCTGAAATTAATTTTGATTGGCTTATTTCACATCACGATCACGGTGGTGAAGTCAGTTTCAGTTAGAAGTTAGTTTAAGGCTGGTGGGTAGTTTTCACTTTTTCAGGAGAAAAGTGAGGACCTCTGAGGTCGTCAATGGCAGTTGGCCAGTACCAAGTATCAAAATCTAAGCTTGAAACTCAAAGCAGAACGCTCTACGAAGAAAGATGTTGAAAAATATGCTTTTTGACGGAGGGGATTTTCAAATTGGCAAAAAGTGCTACAATATTCTAAGTCTGGGAACTTTTTCACTATGTAACGTAGTAGACACTTGCACAATCAACGTGCAAATCAACTTTGCAATGTCCGTACATGTTAAAATGATGAAGTATAGTCATACACACACCTCGGCATTCACATCACTTCAACGTGGTCAACCCAAGCAGCAGATACGGTGTTTGTAAAGCATAAAATGGTGAGAATCAGTAAATTCAGAGCAAATTTGCGCCCCTATAGCCCAGGGGTGCCCTTCCATTTGAAGGTCAAGATTTGATTGCTTTGGATGGAGAATACATTTATTGTGTTCGGTTTTCAGTTAGCTTTCCAACTAACTATGGAGCAAGATCATCTGAGTTGCAGAACTCCGGCGGACGAAGGCGGAAGTAGAGGTTACGAAGAGTGTTTTCCACATGGAGGCAGTCTAGAAATGCAAATCTGTGCACCTGTACCCCAGGGGCGCCCTTCTTTTTGAAGGCCCAGATCTGGATGCATGTGTGTGCTGGTGGATTCAGTCTTTGCAGAATTAGTCTGGCTTTTCAACGAGCTATCAAGCGGAAGTGTATCTAGTGCAGAACTCCGGTTATCAGTGTCAGAAGTGGAAACTGCAGGCAGGATACATATGAACAAAGATTGCCAGTAGATGGTTTGAGCGCCCCTGTAGCCCAAGGGCGCCCTTGAATATGACTTGTCAAATGGATGAGTTTGCAAATAGGATCTTTCTGAGATCTTTTCCAATTCAGTCCAGCTTCGTAATGCACCCGTTCACAAGACGATCCAGCATTCTGAGAGATCATGACAGAGATTCTACCGAGCACGTAAAACAGAGAATGGTGAAGCATAGCTACACAAAGTTGCATATCTGTAGGCTAGGGGCGCCCAACCTTTAGGCTTGCCAGATGGGGTTATTTGCAATTGCAGTCTTCACAACACTTGTGTGTAATTACTCCAGCCATTCAACGAGTCCAGCGGATAGCCTTCGAGATTTGGCAAGTACTCGTACGTGTGAGGTCAAGGTGACAATGCTGTAAAGTGGAGGTGGTTGAAGGCAGTTCAAAAAAATGACTTAAGTATGAGGCTAGAATTTTCCTTGAAAAAGGCGATTCTCTTTTAAAAGCCTTAGAAGCAGTTTTTTGGCTTCGTCTTCTCCAAGAACATCTCTTGCAAGTTGACCAAACTATATAGAGAGATAGACGGCACGCAAATCGGAGCATTCCAGCTCCCGATATCAAGGGTCAAAGTATGGTGTTCGGATGAAAGTGACACTTTTGTCAGAATGGTATTTGTGCTATCACAGGCCAGGGGCGCCCATCTTTTTGGGGTTCCTGATACAATTTGCAGATACCTCACATACAGTCATTGGATAAACAATACTTCCAGTCACTCAATGAATCTACTATTCAGTCAGCAGGGCTCATCATTCATCGTCAATAGCAGTTTGAAGCATCAAAAGGCAATATGGAGAAATGGCTAAGTCTGGAATCAATGCATCAATTTAATCAGAGGCGCCTAATTTTCTAAGGTGTCAGATGATGATTTTAGCAGTTGTTCCTCCCAACAGACATTTCATCCTTGTTATGCAGGCTTCACAGTGGATATCTCAGCACGGTCGCAAGATCATTCAATCATCCGGAAATCAGAGTTGAATATGGTCAGATGTAATTTCGTAGTCAGCTATAAAATAGGAGATTCTCAAAAATCTCATAACTCTTGCAGATGGACACCTAAAAGATCAAAATTTGACTTTTTAGAATTAGTGAAGTGTGTTGAGCACAGCAAGAGGCTATTTTTGGCAAAATGATTAAAAAAATATATTTTTGCATGCAGAGCATTAAAAGTGACGAATTTCTTCAAAGATAGATATTGGCGCCACTTTTAGTTCTTTGCATGTTTTGAAATTAAAATATTATTTTTAGTCTAAGACTCAGAGACAGTGGCAGTTCAGCTGGTAAAAGGCCAATCGAATTCCTTCTTCACAATTAGGGTTTCAGCATGCATGCATGAGGGTACGATTTCATTTATTTAACCAAGCATGGCATCTTTTCTCATTCACACAGCTTTGAAAGTTCAAAATTTCCTCAAAGAGATTAGCGAATTTTCATCAGATAATCAAGCTCAAAGGCGATAGGTAAATTCTTTTGCAGGTTCAAGTCCAGATTCAACATCAGATTCAAGACAGAGTGGCGATTTTGAAAGAAGAAGGCATAAAACAATTAAAATAATAAAAAACGTCTTTTTCTCTTCTATATTTCTTCCATTTTCTTGTCTTAAATTCTCTCGCATGTTCGAAGTGTTGGCAAATTTTGGCGAAACAAAGTATCTAGGTTGATTCAAAAGAGCTTTCTCAGCAAAACCCATGTGCCAGAATTTTTTAGGAAAATTTGTTCCAGAACATCTGTTCTCGAAGCTTTAATTTTCTCAACCGAAATTATTTTGCATGGTTGAGTAAAGATCAAATTTTTACATTTCTGACGTTCTGGGTTGTCTTAGAATCATTTTCTGGACAAAACCCATATCTTAGATTTTTCCGTAAAAATTCTCATCCAACAAGCTATTTTTAGCCTCAGTAGGCTATTTTTGGCTTTCCAGAAAAGTTGTCAGAATACAGCCGTATTCACAGTCAACAGGCGAGTTTTTCATAATGCAGTTCACTCAGGTCGAATTCAAGACCAAGTCAGTCATAGCTCATAACTTCATCAGGACAGTTGATACAAATCTACATAAGGTATTGCCGGAAGTAGTTTTGGGTCCACTTAAGATCAAGGATTCGGTTATCAAGAACATTCAGCAATCCGGTTTACTCGAGGCCGCTTCCATACCTATTTCAGTGCATTGCGTGGAGTTTGTAATATCTTGCATCAAGCATTACAATTCCGCTACACAAGAAATACAGTCAGTAGATGGGTGTGTCATATGCAGTCTCAAACCCCTTGATATCGAGCGAAGTCTGGATATTCCTCAAACATCCAGATGGGTTGGTTATTTCCATGAATAAGAGCGAGCAAGCATTCAATGCTGAATTGGATAAGTGTCAAAGCGTGAAAAACGTGAGAAGCGTCAAGTTGTAGAAGAAACAGTGGCCATCACTTCAATTACAAAGCCACCAGGGTTATCAGTCAGTGAAGTGCCAGTTTGAGTATACAGAGATTTCCAGGTTTGCTTGAGTTGCTGACAAATAGTGAATTGACAATTGAGACATGTGACGACCGTTAGATAGTGATGCAGTCAACAACCTCGTGGAGGGCTTAATTGCCAAAGATCAGGGCCAGTAAACTTCAGTTCAAGGCGTCCCATCTTTTCCAAGATAGACATTAGACATAAGAGTTAAACTCGAGGCTTCTTTCCGAGTTAACTGGTTGTTACACATTGCATACCATGTCTTTCTTGGAAACATCTACATACACTTGGAGCTTAGATTAGATCTTTTAGTTGACTGATGATAGCATTCCAGTTGACTTGCTTTCAATAAGGACGTGCATGTTGCACCTTGTCCATTTAGATTAGATATTTCAGTTAACTGATGATACTTTTCTAGTTAACTGTATAGTTTCATTCAATTAGGGTTTAGGAATAAGATCTTGCATGTCTTGCAAGACTGTAGTTGACTCAAGGTGATTTTAGGGTTGCCTACACCTTGAAGTCTATAAATAAGAGCATTAAGCTCATTTGTAATTTAACTTTTGCTTGATAGCATACATGTTGCGCCTACCTTGCCTATAGTATTGCTATTACTATATCTGTTCAAAAGTGATGATTGTTATAATAAATTGTTGCGCCTACCTTGCCTTCATGTTATTGTCATGGTGTTTATTCAATCTTAGTTAAATGGGGTTGCTGGTTTGATCGTTATTGCATGCGTGTTTCGTCTATACAATATATTGTCCCAGTTGCTTACCTTGTGTTTTGTTTATCATGAGCCTATTCAGAAGAGCAAATAGTTGTGCCCACCTTGCCTTCACGTTGTGAATTTGTACTCAAAGCTTATTGTTTAAATGTGTGTGATAGTAAACTCATTCAGCCAAGCAGATAGTTGCACCTACCTTGCCTTCATGTTGTGAAGTTGTACCAGGTTTACCATTTATTCATTTGTTTTAATAAAATTCTTCCTGGATAAGCAAATAGTTGCACCTCCCTTACTTTCATGTTGTGAGCCCGCACCTGAAGTTTATCGTATAATACATTCTTGCTCCATTTCCTCATGCTCTGTTTCTTGAGGAAACTGGATAGATTTAAAGAAGTTAGCTTAGTTGTAGTTAAATGATCTGCGAAACCAAAAAATACTTGGCTGCAACGTTCTAGGTTTTCTTAACCTTGTGCCTCTACCAGCTGAGAACAAAAAGATAGGATTTAGTTTACTTTTCTATTCCATGCATTCCAGCACAACGAGGGAGCTTCCCCTCCTAATTTGAAGAGCACTCATTACATAGTGTGCATAGTTGTCCGTACAAACTCACACTCCAGAGGTGTTAGTTCTTACGCCAACAAAACTTTAATTTGTCAATGGAGATGAAAGCTACCTATGAGTCGTGAGGGTGCTATATCATTAAAGATGGGCATACTAACATTAGGTACACCCCACTCATCTACATGATGGCCACAAGAATGTTGAATATTTTAGATAGAGCAAGAGCGTTGACTATTCTAGAAAGCACAAGAACAATGAATGATAGTTCTAAATTTTGTGGCATGGCATTTAGGAGGATGGTCATGTCAATATGGTGCAATAGTTAAAGAGGAAAGATACGTGTGCAAGGTAGTAGGAAAGTTGGTTGAGGCTACCTCCAAGTACATCTATTAGACCCATTGTTAGATGTAATCAATGAACAATCCATTTGAGTGAATCAAACATGTGGTGATGAGTTCTATGGAGGTCAGACTGTTCATGAAACAACCACACTTTATTGGCATTGTTTTCATACTCTATGAGAAACAGATTTCTCAAACTGATTGAGACTAAATATGTATCGTATTTTGTTTAATTGGAGGGATGTTTTGAGTTGCAAGAACCATTGTAAATTATGATAATATAATGCAAAAATGGACTAGGTGAGTGGAATCCAAAATAGAACAAGGAAAGAAGGTGATAGATGCAATAATTTGGTCAATAAATAGGGAGGATATTCCTCACACTTGTTTATCAACAACAGATTTTTTAGTCTTATTTAAAAAGAGCAAACAAGATTGAATTCAAATAGAATTAATTGAACAAGGAAATAAAACATGACAGAGAGTAAAACACCATGAATGACGACAAAGTTATCCTGCGAAAACCCTCTTCAAGTGAAAACTCTAGTTTAAAGGTGAGCATGGTTTCACTTAGTACTTCAAATATGACCTTAGAAGGAGGTCTCAGCCCTTCAGTTTTCTGGACAGAACACCTACACCTTTGTCTTAACTCTAAAACAACCTCCAAGAACTCTCTAATAAATTCTCATCTGTTTACTCACTCGGATGTATTCCAACGTACTACGAGAGTAAACAGGAATAACTTGAGAACATAACGCACATACTAGAACACAATGCACAGAATGATCATACTCGTCTTTATTGATAGAGTGTATGCCAGTACAATCATAAAATTAATAATCATAGCAACCGTAACCGTGTTTCCTGACTACATGACTCAAGTACATATAGTATGTTGGCGATGGTTGAGAGACTGACCGTCGCGTCCCTTCATTACAACTAATTACTTTGTCAATAACTTAATTCCCGAGACAACTAACTAGCATGACAAGTGTTAGTTTTATGACCAGATTTAAATTAAGCAAAATAAGACAAATTCAAACAATAGAACACAGCATATACCCTGGGAAAACCCTCCTTGAGGGAGAAAAACCCAACAACAATATATCACCTATATATTGAATAAATAGCAGCAATATGCTTTTACAATGAGGCCAATCACAAGGCCGATCTGATGTAGAGATATTAGCACCACACTTGATGCAAATCAAATGAATACAAAATCGAACTCCTTGAAATAACAATATATCGATCTGCAATGATATCGAACTCCTTCCAAAATTATACGCACTTGACTCTTGATAATGAATAATGAAAATGAGGAAGAGCAGCATCACATATATATACAAGTTGATAAATCTTCTCCCAAGCAAGACGTCCTTTCACTAGAAGTCGGCCTCTTTATGAAAAGGCACGTCTCTTTCTCCCATGCGATTTGATTAAGTCGGCCAAAATAAAATAATAATTATTCATTTAAGTGAAGCGCCTCTTCACTTGGGTCGGCTATAAATAAACAAGTAGCATGGCTTTATTTATTTGATCGATATATTTAATATATAGATATTGCGATTTTAAGAGAAAGAATCTCCCGCCGCTACAGCAACATCAACAACAAGTACATAGAAAATATTATTAACTAAAGTCTTATTTATTTATGACTCACGGCTGACCAAATACACTCTCGGCCGACTAAAACCGACTATGACTATGGCCGACTACGACCGACTACATCATCTCTACTGCTATGACAGTCCCAAATCACTCAATAAATTTAACTATAGTCTCCAACTAAAGCCCTCAAAAATGCATATAAGCCACTAAGAATGATCTAAAGATTCCAAACACATCTCATATGGACTATAACTAGTTTTAAAATATATTTCAGCAGCATAAGATTCAATGCAAAATAACCTCTTCATTTGATCTGAACTTCCTCCTCCTTGCATTTGCACTCCCCAATGACGATGACCATTCTCCACTCCATATTTATATTGACACCTCCCTCTTAACTTGTCTCATATTTAAGGTAAAAAAACTCATGTGAAGTCATCCTACTTACAGCCCAAAAGATCATAAATTAGATTTCACCACACAGATCATAACAATAGCAGTGCAGATCTCACAAATGTATGTACTTGTCCCAATTTTTATTGGTTTTGCCTCTGCACGCACCTCATTAATGTATCTCACTAATAAGACATTAATCTTCTCTGTTGTCTAAACTATGATCATCACCTTTTGGTTGACCATGTGGCTAGCCAAAGAATCCACAGCAACATAGGCCTTTCTATAACCATGTCTAATGGTGTATTCTTGCAAACTATCTAGAGAGCCTAGACAAGCTTCCCATCATTATTGTGAATAATACATCCAACTCCAAGAAGCCTATCAAAATTCAATTTCAAACTCCAAATTGGAGGTGCCATCCATCTCATATGCTTCCTCCGTTCTTTGCCAATACCCATATCCTTCTTTGAAGTAAATCCAATCAATAACTTGAGCACTAGCCATTTGGTCACCATGGAATCATCCCAACTAGGAAAAGAACCATAAAGGGAGGGCTTCAATCTAACTTCAACAAAAATATATTCACATTCCAACCTCAATTTTCTGTTTTAGTTCATCTACTAGTAGCCTTTGTTCATTGAAATTCACATGTTCCTCCCCTTCCAAATGTGCCACACCACCATAAAAGAGCCAACGTCCCACAGTCCTACCCACACAAACTTAGTATGTAATTGGTGCCATCTAATGAAAAATTCAAGCGAATCAAAAGGGAAAGCATAGAACCATCCCAGCATATGTAATGTCCCCATTTTTGGGTTCTCTTGCATTGCAGTTGGTTTTGACCTTTTGGGTGTCTCGACCTTATCAACGAGGTTATTTGATGTTACCAATGAGCTCAAATGATCTAGGGGACTCAAATGGCACTTTCTGAAGTTATTTTTGGCTTTTGGTGTGTTCTCCAAGATTCTTGGAGAGAGCGCCTATTTATAGTAAGTCACCTAGTCAGATCCAATTCTCATTATTCATCATCGGTATCACTCAAAAGCAATCAATCTTCAATTCCAATGCTTTTTGATAGTTTCTGCAACTCAGGTGTATTAATGAGCTACAATTTAATTATTATTACTAAGGTTGCTAATTTTATTAAAATAATTTGACGGGCACCTTAATAAATAGCTCGTCAGAAAGAGAATGAAAAGTTTTAAATGTTGGACGCTGATATAGTGGCTTTATGTGCTAGAAAGTTTAAATAATAAAATAAATCACTTTTTGGAGTTATAAGGCTTATTTAATTAATAAAGTGATTTTACATTATATTCTCCAAAAAGCTTCTGAAAATGTTATAAAAGGAGTATTGTGAGTTCATTTGCACTATGCTTATTTTATTTCGCTCTATTGTGGATTTGGAGCAAAACCCTAGGACAAAAACTCTAGGGGAAATCAGTTTCAGTGGTGAAGTATCCTCCCTAACTGGTTGCAGATGGAATCATATAGGATTCACACTTGGAATAATCGATTGAAGGTTTATAAATTGTGAAGTCTTGCAAGCAAGACAATTTATCTATTATTTGCAAGGGTTTACAGGAAGTTTATGGATGCTATGACTAGAAAATGAATATAGAGTGAATGAGAATGTCCTCATTGTTGGGCGTTGGAATTTCTTTCAGCTAGACGATAACATAATTGAATATTTTGGGTGGTTTACATCCATGGAGTTGGGTGTGATACTACATTTTGCTGGGCATGACAGTTTACTGCTAAACGTGAGACTTTGAAAATGGTGGCATGGTAATTTTCCCTTGCTGGTCCATTTGTTTTACCAGCTAGGTGTGACCTTTGGTGAGTTATCCTTTGTGTTGGGTGCTGTCATAAATCTTCTAGGTGTTACATTGTGGGAGTAGATTGAAGGTTTTGATGGTTCTTTGCTGGGTGCTATCATTTATGGGTGTGAGGTGAGAGCTGCAAGACAAATATTAGCAGATTTGGAGTCATCGAAGTAGTCTATGAGTTGTCTTATTTCTGGCACAGACATTGGAGGCTGATTTTGTATTCCCAAGAGATCAGAAAAATAATATAATTTAATTTTTGTACTTTGTTTTGTTGGGTGAAAATTTTGTACACCTAGAAAGGCGTGCAAAATTGTGGTTTCAGCCACAGTGTGTGAGATAAACTCTCCTATTTTCAAAGGGAAGGCTCCCCCTTTGCTTTCTATTTTAACAATTCAGAAATACACTCTAACTATAAATCTATTCTAAATCTAGGTGAAACTCTGTTTTGTTCTCTTTTTTCAGAAAAGAAACTTATTCTTTTCTCTTATTTCAGAAAAGAATCACAGCTGGAAGCATAACTGATTAATGAAGTAAACAAATAAAGAAGCAAAGTTTCCATAAAGGCACAAAGTCCTTTGTCGCTCCTCCAGGACGGGAAAACAAATTGAAAGCACAAAGTCTTTGACAACTTACTCTCCTATCAACCTTTTTAGATGATTTTTTGGTAACCAAGTACAATATCTAGCAAATCAAAGTCTAACTACATGATGCACTTTTTATGCACAAACATAGAAAATAAAAGCAGCACAAAGTCTGCAAGTTACCCCCTTTGCTTGAGCGTTCTACAATAGCTTCAAAAGTGACAAATAGCTCAAAGCCTGCAGTATCAAATCTGAAAACCAATCTAAAACTCCAAATGCAATAAGCAGCTCAAAGTCTGCAAAATTGAGCTTGAATCCCTCTTGTATAACACCACAAAACTCACAATCAATATGCAGAAAATATCGTCACACAACACCTTGAATCAACACAAAGTTTGAAAGCAATTTGCCTCTTCTAATTGACTGTAATTTGATTTACATCTAAGCTCAAAGTCTTAGAGTGCACATACAAACTGACAGAGTTTTGTTGCATTGCCAAAAGATAGATATTACAATAGACCCCCTCAAGTTTTTATAGCAGAGAAGCCTTGAGAAAAAGGTGGGAGGATCCCAACAAACTTGAGAAATTCTCTCAACCACTAACTAACTGCAGTTGACTTATTCAACATGACAAGTCCTATTGTAATTTGACTTGTAATGTAATTACATTTAATTACAAGTTACAACTTTGCAAGTGATACTATCACATGTAATTACATTTTTCCATTTTACATGTAATTTGTCAAAACTAAATTACAAGTACACAATTGAAACTATTTTAAGTGTCCGAAGACACGACTTGAACTACATCATCCTTGATTGGATCTTCATACTGTTGTTTGGAAAACATTCTTCCATCTTTGTCTTGAAAGCATTCTATGCTCAATCATGTCACTTATTCAACTCCTTGTGTGGCTTCGTCATGTTGTTGTTCTTTCTTTGTATCATTCTCCAGCCTTGGAATTTGCTTGAAAAATAAGGCCCATGCCTTATATTATTGAGTTGGTAGGTCATGCGTGCAAACAGGACTAATGAGAATGAGACAAAGGGGCTGCAAAAGTGGGGCCAAAGCTCAATTTCGGGTTTTGGAAGGCTGACTGCAAGTGCAAGTGAAAGGTGACTTACTTGCAATGTGGAAAAATGTTTTTACAAGTTTAAAATGCTATGTAAAACTCTATTTCAAACAAATCGGGTTTCTAATGATCCATTACAAGTTACTTTTACATGTAAAAGTGAAATCGGGTTTTTAAAAGCTCATTGCAAGTGACTTACTCAGAAACTCATATGGGTCGGGTATCTTAAGACCATATGCAAGTAACTTTTAAAACAAAAGCACCTTATGCAAACTTGTAATTAGGTCTCCAAGACCCGATTGCAAGTGACATAAACTTGACTTGAGACCTTTTCACTTGTAATCGGGTCTTGGAACCCCAATTACAAGTTACATGTAACTTTTAAAAAGTGACTTAAACAACCCTTTACCTGCAATCGGGTCTTGGGACCCCCATTACAAATGAACAATTAAAACATAAAAGAGACTTAACAGGTACTTAAAGTGAAATCGGGTCTTGGGGACTTGTTTGCAAGTAAAAGTATCACTTGCATTTTAGAACTTGAAACCCCCACACTTGCAATGAAGTCTTCAAAACCCGAAATTGACTAAAAACGCACCAAAAATGACTCAGAATTTCACGAAAACGGACGAGAGTGAATGAAAAATGTTGGCCAAAAGGACTATGGACCCAAAACTTAAAATGCCCAACCTTTGTACCTCGTAATACAAGCCTTGAGGCCTAAAATGTCAAAATTTTGATGTGTTATCTCTGATTTTTGCATGTCAAAAATCAGGGACAACATGTTTATCAAAACAGCAGATTGTAAAATTCAAAGTTTCTTAAGTTATAGACTTCTAGAATGCATATCAACTATTTGATGTAATGTTTTAATATCCAATAAATGCTAAAGGAGTTTTGGGTGATGAAATTATGCTCTAAATGTTTCCAATAAAACTTTCCAAATAGTAGCAAACAAAAACTCTACATATTCACTTGCATACCAATTGTTTGACAAAAATGCTCGAATATCAAACTTAGTGGAAACTGCCAAAAATTTGTGGTGAAAATTGGTAAGGGATTTTACATGAGAAGCAAATGATCCATCATTTCTTCCACAGCAAAACATAAAGGGCAATGTGACAGCCTTGCAATTCCAATCCTTTTCAAGCTATCCCTTTATTAAAATCTAATGCAAAGTTGTCAAAGCGAATGCGCAGACTTTTGGGACACAATATCCCTAATTTTGCTTCGCGCCATATTATGCAATCATCAATGGGGTGATTGTGACTTTTCATTTCATGAGATTTCCAATGATGTTACCTTTCAAATTGAAAGGGATTGGCGCCAAATTGAAGTCTTTCCATGTCCACTCTAAGCCATTGAAAGTGTCCACCAACACCATATAGTCAATTACCCTATCACCCCAAATGTCATCCATAATCTCCTTACATTCAATAAAATTTGAGCAATATGTGGGAGGTAGATGCCCATTCCAAGAGTCCAACCAAAAACTTGCAAAAAAGCCGTTGATGATACCCCAAGAGAGGCGCTCATTGATAAGCAATCTACATTTGAGCATGAAATTCAAAATTTGTGAACCACTCGAGGGGTGGCATTTGTTAGAATCTTGCTTGGATTTTGGGAATCTAAATATTTACTTTGTAGGATACAGCTCCAAAGAGCCTTTAAATTGGAGTGCATTTGCTAGATTAACTTTGCTCCCAATGCCATATTTTGCTTTGTTAGAGAACGAATACCAATACCCCCCTATATTTTGGCCAAATGAACAATGTCCCACTTGATACGTGGGACGCACTTGATTTCATTAGAGCCATCCCAAAGAAAACACTACAATGTTCCATCCAACTTCATCATCATCCTTTTGGTTAACTACACACAGACATCATGTATATTGGTATTGTCAATAACATTGTTTTACCCATCAAAATACTACCAACTAAGGTGAGCCAACACGCTTTCCAGGATTCCACTTTCATTCTACATGCCCCAACAATATCATCCCACAAATTGGTTCTCATGACTCCTCCGAAAAGAGGCACACTAAGATTACTTACTTGGGAATTTGCTTGTGTTAAAACCCAATCAAGTCACAATATGCCTTTGGATGACTTTTTGGGTGTGAAAGAAAAATATTATGGACTTTAGAGTATTGATGATTTGCCTCGAGGTAGTAATATATTGATTCAAGGTGCCTTTTATTGAATCCACTTCTTCCAGGATAGCATCTCCATAAAGGATAGTGTAGTCACTGAATTGTTGGTGGGTGATAGGGGGTAGGTTGCATACAATTGGCACACCTCACGACAATCCCAAGCTTGCCTTGGCTCTAACCGCCCTTCCAAGAGCTTCAACCATCAACAGGAAGAGGAAGGGTCATAGCGGATCTCCTTGCCACAAACCTCTCAAAGCTTCAAAAAAACCACCTAGGACCCCATCAATTAGGATTGAGAATCGAGGGGTAAAGATACAGCCAAAAATACATTCTAGCCAATCCTACCCAAAACCCAACTTTTTTAATATTTCCAAGTTTCCAACAAAATAACCAACTTACCCTATCATAAGCTTTTCTCATGTCAAGCTTCATGATCTTGCACTTCCAATTCACACTAGCAATTGAATGGATCGCTTCATGGGTGATTATTATGCCATCAGTGATAGTTCTCCTAGGAGTGAAGCCACTTTGTTCTTGTGAAATCAATTTTGGAAGGATGGATTTCATTCAATTTGCAATGACTTTGGATATAACCTTGTATACTATATCGCAAAGAGAAATGGGTCAATAATCAGCAAATGAAATGCACTCAAGTTTCTTTGGAATGAGTAATATGTTTGTAGTGTTGATATCTGCAAGAATTTTCCTTGGCCTTCCAAGCGTCCTCTGCCACTCTATGCAAGTCCTTACCAATTATGTCCCACTATTTTTGGTAAAACAAGCCAAAAAAAATATGGGTTGGGTGCCTAATCTAGATGAACTTAGAAATTTGCACTTTTTACCTCTTCCATGAAAATCGGCGCCATGAGGGCCACATTATCTTCAACAGAAACCGAAGGTGGAATAAAATAAAGTGAATTTGCCATATTCTAAATATTTGAGGCACCTTCCAAAGCCAACAATTCTTTGATGAATGCAATAGCCTCCATTTGTACATATCCTCCATTTTGTCAATTGTGGTTCCATTTAATGATTTAATTGCCTCAATTCTATTTTGTGCCCAACAAACTTTTGAAGCATTGTGAAAAAAAATTGCGTTCAAATCTCCCACCTCTAGCCAAGTCTCACACAATTTACTCTTCTAGTCGATTTCCTCTTGGGCCAAACTTTCCACATATTTTGCCATTAATTCTTTCTCCCTCAAATAATCAGTCTAGTACATGCCTCGTGCAATTATATTTTGATTTAAGAGCTCCATATCAGCCTCAATTCTCTCCTCTTGAAAAGTATTTTTGAAACACAATTAGTTCCATTCCTTCAAATGCGTTTTTAAGAAATTCTGCTTCTTTGAGAAACAAAACATTTTGGAACCTTTAGAAGGCTCCACACTTAACCACCAATCCTCAATGAGATCTGGAAAGTAGTCACAATGAAACAAAATCCATTCAAACTTGAAGGGGCAATGTAGAGGTTACTAATAGTGAGAAGAACCAGAAAATGGTCCAAACCCGAAATGGGGCAAATGGCACACTCTACATGTGAACAAGAAAGCCAATTTAAGGATTGCAAAAATCTATCCACTCTCTTTGCAATATTCATGAACCACAATCTCCTATTTGTCTGTGAAAGATCCATTTTTAGGGATAATGTCCAATAGATCCACATCTCTCACAAAGTTCTTAGAGTCAATCCAAGTTTAAGAAATACAAATGAGACCATCTTTTTCTCTGAAGTTGACAAAACCACATTGAAGTCTCCCCCAATTAGACATTTCTCAGGCGACAAAGACCAAAGTAAGGAGTTGATCTCATTCAAAATTCGTAACTTGTGCTCATTCTTAAAGAGAGAGTTGAGTGACGATTTTGTACATAAGCCACCATCCAATTTTGAAAGCAATGGATGAGCTTAGCTTTGGCCCGACTATGTTTCCAAAGCATCCCAAGACCACCCACTGCACCAAACAATTCAACAAAAAAACCATCCCAACCTTTGCAATGATTGAGAAAACACTTTGCTTATTTAGTTTCCTAAAACATAACAACGTTGGCCAAAAAAAATTCAATGTGAGAATTGGCCACATGCCTTTTGTTAGGAGCATTAAGCCACTAACATTCTAAGTGATGATCTTCATTGTTCTCTAAGGGAGAGGTTTTCACCCTAGATCTCAGCAAATAATTGTTGATATGGGACTGAACCCCAATCATAGCACTTTCTTCTCTTTTTTGCTTATTTGTTTTTCTACCCCATTTTTTCCCGGAGAAAATATTTTCCTTCAAAATTTTGGATGCAAATTGGCTAATGCATCTCAAATCTATGATCCTAACTTGTCCACCAACTTGTCGTATGTATCATACAATTCCAAATCAGCTTCCTCCAAAGTCTCATCTTCACTTGGAGGTTCCACGAAGGGCACAACGGCAAGATCTGATCTCAATTTGAGGCGTAATGTAGTAGCCGTGGGCATCTCATTTAAAGAAGAGGAAGAGTTGGCACTTGCTATGTTAGGAGCAAATATATTGGTGTTGACTTTGGGGTTAAGATCCAACTCTTCTACCCATCTTTGTTCTAGTTTGCACTTTGACACCATAGGGCAGTTGCATTGAAGAGGATTTTGACTTCCACATTCCAAGCAATAGAATTTGTTATCTTCAATATCAATCTGCTAAAGCCAATCACCATCTTCAATGCTAATTGTTAGTTTGTACAAGATTTTGCGAATTGAAATAATGCAAATCTTAGCATATATCTGAGAATTACTTTTGGCCACAAGTATCCCGAAATTGTTCCCAATTGGAGAGAGCCCCTTTGAAGACCAGAATTCTAGAGGGAAGTTATAGAGCCAAAGCCAAAATGGGGAATCAGCTGGAAAGGAATCTGGTGTATTGAAATTCGGACAGCACTTTTGGAAAAATAGAAACGTGCTCCCCATTTTCCACCCTCCTTGGCTGATGATTTTATCCCTCTCCATCATGCTCTCAAAGGTGGTAGCAAAAAAACCTTTGGGAAGAAATTCAACCATTGGCCTCAAGCCCCAAATTTCAGCAAACCAATCCAAAACACTTTGTCTGGCTGGCTGGACCCCAATGAATCTTCCAATAATCGTAAAATCATCCAACAACTTCTTTCACCTTCCCAGAGAATTACCATTTTGAAGGAGATTTTGACTCTCTAAGTTTCATCTTGCTTGCCAAAGGAAAGATAAACACCATGTTGAACCCCAACTTTTCTATGAAAATTCAAAATCTGCTTTTTTGAACACAAGCCATTATATATATATATATATATA
Organism: Sequoiadendron giganteum; assembly: GCA_007115665.2. Taxonomy (NCBI): domain Eukaryota; kingdom Viridiplantae; phylum Streptophyta; class Pinopsida; order Cupressales; family Cupressaceae; genus Sequoiadendron; species Sequoiadendron giganteum. The sequence continues at coordinate 465,928,419 of CM021102.1, read as the reverse complement.
TATATATATATATATGACATATATAACATAACCATTGATATATAAACATAATAATATAAAATTATCATCCATCTCTATAAACATAATATTTCATTAATATTAAACATATAACTATCCATCCACATTTTGATTTATTTCATTAATATAATTATATAAACTTCATCATACAAGTCAAATTAGGGGACCACTGTAGAAGATTGAGTTTTAAAAAGCAATTTAACGCTAAAAAGATAAGATACATATAGAAGACAGAGGTGCTGGAAATAAATTTGCTTTCTGCATAAATAAGCGTAATACTTCATTCAACTAATAGTAGCATAGCAGCAAAATTGATTTTCATGCTTTCAACAACAGTTGTATTTTCATCAGCGACCAGCAACAGACAGTTTTTATGCAGCTTCAAGCTTCTTTGTAGCAGTTGTAATCTTCATCAGGTTAGCAGAAAAGGGTCGCATTAACATTCAACAATGCAGCAGCAACAAATTCTTTATCAAATCTACGTAAAAACTACCTGTTATCAGCAGCAATTTTCCCCACATTTCAAAAAAAATTGTGTTCTATTGAGCAGATTCCAAGAGATGCCTGACATACAGAGAGTTTCTGTTTTCAAAAAATCCAGATTTGCACACAAAGGCAGCACTTGAGGTTCTTTTGACACTGGATTTTTCTGATTTTGATGTAGGCTCCCTATGGATTCGGCCTAGGCACCCCAAATACACTAGGGTTTTTCATGGGTTCACTTAGGGTTCAGCCCAGGAATCCACAACATACCAAAGATGCCTGGGTGAACCCTAGGCCGTACTGGCCCTGAACTGGTACCCAAACTGTATCTATAGTAACCCCTTGTTTCCCCTGATTCTGAATCTGACTGAGTTTTGGTTTGTTTTTGCAATTTTTGATTTTTTGTAGTTTTTTTGGGTTTTTTGTGCAATTAAAGAGAATTGCGATTTTTGCAAATAATAAAAAATAAATTCTATAAAATAAATCCACTCTGAAAACAATAGATTCTATTGCTAAAAGCGATGCCAGTCTATTCAACAATCTTCTGGAATGTTTACAAATAGAAATCAATAACATGCAATCTGGGAAATATTGATTCCTTAAAAATAAAGAACCTGATTTTTGCAGCAAACTGGTAATATCCAGATCTGGTACGGCAGCATTAAAAGATCCTTTCTCCCCCAGTATAATGTTTGCAACTTGTTCCAGATGCTAAAGCGCCTCCAAGGAAGATGATAGAATGCCTGAATGAAAGGCGTTTTCTTCAAGACAATAGTACGGCTCCAAAGAAGGAAGTACGGCCTGCTGCAAGAAAGTACGGCCCTGGTACAGCAGATAGTACAATGGTACGGCCCTCTCTGGAATCTCCACCTTCACCAATATGATGCGCCTTGATCACAACTGCTTCCTAGATGAATGGAATAACTGATACCCCTGAAGAATAAATCACTGTGAAGTTCTATGATTTCCTCTGAATGAAGAAACCTCTGTGCTGGCAATAGATCAGGTGATATTCCACACCCTCTGAACTGCTTTCAATGGAGATGGCTCGTTCCCCAATGAATTTCGAGTTTCAAACCCTAAGGTTCTGTGTTTAGACAAAACTTGACCAATTTCAATATCAATAATCACATAATAGGCTCGATTCCCAATGCAAAGCCTATATCTCTTGAAAAGTGCAATTTCCACAAAGATAGGGAATCATTAAAATTCGAACTTTTAATTCTTTTAATCTTTCCATAGTCTCAGCCAAATTTTTATAATAAAATATAATTGTCAATTTGGCCCCTTCTGATGATGGCGACCCCCTCAATTAAGAATCACTTAAGTTATAATATAATATTATAACTTTATATTATAATCATCAAATAATTAATATTTAATTAATACAATTAAATATTAATATCTCTCTCGTTATTCATCCGATGATTGATCCGTCTGAAGCTGACGAACACTGAAGTGATTCTGAACACTGCCAAATCCATACTGCTAAAAATAGCAGGGGTCCCACGCCGACTGCCAAGAACTACTAAAAATAGCAACTTCTCCGAATGAGCCCGAACGAAAGCCAACTGATCAAACTCTGCCAACTGAAGCTGAGCCAAGCTCCAACGTGACCCTCTATCCAGTCTATCAGCCTACGAGGGTCGTATGATAGGCCAATCCTGTACTCCGAGAGATGTCACTAAGAAGGGGACATGATAGTCCGCCCCTCCTGAAATTGCTTGTCCTCAAGCAATCTCAATGCCGGATGCTACAGAATATCCTCGCTCTCCCACGTAGCATCCTCAACAAGCAAATCTCTCCATTTCACCAGATATTCCCTGATAGTCCTCCTACGCAACTGTCTCTCCCTATACTCCAGGATGGACTCGGGTACTAAAATCAGCTTTCCCTCATCATCTAAGGGAGGTAAAACTGCAGACGGTACCACACGATGACCCAACGCCTTCTTGAGGCGTGATACATGAAATACATTGTGTACCCTGCTCTCTGCTGGAAGCTCAAGCTCATAAGCCACCTCTCCAACCCGCCTTAGAATCCGGAAAGGACCGTAATAACGTGGCTTAAGCTTCTCTGACCCACTCTTCCTAAGAGTGGACTGACGGTAGGGCTGCAGCATGAGGTAAACTATGTCACCAACCTCGAAATGCCTCTCCGTCCTCTTCTGATCCGCATACTGTTTCTGCTGATTCTGTGCCTTTGCGATATTCTCCTTGAGAGCCTTCATAGTATCCTGACTCTCCTGCAATAAATCTCCTGCACTCGGCACTCTACTGTCGCTCAGTAGCAGATCTAGGAAACTCGGCGCCTCATACCCATACAACGCCATAAAAGGAGACATCTGAATAGTCATGTGGAATGTCGTATTATAGCAATACTCGCACAAGTGAATCCACTTGACCCATGCCTTCTGCTGCCCTGCAATATAATTCCTAAGATATCCTTCCACCCACTTATTCACTATCTCCGTCTGCCCATCTGTCTGTGGATGGTAACTGGTGCTCGGCGTAAGCTCGGTCCCGCAAAGTCTGAATACCTCCTGCCAGAAGTTACTCAGGAACCGACTATCTCTGTCGCTCACGATGCTCCGAGGCAACCCATGAAGTCTGAATACCTCGCGAAAGAATACCTCTGCTACCTGTGTAGCTGTATAGGTCGTGGTGATCGGAAAGAAGTGGGCATACTTCGTAAGCCGATCCACAACCACATAAATACAATCTCGCCCCTGGGCTTTAGGCAAGCCCGTAATAAAGTCCATCGACAGGCATTCCCACTTCCTGTCAGGAATCGGAAGTGGTTGTAGTAAACCTGCCGGGTACGTGTTCTCCTGCTTGTTCTGCTGACAAACAGGGCACTCACGCACGTATTGAAGAACATCCGCCTTGAGTCCTTTCCACGTGAACCTCTCCCGTATCTGCCTGTAGGTTTTGAAGTATCCGGGATGTCCTGCTGTAGGCATGTCATGAAAGGCTCGCATAACAATGTTCTTCACCTCTGACCCTGGGATCAAAAATATCCTGTTCTTGTAAATGATCAAGTCATTTACAAGCGTATACCTGGTATCAACTGCTGATCCCTCAACAATGCTGGAGGCCCAACTATCCTTGGCATACTCTGCCACTATCATATGCCTCCAATCCTCCGAGATATGAACCATAGTGCTCAAATACGGTCTACGTGAAAGTGCATCAGCCACTACGTTCTGTGTACCTTTGATATATGAGATATCAAAGTCATAAGCCTGCAACTTACTGACCCACTTCTGCTGTCTATCATTGAGATCTCGCTGCCCCAAGAAGTGTCTCAAACTGTTATGATCAGTTTTAATGCAAAATTTGCTGCCAACAAGATATTGTCGAAACTTTGTTAAGGCATGCATAATCGCGAGCATCTCCTTATCATATATGCTATACAGTCTCTCTGGTCCTCTGAGCTTGCGGTTCTCATACACAATCGGGTGCTTGTCCTGCATAAGCACCGCACCAATGCCCTCACCTGATGCATCGCACTGAAGCTCGAACGGCTTCGTAAAGTCGGGTAGTGCCAAAACAGGGCATGTGGTCATCAACTCCTTGAACTTCATAAAACACTCCTGTGCCTCAGAAGTCCAAACAAAAGCCCCCTTCTTCAATAAATCTGTCATCGGGGTTGCATGTTGTGAATAACCATTCACGAATCTGCGGTAGAACCCACATAAACCGAGAGACCCTCTCAACTGTGTCAGGTTTGCCGGTGTAGGCCAATCAACAATGGCGCGGATCTTTTCAGGATCCATACGCACTCCATCTGCACTGATAATATGACCTAGATATAGCAATTCGGTCATCCCCAAGTCACACTTGGATTCCTTGGCGTACAAGGACTCCCTCTTCAAAATACTCAATACGGTCTCCAAATGAGCCAAGTGCTCCTGCCATGTTCTGCTGTATATGAGAATATCATCGAAGAAGACTAACACAAACCTCCTCAGCAATGAATGAAAAACCCTGTTCATCGTAGACTGAAAGGTAGCTGGCGCATTAGTGAGCCCAAATGGCATCACTACGAACTCAAAGTGCCCACAATGACATCTGAAGGCTGTCTTCTCTATGTCTTGCTCACGGACTCTGATCTGATGATAACCCGACCGTAAATCAATTTTGGTAAAGTAACAGGCACCATGGAGCTCATCAATAAGCTCGTCAATCCTCGGTATAGGGTACCTGTTCTTAATTGTCCTCTTATTCAGGACCCTGTAATCAATGCACATGCGCAATGTTCCATCCTTCTTCTTAACCAAGACAACCGAAGAAGCGAATGGCGATTTGCTAGGTCGAATGTGACCCATAGCAAGTAACTCCTTTATTGTCTTCTCTATCTCATCCTTTAACCTCTTAGGATGCCTGTAAGGAGTTATCATCACGGGCTTAGCGCCCTCCTCGAGCTCAATAATGTGCTCTATGCCCCTGTCTGGAGGTCTACCTGGCGGAATATCACTTGAACACCTTATCATGCTTAATCCTCAACTTCTGAATGTCCGGATGATATTCTATCTTTTGCTGTCCCTCCTGTATAGGTGCTAAATGACACTCGGCAGCCCACTCTACCATGTCGTGACGCATGAGCCGCTCCATCCGACGAAAAGAAATTGTTTTGATGTCGCTGTCCCGTATTGCTTTTAATATGTGTGTCTTCCCATTGACATCAAAACGGATCTCCATATCCTTGAGACGAAGAGTGACTTCCTCCAATGAATGAAGCCACTTCATTCCCAAGACCAAATCAATATCCCCCATATTAACAACATAGTAATCAGCCTTGAACTCATAATTGTTCAAGCGTAAAGGGAGATCCTTTATCATGCGTTCACACCTCAGCGTGTGCCCGTCGGCTACCTTAACTCTAATCCCTTCGAACTCCTCAGTGATGAGTCCGCGTTTTTCAACAAACCTAGCATCAATGAAATTATGTGTGGCTCCTGTATCAAGAAGAGAAATGACCCTCTGTCCTGCTAACACACCACGAATCCTGAATGAGCCCTCCTGCTGAATGCTAGATAGGCGTGCCTCCTGTATCTGAAACTCTGACTCTATCTCTGCCTTAGGCTCTGAAGCCTCTGGCTCTGACTCCTCAAAACTCTCCTACTGTTCGGAATTCTCTGACTCCGAATCCTCGTAATACGCCCACATCACTCGATTCGCCTTGCCCTTAGGTCTTAGAGGACAATCGTGATTGGCGTCATAGGGACCCTTGCAGTAGAAGCAAAGCTTCTTCCTGCGTAGATCGTTAAGAGCCTCACGATCCAAAGGTGGTGCTGCTGATTTACCTTTTGAATCGTTTTTAAAATCTGATTTTTCTTTGTTAAAATCAGACTTCTCTCTGTTTCTGTTAAAACCCTTATTGTCCCTGAAAGATGAAGAACCTCGGGAGTTGAATCTACTGGACGGTGCTGCTAACTCCATACTACGAGCCTTCTTCATCGCTTCCTGTAATGAAGGAGGATCAAAGGCTTTGATCCAACCTCTCAGTGGCTCTGTCAAACCCTCCAGGAAGAGTACTACCAATCGCCTCTCTGAAATGTTCGGAACCATGACTGATAACTTCTGAAAGTCATCAATATAGGACTCCAAACTGCCACTCTGTCTCAACTGAGCCAAGTCTCTGAAGTAGGATTCTGGATCCTTCCTGTCAAACCGCTCAACCAATCTGTCCACAAACTCCTGGTATGACGTGATCCTGTCATGTTGTAAGGTCACCATACCGTGGTGCCACCAATCGTAAGCTACTCCCTCAAGATGCAGTGTCGCATACCGGATAGCATCTCTCTCAGCCATCGGGTGTAATGTGAGGAATATATCTAACTTACTAATCCATGCCTGGGCTGTCACCTTGCCACTACCATCGAACATCGCTAGATTGAGTTTGTTTGTAGCATGTTTTAGGTCATTGTTCTGATGTCTAGGTCTCCAATCCTGTCGTCCTCTGCGATATTCTCTCCTCTGTGTAACAAATCGGTCAAAGGAAATCCTCTCTCTGACATCAGGTGGTACTAACTCCCACTCCTCGTTCGCTGCCATAAGTGTATCTACGAACAACTCCTCATGTTCCTCACCTGCAATAGCCTCATCGGGCTCCTGTCTCACAAAAGTAGGCCTAGTGGGCCTGTCTGCTGTCCGTGAAACAGTCCTAGGTGCTCTCCGAGATCCTGCATCACTCCTGTTATCGTCACGCTGTGGTGACGGTCTCCTCTGTATACCTAACCTCTGGATTGCCACTGCCAACTGCTGTAGCACATCGTTAGACTGCCGTTGACCTGCTCGTAAGTCTCTGAGAGTGTCTAAAACCTCGGCATCGTCCTGATCTCTAGGGTTATTAGGAACCTCTGTTCTAGGTATATCTGCTCTGTCAACCCTGTCATTCCTGTCAGCCATGTTTCCTGGCTGCCTGCTCAAACTCTGCTGCCTGTCAATCAGAGCACGTCTGCGTGTGTAATACCTGTGAGAGCCAATCTGTTCTGGCTGCATAAGACTGCTAAACCCTTAGGATGGCAGGATTTAGCTCTGATACCACTGTAGTAACCCCTTGTTTCCCCTGATTCTGAATCTGACTGAGTTTTGGTTTGTTTTTGCAATTTTTGATTTTTTGTAGTTTTTTTGGGTTTTTTGTGCAATTAAAGAGAATTGCGATTTTTGCAAATAATAAAGAATAAATTCTATAAAATAAATCCACTCTGAAAACAATAGATTCTATTGCTAAAAGCGATGCCAGTCTATTCAACAATCTTCTGGAATGTTTACAAATAGAAATCAATAACATGCAATCTGGGAAATATTGATTCCTTAAAAATAAAGAACCTGATTTTTGCAGCAAACTGGTAATATCCAGATCTGGTACGGCAGCATTAAAAGATCCTTTCTCCCCCAGTATAATGTTTGCAACTTGTTCCAGATGCTAAAGCGCCTCCAAGGAAGATGATAGAATCCCTGAATGAAAGGCGTTTTCTTCAAGACAATAGTACGGCTCCAAAGAAGGAAGTACGGCCTGCTGCAAAAAAGTACGGCCCTGGTACAGCAGATAGTACAATGGTACGGCCCTCTCTGGAATCTCCACCTTCACCAATATGATGCGCCTTGATCACAACTGCTTCCTAGATGAATGGAATAACTGATACCCCTGAAGAATAAATCACTGTGAAGTTCTATGATTTCCTCTGAATGAAGAAACCTCTGTGCTGGCAATAGATCAGGTGATATTCCACACCCTCTGAACTGCTTTCAATGGAGATGGCTCGTTCCCCAATGAATTTCGAGTTTCAAACCCTAAGGTTCTGTGCTTAGACAAAACTTGACCAATTTCAATATCAATAATCACATAATAGGCTTGATTCCCAATGCAAAGCCTATATCTCTTGAAAAGTGCGATTTCCACAAAGATAGGGAATCATTAAAATTCGAACTTTTAATTCTTTTAATCTTTCCATAGTCTCAGCCAAATTTTTATAATAAAATATAATTGTCAATTTGGCCCCTTCTGATGATGGCGACCCCCTCAATTAAGAATCACTTAAGTTATAATATAATATTATAACTTTATATTATAATCATCAAATAATTAATATTTAATTAATACAATTAAATATTAATATCTCTCTCGTTATTCATCCGATGACTAATCCGTCTGAAGCTGACGAACACTGAAGTGATTCTGAACACTACCAAATCCATACTGCTAAAAATAGCAGGGGTCCCACGCCGACTGCCAAGAACTGCTAAAAATAGCAACTTCTCTGAATGAGCCCGAACGAAAGCCAACTGATCAAACTCTGCCAACTGAAGCTGAGCCAAGCTCCAACGTGACCCTCTATCCAGTCTATCAGCCTACGAGGGTCGTATGATAGGCCAATCCTATACTCCGAGAGATGTCACTGAGAAGGGGACATGATAGTATCTTTGCAATTCGGCACCTGCTTTCAAAGAACCCAATAACATAGGTTAAATGTATGAATTTAACTATTTAGGGTATCAGGGTTGTGTGCTAAATATACTCCCTATTAGTTGTGAGTTATTTATCTTAAGTTGGATCTTACGAATTTAGCAAGTCTTTCGTCAAATTTTAGAACTTAAACAAAAAAAAAATCTGGCCCCATTTTTGGGGTACATGACATCTGGGATTGCAAATAGCTGTTATTGATGCACAAATGGAGGACAAGAGAACCTTGAATACAATTCTTAGACAAAGGTTTTTTCCTGGTATTTTTCAAAACCTGAAAGAAAGAGGGAATATTTACAGATTAGGCCTCGGGTTCCATACTTCAGCCTTGGAATTGAATTATTGACTAAAACATTGGTTTAAGTAAGAAAAGTATGGATTTCCACCAAAACTATGAAAGGAAGAAATCATAATAAAAAAATGGGAGAATAGATAGGAGAATTTATTGTCTAGCAACTTCTGACAAGTTGCATATTAAAATAATTTGTTTAATCTCACTTATAACAATAAAGCAATAAAGGTGAATACTTCTTTGTGTGCACAGATTCAGCCCCTAGATTATATAAGTATTCCTTTTAGATGCCATAACCATCATGAGACACAGCATCTTGGAAGAGAGTCAGAGACTACCCCAAGAAGCAGTGAGCACAAAAGTGCAGACAAATAAATCAGTGCAGAATTTTATTTTTCTTAAATCCTACAGAAGAATTTGGAAGCCAAAAATCATAATGCCAGACAACTATAGAAAAAGGAAATATAATTGCTTTCTAAAACCAGAAGAGAACATATTTGTCCTTAAACTCTCACAAATCCTTTTAGATGTAACATGGGAAGCATTGAGAAAAGAAAGAGCAACAATGGGAAAAGAAGTAGAGGTGTTGAATGGTGAAAAAACAGACTAGAAACAAAGCAAGATTTACTTCACGCAGGCAATGAGGGAGATGGTTTAGAAGAAGAAATAGTTGAAAGAGATGAACTAAAGGAAGAAAGAGAACAATTCAAACAATATAAAGATGAGGGGATGGATATCATTTATAAGAATCTGGAGAAAATAGAGAATCAAGGGAATTCAGAAGTTCAAAACAAGAAGGAAGAAGACAATAAGAGAACTCTAAGAAGTGTAAAAATCACTTTCACACCAAAACTAAACCATTTCCAAATACATGTATAAACCTCTGTTGCAGAATCAAAAAAATGCAGGTGGCAGACAGTAGACAGCTCGGGTGAGCATAGAATGCCCTCCTAATCAAGATGCATAAGCATAAGATCATGCTTTTATATAGAATTGTTGAGAACTTTACTCATAAGATCATGTGCCCAGGTAGACATTAAAAATATGAAAGTTGGTCGGTGCTGCAAACATGCAATTAGTTTCTGATTCCTTTGCAATTAGATCATTGCCCATGAAGGCATAAGTATAGCGGTAGCCCATTTTTATTTTACTGGCATCAAAAATAATTATAGTTCTTATTATAAATTCATACTGCTCATTTTAAACATGGAAAGCCCCATGTCACTATAGTATTAGTGCCCATCTTTGTTGGAGTGTATCAGAGTTTGTCGGTTTATTTATTTCAATTCAAATGGGTTGTATTGTTATATGGCATTATCATTTTCACAATAGTCAAGGGATGTCAATCTTAAATTGTGCAATGAAAAGAAGATCCTGCATACACTTATATGATAGTTGAGTTATTATTTTGACAGTTATACTAATCAGGTCCAAAGAAAGGGTTAAAATTAAATTCAGTTATACTAATCAGGTCCAAAGATAAGGGTTAAAATTGAGTTAAGGTCATTGAGTAGCATATAAATCATTTGTTGACCAAGTTTATCTATCAAGTGAAGTTGACCTCTCATTACTTCTTCTTGAGTCAGATGAGTGTCTAGTAGTGGTCACATATAGAGCTGATTTATTGACAACAACTGCGTCATTTGGAGAATTTTCTCAGTACTACCCAGATCAGAGGATTTTACAAATTTTGTGGATATCAATGGACACCAAATATTCAGTGGGAAGACACTTTTTTGTGACTTCAGCTTAACATGATGGCAGTTTTGTGCAGGTTCAGAACCAATGTTGTGCGTACTATAGAATCAAATGTTTGGTTGTAGAATGTTGTGCAACAACTGATGATTTGTTGATGAGGAATTCAAATACCTGTTGCAGACAAGGCTTTCAACTATGGTTTTCAGATGATACAGCTACTAATAGTTGCAAATGATATTCAGTTGTAACAGAGTTTGGCATGTTTTTGGTTAACTTTTTCTTGTCAACGTTTCATTTGCTTTATAATGTGTTGTACCCATATAAAACTTTCGTAGTATGTCTCTATTTTCAGTCAAAGACAGCAATCATGTGCCAAAGTCCTGTCTTGTTTTTCACTTTGTCATTCTTTGCATTCATTAAATTTGTAAAAATCAATGTCTGCAAGTGCACCTGTAAGTGTAGGTACTAAACAGCATGTCCAGGTTTGAATCCATGCGTAGGCATGCACATAGTGGCGGCTTGCAAAGACAAAGTTTAGTATCCAAAAATGCATTCCTATTTAAGGTGCACAGTGGTCAAGAAGATGACTACAAAGTATCAAAGATAGCTATTAAACCTATACACAGGCAGAACTGAGACAAGAGTTCAAATCAATTTTTGTTTCAAACTTGCAATTTCATGGCTGGCCGCACACACCTGCAAGTGCATAAGTGAAGTCAAACATTCAAATGTTTACAATGACATGGAGACATCTTGGAGAGTGCCTACAAGTGCAGATTCAAAGTCTCCCAGTCAAAACATTATGAATACATGTCCTAGAGTATGCCTCACAAGGTGAAAGGGTTCAAATTTGTAAATGCATGCACAAAGCCTCCTGGGCTCATGCCTCTGAGTGAAAAATCAAAGTCAAACAGACAAAAACTTGCAATTTCATGTCAAAGCACGCACCTGGAAATGTTTAAACAAAAAACTGAGTTTCAATATTCTGCATTTAGATGCCTGAGCATGCACCTGATAGAGCAGAGGTCAAGTTTTGAAAAAAGGAAGGTGTTTTTGCATATAAGAGGCACCTGATCAGCGATGAACTGGTAGATGGATTTTGGAAAAAGTATGATAGAACTTCTACATAGGCATATGCTTGGAGGTATAGGAATAATTCAATTTACAACAAACATGCTTTCACATTAATTGGGGCCCACCTGAGCACCTCATAGCATGACCAGCTAGCATTTTGATAAACCTATGAATGGTGCACCGGACGGTGGCTGACCAAGGAAGTTTTGCAATTAATGACAAGGTGTTTCATATAACAGGGCCAACTAGGTCAGTTAAAGCAAAGATTATAATTACCATAGATGGCATCTATTCTCAGCCATCATGCTCTTTCAAATATAGAGCAATTTCCTATATTTAGAGTGTGCTGAAATCAGCAATAGAAAAGCAATTTTTAATTACCGGCAATTACCCAAAAAAAGAGAAGTTATTAATACTTAAAGCGGGAGTTGGCACCTGATATAGAAGGAATTTTGTGCTTCAAATAAAGTTTTTATACTCTTTATTTTCACATCAGTGAATAGCAGTGACATTATCAGCAGAGCAGCAATGGTGAGCAGCACCCAAAAACACCAGTGAATTCATTCATTTTGAGCAGTGATCAGACTTTAATTTCATTGATTGCAATCAGATTTGAAGGTGTCAGCAAGTGCTTTTTGTTGCAGGGAATCACTATCATGCACCAAATCATCATAATTCTTCTTTCTCCATTTTCAGTTTTCTATCAAATATTTTGGCAAAAGGTGTTTATCAGCAGAAACTTTGCATATTTCTAATTGAAATTTAACAGATTTTCATCAAAAAAAATTCATAATGGTCATATCAGCAGCGAATTTGATCTTTAGCACCTGTCTTTTCATCTATTTCACTGTGATTTTGCATCCAAATCAGCAAATTTCCGACAAGTGATTGGCTGGTTGAGTGTATCATCAGCTAAGGTTTTGTCTTCTACAAGGGTTTTCCAAAGAATTCAAGTGAAGTTAGCCATCAGAAATCAGTAATGCAACAGTGAAGTTTAAAGAGGACTTTCTTCAAAACATTTGGCTGATTTACTAGGGTTTGGAGTGCATATCATCAGCATATAAGTCTTACTACAATTGTGTACTAAATAAATGAGGATAAATCAACAAACCCTATTTTTCACTATCTGTGGATTTACCATCCATGCTTGTCAATGAATTTCCAAAGATCTAAGAGACTGATCTATGCCATGTCAGCATAGATGGACTGAATTTGGATGAAAAGATTAAAAGTGAGAACAAGCTATCTCAAAAACTTATGGACAGTGGTCTTATTCAAGCAGGCTCCTTTTCTGTTTCAGTCCAATGCCTTCATTCCATCCTTTAAAGCATCAAACACTATGATCCCAAAAAGAGAGAAATTGGATTAGTGGATGGGCAAGTTCTTTGCAAGCTTACCCAAAAGAGGTAGAAATTACATTCTCTCTACCACGTGTTGAAGAAGTGCAAGATGTTGAAAAGGTTTGTGTAAGCAGCGTGCTGGAGTGCAAAATGCATATTGACAACAAGTGACTGAAAGAGAAGAAGACACCAAAGATCCATCCTGAATAGAGGTAAATTCAAAGAAAAATTCTCAATTATGATCACCTTGCTCAATTGGTCACAAGACAAGAAGCACAGAGTTTCAGGCCTTGGCTGTTCTATGTCATAAGTACTATATACGATGGAGAAGAACCCTTTAATTGGGCAATATTAATCAACGAGTGCTTGCACAAGCAATTGACAAAATTCAAGCAAATACGTGAATTCAAGATGACCACTTATGTTTATACCTTATCGCACAAAGCGAGAAATTCACGAGGTTGAACACTATTGGGCCTCACCAACATACTCACATCAACAAGCATCTACCACAATTGGAATACATTGTATGTCTCAAACATTATAGAAGAGTGAATGATGTTTTTCTTATGCATTCAGAGTGCAAGATGGATGACCATCATGTGCAGATATCATACAATGTCAAGACTCGAGGCTATAAATTTAGATTGGGCAACTTAGGTCATTCAATTCCCAACTTTCACATATATCTCAATGTTTAGCTTTACATCTTATCCTTATTAAAGTATTTTTGTAATATTTAATGGTCATCTTAGCTTTTAGTTAGTTAGTAGTTTGCTTCAGTTAATTACTTCTATTAACAATTGTTTCCTTTTAGAAACATTGTCCAATATTGTATTATTTAAGGAGTATTCCTCTCCTCTATAAATAACGAATATCAATTATCATTTCACGGTATCAGAGCTTAGGCTCAAACCTTTTTTGACGGATTTTTTAAAAAAAATTGTGAAGTTTTTTAGCCGATTTTTTAAGGATAAAAATTGAGGCAAGAGTTCTTGTGAACTGATTTTTTAGGGATTTTTTTGCAGAAAATTTAATGAAGATTTTCAAGCAAATTTGAAGGGTTTTTTCGAAAGAAGATACCTGGAAAATTCGTGGATTTTCTACAAGAAGATTTTTGAGGGTTTCAAGAGAAATCACGACCTGGTTTAAAGGGCAAAAACACGCTTATTTCTGCAGCCGAAATCACATTTGTTCACCTAAAAAACGCAGTTTTCCTTTTACCTGAAGATCACGAACTATTTTGGAGGTTTTTCGACACCTGTTTTTCTAAAGTAATCGCGTGTGTTTTTATGTTGTTGTGCGCGCGCGATTTTTTTCTCTAAATTTCATGACGGGATCTACTGAAACTCATGTTTGTGGGCAGTGTTTTTTGTTTTTCGCAGACCTATTTTTGGTGGGTTTTTTTGCGTTGACCTGCATTGGAGCCAAAATTCGTGTCTGTTTTTGTTCCATTTTCTGGGCATGAGACTAAGAAAAACGTGGGTTTTCAGAAGCAATGGGTTTCTGCAATTTTTGTCTGTTTATTTTATTATGGCAGCAGCACCTAGGGATTTTGCATTATGTTTCTAAAAAAATTTGGCTAGGTTTTCTGAAGATTGCTGCAACTGACAAAAAAAAAAATTGACGTGCTAGAGAATTTTTGAAGAGATTTTTGAAAATAAGTTCTACAAAAATTTGCTAATCATCAGAGTTTTTTGAAGAATTTTTTCTAAAAATTTATTGCTTTTCTAAGTCTCTTTTTTAGATGATTTTTTAAAAATCGAGGGAGTTGTGCCAACTGATTGTCTTGGGATTCGTGCCAACTAAACACAACTTTTTACCTCATTTTTCATGCTTTTGGAAAACGGGAGAGATGGCATCTATGCAATCTAAATAGGAGTCTGCCTCTTTTGCATTGATGACCAAACGACCAGTAGATCGTGTCAAATCATCTGCATGGTACATTGATTCTGGAGCCTCTCGGCATTTTACAAACAAGAGAGATTGGTTCACAGAGTATATGGCTTGCTCTGATTCCATCATCTTTGGTGGTGGCGAAGAGTATACAGTTGTCAGAAAGGGCAACATTCAGATCACATCTAGTGGGAGAAATTTAATATTTTTCAATGTATACTATGTGTCAAGCATGGAGCTCAATCTGCTCTTGGTGAGTCACATTATGCGACAGTCTGAAGTTGGACATCATTTTTAGTTCACACAAGTGTCAAATTGTTGATGAGGAGTCCAAGAAAACTGTGGCAGTTGGGCTCGAGGATCATGGCTTGTATCAACTAGTTGATACTAGAGATCCTTTGGAGCATGCGTTGGTTGCGAGGAGTTCATCTATCAGCACTCTTTAGCATCAACAGTATGGGCATCTCAACATTTCCTACCTCTCTTAGCTGGCTCGAGAGAATTTGGTAGAAGGCTTACCTGAGATTCAGCAGCAGACACATGGTGTTTGCGGAGCTTGCCAAGCAAAGAAGCAGCATCATACTCCATTTTCAAATGGAAAGTCTTAGAGAGCATCCAAGGTTCTTCAACTGGTTAATGCAGATGTTTGTAGACCAATGAATACTGCATCGATCACTAGTGCTAGGTATTTCCTCTTGTTTGTTGATGATTTTAGTAGGAAAATGTGGGTGTATTTTCTCAAGGCAAAGTGACAAGTGTTTAATGAATTTTAGAAGTTTAAGGCATTAGTTGAAAAAGAGTCAGGATGTCAAATCATAACTCTTAGGTCAAATAATGGTGGTGAGTTTTGTTCCAACCAATTCATCGACTTTTGTGCTAAACACGGTATTAAGTGTCAACTTTCCACACCCTATACCCCTCGGCATAATGATGTTGTCGAGCGGAGGAATCGTTCCATCACAGAAATGGTTCGTTGTATGTTGGAGAACAAAAATGTTCCCAAGAAGTTTTGGGTTGAGGCAGTGTATCCTACAGTATACCTTCTTAACCGGTCTCCCACATAGGACGTCAAGAAGATGACCCCAAAGGAAGCATGGTTTGGAAGGAAACCAAGAATCACTCATCTTAGAGTGTTTGGTTCAACTACGTATGTTTGGATTCCAAATGCCAAGAGAACCAAGCTAGATTCCAAGAGCCAAAAGTTGTTGTTAACAAGATACAGTGACAATCATAAGGCCTATCGGTTGATTGATGTGGCCACCGATCATTTAACATTCAACAAGGATGTTGTGTTTGATGAGGAAAGTGGGCCCTTTTTACTCTCTCTCCTATCAAGAGTTCTGACAATCAGCCTTTGAAGACCAAGGATTTGGGAGCTAAGCTTTCAATAGCCCCACCTGAAGGGAGGGATTCTCATGATTCTGACATTGTAGAATCTCCTAGGCAAGATCCTATACCAGCAGGGAGGGATTCTGATGATTCTGACATTGTGGAATCTCCTAGACAAGATTCTGTACCGACAAATTTTCCTCAGGATAACCTGGATCAGCATCCAGATGGTATTATTCCAGGCAGTCCAGTCATGATGATGCTCATCCTAAGTTGGAAGAAGATGCATCTCCTCCTCACCCTAAGTGGTGGGCAAAGCTCATTGGTGATGTTCATGATGATGAGCTTGTTGAGGGAAGATCATCTAGAGGCAAGAGCAAAAAGAACACAGTCAACTTTGCTCTTATGGCCAACATTCAAAGTGTTTATGAGCCCCAGGATTATTTGGAAGCAAAGGGTAAACCTGAATGGGAAAAGGCTATGGATTCTGGGCATCATAGGCATGGTATTAGAGCTTAGGCTCAACCCTTTTTTGACAGATTTTTTTTTTATAGTCTTTTGAAGATCAATTACCATTTCAATCCTTACACATTGCCAAGGTATCCAAGCAACGAAGTCATTTTTATGGAATATCTGCAGCAAGTCTATAAAGTGCATTGATTGTTGAGAACTTGAGACAATAACATATACAAATGCAAGAGTGCCATGGACTCCACGTTCCTCAGTAGTGAGATAGCTAGGTTTAACTTTAAACCCTTCTGTTAGAAACACACATATGACTTGAAGGGTATCATGCAGGAAGGATTGGGAATCGAACATATGCATCTTCTCAAAATTGATGATTATTGGGCCAACTGCGCAAATGAGTTTGAGGTCAAAAGAAGAGATTTCACTCGCACAGCTATCCAACAATTTTCTGTCATACTTTTGGACAAAGTAGACGGCATTTCAGATTAGGCTAATATTTTTTCTCCTTGGTTCATAAAGAATAATATTGATCGGTAACCTTTACCTTCATTAAATTGGTCTAACAAAAAACACCTTCAAATTAGGAAAGGGCGAAGGTTGTCTTTAACTACTGTAGACTCTTTCTAAACTCAAAAATGCCAAGAACATCTTCAAGGGCTGCAAGGAAAAAGTATAGGCTCCAAAGCTGCCAACAATCAATGTGTCTCCTACAAGTTCCTCGAAAATAGTGACAAGAACTATGGTTGCAAAAGGCAAAGGAAGTAAAACCATTAAAGAAAAAGAAAAGGAATAGGTGGTTAGTAATGTAGAGGTAGCTCCAAAGGCAGGCAAATTAATATTGATTGCAAAGAAAAGGACTGATATGTTTCTTCCAATTTGGCATGAAACACCCCTTTGTGTTCAACTCTCGCTTCTCCTTTTGTATCTTCCCCTCCTAGTTATCCTCCTCCATCGCCCATCAAGCCATCTTCCCCTAACATTCCCATAGTTGTTGCCTTGACATCCCTTCAGTAGGAATCTCTAGTTCCTCTTCTCATTCCATCTCCACCTCGTTTCAAAGTTCATTCAACCTATTCCTTCCTCAAAAGCACCCCTAATAACATTTTATCTCCCAACAAATAGCCTCAAAGTATGGTGTGGTTACCAAGAAAAGGAAGGTTTCACTCTCATATCAAATTAATTTTGCTACACTTTCTACCTTGAATGAAGATTCAAAAGAGAAAAAGCCTATGTGGCAACCTAGGATGAAGAAATCCACAAGTGACAGTTTGATCATGGAAATGACTATTCCTCCAAAAGTTACAACTACACAAAATTGAGCTTGCTGGTTTCCAAGTAGCTAGAATGTATCTAGGTGTTAGCACACATCATGGTGATGTTAATAGGCTAGAGGTTGTGATGGAGAATATCAAAGAAAGAGTCCTTAAAGATGGAAAACCAAAGTTGACTTGAAGGCTGAAATTAAACAGCTTGGAGGGTTCATAGCTTGTCTTTTGCAGCATGTTCCTAAACCTACCAGGTCTGTACCCCAAATTTTAGAGTCCAATGATGAGTTAAAGCAAATGGATCAAAAAGTTGTGAATGGAAAGAACATGGAGCAGTGGTTTGAAGATATTTGCAGAAGTACCAAGGTGTTAGGTCAATTGTATACTGATATCCAAAGCAAAGGGAGTTAGACAAAAAATTATAGATATAGAAAGATG
Source organism: Sequoiadendron giganteum (assembly GCA_007115665.2). Taxonomy (NCBI): domain Eukaryota; kingdom Viridiplantae; phylum Streptophyta; class Pinopsida; order Cupressales; family Cupressaceae; genus Sequoiadendron; species Sequoiadendron giganteum. The sequence goes on along the minus strand of CM021102.1, from coordinate 465,910,147 downwards.
TATGACCGAGAAACTTCCTTCTAATGAAGAAATAGCAGAGAACCTCAGACATGGTAACACTACATAAAAGACAGATATTCACATGGAACAAACAAAATGGTTTTCTAATGAGAATGTTAAACAAAGCCTCTTTTACTTTAATGAACAAAAGAATAAATTCACTAAAGTAAAAGGGTCTCTTTATGGGTTTGTGACTGTTATCCGATGTATATTGATTAAGAGGCCAATTTGTTAGATTTCGATGATGTACAGGGTGACTGTCAATAGTTGATCAAACAGAAATTTGGAAAAGCTCAACATGTAAGTAATATCTAAGAGTTGGCAAAAACCACTACTCACATCCAAAAAGGAGAAGAAAAAACAGAAAAGTTAGAGACATTAATTTTGGAGGCTAGATTCACCCTTAAGACATATTGTTTAATTAGATTCAGTGGTGATACCAAATGTATTTAGATCGGATCAGTTTCTTCACAAAATCTAGAAGTTTGCTTCAATACCAAGGTCTTTCAATGGGATTGCTAAGTAGCTATTTTTTGGCTAGATGTATCTTTTTAAGGGTCTCTATATTTAGAGTCCTTTTATATCTCTATTTTTAGAGTCTTACTTTTTGGATCTCTTATTTTGGGAGATCAGAGGGTTTGAATTCCTATCCATAATTCTATTGTTAGTTTGTAGTAAGCGTTACCAGGAATCTAAATAAAGAGCACTTAAGTTAAATTTAATACTAGTGGATTATATTTTGTAATAAAGCTTGCATGCAAGATATTCTTAGTTTAGAAGTTGTAGTTAGCTTTTATTTTATTTCTCATGCAAATTTTTGTAATCCTCATAAATATGTCATTTGCACATAGATTTTCACTACTAACGTTCATGTCTACTTGTTGCTGATATTGCTATTCACTGAATTTGCGCTTCAATTTTCAATTGTCTTATGTTAAGTATAATCTGAGAATTTATGCAAGCTTTGTATTTCAGATTTTATCAAAAGAGTCTTGCAGCTTTGTATTCAACTCTTCCATGCTTGATTCTTAGTTTATGTTTAATCAAATTTAATCTTGTTTTACTTGTGGTTTTCAGTATCTGCAGTTAACTGAAAATTGCAATCATTCATAGTTGTGCTAGATTTTTTTCTGCAGTAGATAGAGATAAAATATAAAATCTCTTTTTAGTGCAAAAGTGCTGAATCGCCTTGTACTCTAGCCTGGGAACAAAAAGACAGATTTTTAATTTAAGCCTGTTTGTACTGAATGCTTAAAATTCCATAGGTTCTAGGTTTTAAAATGTGTTGTGTAAGGAAACTTATCATTTCTTCACTCTTTTGAAAAGGGAGCTTCCCCTCAAAATTTAAAGAACAATTCTACTGTACAACATTGTGCCATTTTCTGTCACACTAAAAGGTGTGAATTAAATGCTAACATGATGAAGGATCAGTTTGCACCATTATCTACAAGGACTCAATCCAATATTTTTCAAGATAGGAATCTATAATTGTTGCAGCTATTAAAAAAAATTATCAAGATTTTCTGATGGTGTCAATGATTTTTCAGAGTCTTCTTCATGGATGGAAAAAATTTATGATAATACACATACTGTCAACTTTATATTGATATTTTTTATACAAGTAGCATAATTGATCAGGCAATGACAGTCGTTTGTAGATGATGTGTTGACATTTCATATATTCTTTGTAACCAGCCATTTAAAGATAAATCAATAAGCTATGGGAATTAGCATTTTTTCAGACATCATGTTGTTCGTGTTCGTAATGGACATTTTCACTCCCTCATTGGACAAGAATTTCTTCATTTTGTTTCAATTTATTCCTAACTAGTACATGTTATTCCAGAAACCCCTGAATATGAATTATCCAGAGGACCAGAAACCATAGGTTCCAAGAAAGCCTCAAAAATCCAAGTGCGTATGTTAGGCTCTTCGCTGCATGTAATCCACAAACTCCTGGTTATGGTAAGCCTCAAACCCTTAGCTTTTGAGTAATTTTCTGAAACCCCAAGCACCAAAGGAGCTAATTCAAGGTCTAGAACTTCAATTCAGGTTTTGCTGCAATAGCATATAGTGGAAGGTCACATAAAATTTGGATATGTAGAAGCATTAATTTAAAGCTGTTGAGGCTCGAGGCCATAACATTCATTCAAACATGTAGGACACCCATTCAAACCTTGGCTGCAGAAAGATTCTCAAGCAGAAGACACGCAACAGTTGCCAAAGACCAGTCTAGGCTGGTGACCAAGGAATTACACCTATTTGCAGGAATTCTATCACCAAAGCTCACAGAGTTCAGACAGTAACCAAATGCTCGTGACAAACAGGAGATGATGACCAATGCATAATTGCAACTCCCCAGATATGTAACAGTATAAAACACCACAATGTGGAATTAAGTAGGCAAATTATTAATATAGCAAAATAGATCGATGGTAGAACTAGATACAGATAAGAACAACTCAGGTTCTCATAAATATTCCATAGGTCTCCCCAAATATCCAATTTACAGTTACATCGATATCCTTGAAATCAATTCCTAGGAGTGAGTATTCAACTTCAGTTCTCTGATTGTTACATAAAACAAGAAACAGAAAACATGAAAGCATTGACAAGCTGACAGGAAAGCAGATTAAAGTTTTTGGCACAAAAGATGCATTTACAAATAAATGCCTGTGTACGTGAGATTTACAATTTATTTAGAGATTCATCAATCATGCACATTGCTAATGGTTCAAACGTCATCATATAAGACACGTGAATTGGAATTAGGAACATCTCCACAGGCCAAAGGGTGAGTCAACTTGCAACAAACCTTGGATCAGGTTTAGCGCAACTAGGATTTTTTTTCTAAGTCAAATACTTTTACAAAGTACGCAACGTCAAAACCCCGATACCCTAAAAAGCACATTCAAAAGGGGGAAGTGCAGACTATTTTCCATTGCGAAAAGTCATGAGTCGAAAGTACAAGATTGTAAGAATCCAGGAGCTTGAAGAACAAAATAAAAACAGTCAATCAAGAACGGGTATTTGAGTTGACGACTCCATTTTGATTTGTTAGTATCTTCCTTCTCACCAGTACTAACATTGCTTAGAGTGTTTGTGTGTCGTGTGCTCTGATCAATTAAAAAGAACAATATAAAAGGCTCTTCTCACAAAACCTGCCTTGAACATATTTGTCCAACATACGTCACGCATCGTAAAGGAAACGAAATTTGGATTCCCTGATGCTAAGTGAAATAGCACTCAAATAGCCAAACTAAAAATAAATAAATAAACTGAAAAGACTTAGTCTGGCCATCAAAAAGAGCTTTGGCAAATCTCTCCCTGCCAAAAACTTAAATTAAACTACGAAATTATTTAAATTGGCAAGAATATTGAAAGCACGTTTACGAGACTAAAGATTTGCCAAAGCTCTTCCTAATATGATGTAGTTTAAATTTTTGTCCCGCGATTGGAAAAAGCAAACTCACTCACTGGCGGAAGAATCAAATCTAAAAGCATAGATTAAGAAAGGAAGCATGGAAAATGGACTAAAAGTACCTTTAAGAAACTTTCGAGTACATTCGTAATCCCTGAAAACCAGTCCCCGCTCTGCTTCTGAACGCTTTCGGTGGCAGTGGCGGTGGAGGCGTCGGTGGAGGTGGCTAGAGTCGAATCGGCGAGCGTGTAAAGCAAGGCCTCCGCCCTGTTGATGAAGCCCTGCACCGCTGGAGGGGCCACGAACTGAGACACCTGGTGGAGATTCGAACACACTCTCACAACCTGCGCTTTCCTCCGGTTCCAAGTGTGAGATTGAAGTATGCATCTCCTGCGTATGGAAGGGCCATGTGTGTGCGGGTATGAACACACGCCTGCATTCATCCTCGATTACAACTCTTCCCCCCTCTTCAAATACAGAGTCTTACAGAGTCTTCACTTGTGTATGCATATCTTTAGGCAATCAATTGAATTTGTTCTTGAAACGTTCTGACGGTCGACAAGTTGAAAGCTTACGTCGAAGAATGTGTTGCTATTCTGTTTTTAGCTACTTTCAGGGGTTTTATCTTTCGCCTCCTCGCTGCAAACGAGACTGCGTGCGTGCTATCGAACTATGCTTGGTTGTCAATTGCTGTACAGAAAATCTATAAAAATAAATTAAAAAGGAGACCGCTTGGCTTCTAAAATCTGTATTTTAAGGCCAAAGTTTATAGGAGGGTAATGGGAAAAAAGGAATGACTAGTATATTTTTAATATAAATTTCTTTTATGATATTACTATGATTTATTTTAAATAATTAATTTTTATTTGTAGATATTTTATGATTATGATTTATTACTATGATTTATTTTAAATAATTAATTTTTATTTGTAGATATTTTATGATATTATTATGATTTATTTTAAATAATTAATTTTTATTTGTAGATATTTTATTCATAATCTTCAAAACAAATTGTTATATGGACTTGATTCAAGTCATTAGTGTATGATTTAAATTTTAAGCTTTTAAAATTCAAATTTCAAATTTTAGATTTTAATGATCTCTTTTATTAGTTGTTGTGAATCAATTTAATGCAATTTTGAGTTCATTTGCATGTTATGTTATATTTAAAAACATTCATTCATTCATTCAACGTCATTAAGGACAATATAGAAATCATTGACAAATATTTATTATAGAGTATTTATGAGAGCATCATAGCAACATTATAAGAACATTACATAGTATACATCATGCTACGTTCATTGCACCCCTACTTACTATTCTCGATCATTATTTCAAAATCGTTGAATCAATTTAATTAGGATCTAATTAAGGAGAACATGATCTTCACAATTCTACAATTTTTTCAAAGAGGTTTTGAAGAACCACTAGTACTTATTGAAATTCAAATATTATAAGATGAAGGTGAGCAAATTTCAACAATCATATTTCTCCCAATTCATTCTTGTGGGTACAAGTTGAAGTCCATGTGCTAGTTCAATACTAAAAGCACAAATCTAAATTAGAACAAAACACAATTATTTTTGCAAAATTTAAGACATTTGGTTAAGCCCTAAAATTCTAGCATTGTGACAAATCAAGTCCTCACATCTTAAGTAACATTTTTCCAATTTATTATTTCCAACCTTATTTTATTTATCTAAATTAACCATGTGTGTATATGTGATTGTATTGTTTAATTAGCCTAGACATTTATATGTAAGTAGTTTATTTTCCTTGTAGAAACTATACACATTAAAATATGCCAAACACTATGAATCGAATAAATCCTCTAGAATTAAAAGTAAAACAATTTTAATTATCAAATGTGCTTATTTGCCTAATTTATGATCCAAAATAAAGTATTAAATATATTTCAATTTTATCTTAAGTATAAAGAGTTAAGACTAAATTAAAATAAAATATAGAAATTGTACATTTTCTATGTGGTTTGCTAGGAGAGCATGGAAGAAAGCTACACTACTAGACTAAAATCAAGATTTTATATTTTTTCAAAGTCTTGTTAGAGACTAAACCCAATACGATCATGTCATGTTTTGCAGACTTATGTTGTTGCCAATGTGATGGTGTTTTATACTAATATGGTCATGTTCTCAATGCCTACTAACATAAATCAATTTGCCTACTAGTAATATTAACTCGTACAATGCCTAAAAGTGCCTAATTTAAGGATATGTAATGCTTATGGCATATTTAGGGGTATGTGCCTCTATCAAATCCTTAAGCTTGATCCAACAAAAGGTATTAATAGTTTTGAAGTGTGTGACCTTGAGTGTAGTTGTAAGTAGATATGGAGGTAGGCAGTGTAAGTGGAAATGAATGATGCCTTAGGTACTAGAAATAATAAGTGAGCTAATGTTACTAGGTGAGTGAGATGAGTGCTAGATATACGTGAGATATTTTCTATTCCAACCTAATCACTTAAATAAGCAATCCTTGACTCAATTTCATTATTGGAGGTGAACTAGTGTTCAAGGTTAATGAAAAGGTAGATGTTTAGGTAAGAAAAGGTGAATTTTAATTTGCAAGACATAAGTATGCCTAATCCTATCCAAAAGACAAGAGCACAATGCATAGTGTTTGAATGATAGAAAGGTCAAAAATGGGGAGAAAGAGAGAGAGATTGCAATGCAAGGGGTCATGTCCATGTGGATGGGTTGTTTTTGGGATAATTCATGGTCTAAGAGGGTCAAAGTGATCAAAATCATGCCTATTATTAGTGGTTGTTGAAACAAATACAAAATTAATTGGGAAAAGTGTTAAGTGTGCAATTTTTGTCCTTACATATTCACCCTTTTTCGCATACATGTGAGTTATACTAAAATCAATTATACTAAAGTGAAAAATCTATCATTGTAATACTTTATAAAGAATATACTAAGAAAGGATATTAAAGAGTTTTGATTGGTGTCATTTATTTGTATTTTACTCAATCTTCATCTTCTAATTTGTAACACACCAAATAATAGAAATCAGCATTCACCATGAAAATATTCATAAGACTAAATACCACATGTTCCAAAAATTACTTTCATTTCAAGTTTACTAAATTTGGTAATCAAGGTCAATCATGGAGTTGGAACTAGTGTGGCCTCAATGTTACTGAAGAGTAAGGAATGAACAAGAGAAGTGTGAGGGGCTCATATTGTATAGGATAGTCATGGGATTTCTATTAAATTGGCCTTTGTTAAGGATATAATCCATGTTAGATGATAATTTTACAATTTATGTAGGAATACTTTAACCAAGAAAGAGGATGATGCATGACTTGTGGAATAATCACTTAAACCACATACATAATAAAGGACCTCTAAAGGTGTCACTTTAACCATTGGGCGATGTTATATTCAAATCTTGGAATCAATTTTACCAAGGTATGTGGTGTAAGATCTATGAAAGACTACTTTAACCATTACCTAATAAATTTATTTTTGAAATTTGAGGACATACACCCCTGCTTAAATTTATTAGTGTGAAATGAGTAAATTAGTTTAAGGGTAAGTGGAAAATGAGGGTGTATTGTAAGAATTGTATTTAAGAGAAGGTGTAAGCATGTTGTTGGTGACTTGAATTGTAGGTTCTAAAATCCCTAAAGATAGGTCTCTTCTTGAGTAATAGGGGTGTCAAGCTCAATGCAAAAACCTACAACCTTATGATCATGCAAAGCAACGTAGAACCAATTTATGATGTGGGTAGGACCTCCTTCACTTCTAACTATGTTTCAAACCAACATTTATTTCCATAACCTATTGTAATGGATAACATCATAAAGACTAAATAATCGACTTAACACAAACCATACCCATTACACAATACACCTCTCCTTCGATTGTCACTTTGTGCTTATATGCTAATTTGAGGAACCCAAGGTTAAGAACCTAATTAAATTAGACCATTTTTACAATGAGATGTTTGAAATATAATTTTTGATAATCACTATTATTGTTGTGCATATTTAATCATGGCAATGAGAACACTAAATTAGATTAAGTTGGAAGGATATTTAAATTATTACTTTTAGGTGTGTTAAGAGAAAGAGAGAAATATAGTAGAAAATTGGTGCATGTATTCATTTAAGTAATAGAGTCATTGGATTCGCACAAAAATGTGCAACAACCCAACCAATGGTGACACTTTAATAAAGATGTCAAAAAATACTATAATCTCCAAAATATACATGTAAACTAGGTTCTACACATATACTCAAGAAAATAACATATATGTTTACAATATTAGATAACTTTACTTAGTGATATGCAAGCATACCCAACCATTTCTTTAATTATTTTGAAATCATACCGAGCACAAAATCTTTATGGGGATTTTGCATTATTTTGGCTTACTAATAGATCATTAACACATCCAAAAATACCTGTTGTTGGTTATTTAACATGTTTTCAATAACCTCTGAAGAGTTGTGAATTCCTATGATAAAGATTATTGATAGGATGGGCCAATGAATGAGAGATTGATATGTATCTCCTATACTTTAGGCTTTGTAAGGCCTAGGCAGGTACACCTCAAATAATACTATATTTGAAAATGACTTCACAATATCAATTTTTTTACTGTCCATAATGATTTTACATGAGCATAACATCACCATAAACAAATTCTCTATATATATTTATTCCCTAAATCCACACTAACTAGCATTTAAAATCCATCCAGAGTCTCCTTGTATTAAGACTTGGTGTTGTAGAAGAAGTTGCAGCATTGATGACATTGTAGAGGGAGTTATTGCTTCATTCACAATGACCCCCTATCCAAATGTGTCTATATTTCCTAAGAGTTTCTACAATAAATCCCCATCCTTTTTTACCTGCCTTAGGCCCTTCTAGAAAAAACTTGGATCAGGACATTGTAGAAAAATGACCATCGTCAAGATATGTAGATATTCGATTGAGATATGGATCAAGTGGGCAAACCATTGGCATTAGGGTTTATAATTATGCACTCAAAACCTCTATAATACCTCATATTATGAAACTTTGGCCCTCGTCTAGATATATCCAAACACCCAAAAAAATTACAAACACTAAGACTTATGAGAAAAATGTCTCCAACTTGATCTATGAGAAATCAATTGGGATTTGGACATGTCCACTAATCCTCAATAATTCTACAAACACTTTATTGATTTCTTCCCACATGACCAAGACTCCCTTTTTCCTACTATGAACCACCACCACTTGTGTAACCTCTACATGTATACTTTGTCAAAGCCTAGGCTAGAACTAGGAACCAATGATTCTTGATTCCTAAAACCTTTGACTACATTCCCTTAGTCGCTTTCCTTTTTTCCTTAGCGCTTTCTCCATATTCCTATATTGGGGGTTCCATGGGAATAGGTAACCAATGGTTCTTGATTCCTATGGAGTCTTTGACAACTTCACTTAGTCACTTTTGACTTCAACCTTGGGGAACAGGCCGAAAACAAGAGAAAAAAACCCTTAGATGTTTCATAGGAACTAGGAACCATTGGTTCCTAGTCCCTATGAAATCTTTGACCACCTTACATAGCCAGTTTTATATTTTTTTTAGTTTTAGGAATTGACTAAAATATATTGGAGGTGAATATAGAGCCACCAACATATTTTGACATGATGACCCTTATGGGATTTCTCAAATTAATTATTAACAAAGGATGGGAAAGGTCAAATGCACAACTTATAAAGCACAAAAAGGAAAAATTAGACACATATAATGAGGTGACAACATTGGCTCTAGTTGGGGACTTGTGCCTCTTATAACAACAATGAGAATCCAAATATCTAGGTAGACTAAAATTTGGGAAAAACATGGGCCATAATTGACTTAAAACACACCATGATAAATCATGATCATGACTTTAAAAAAAATCAAGTGTACATATGCACAACAAAAATTACATACCAAACACTTCCATTAGGAGAAATAGTATTTGAGGTGTTTGAAATGAACTAGAAACTCCATGAAATCTTTGTCAAGGCCCCTAAGGAATAAATTTCCTTGACTGAATCCTTCAATAATTTGATAGGGCCCAACCCACAAGGCATCAAATTTTGCATGATTTTTCTTGTCGTCTAACCTGGATTTCTACATGAGGATGGAATATCCATTCTTAAATTCCATCATGACAACCTTATTATCAAAAGTTACTTTACATTCTTCTATCTCAACAAATTCCTCTCATGGGCAAACCTCTTGAATTCTTCCAACTTGGTCATCTCATGTATCCTTTGGGAGATGGCATCCTCTTCTTCCCCTTTGATCTGTTGTAGCAATTTATATAATAGTAAGTCAAGGCTACTTAGAAAATTGGCTCTAACTCCATACACATTCAAATGGAATCTTTATGATAGCCTTATTGTAAGTTATTATAACTACCTAGACAACAAATTTCAACTTATCATCCTATCTTTTCTTGTTTGCATCTAAATTTTTTCTAATGATTTTTATGATGCATTTGTTATTTGACTTCGCTTATCCATTTCCTTGTGCATGATAAGGTGATTACTATGTCAAAGAGATCCCATATTTTGAACACCTATCAACAAAGTATTTGGATTTGAAACACATCACATTATTAGAAACAATCCTTGATGGTATACCAAACCTAGTGATTATGTTATTTAGTAGAAATTTGATCACCATCTTTGAGGTTTCTTTCCTTTTAGGGATTTTTTCTACCCATTTTGTGAAGTATTCAATAGCCACCATTATCCACTTGTATCAATTGCTATTTTTTTTGTATTTCCCTATGAAATCAATAACCCGCTATTGGAATGCAGGCTCTACTAAAATAGTCATAAGGAAAAGTGCATTTGCAAATTTCAACTTGCTATAAAACCTTTGGAAAGGATCACATCCTTTCAAAAACTTAGACACGTCCCTAAATAATGTGTGCCACCAATAACCCATCCTCATAATCTTATGAGCAGTGGACTTTGACATATAATGTCAACCACATAATCCATGGTGGCATTCCTCAACAACTCTCATGACTATTCTTCGTTTAAACATCTTGGGAGTACACCATCAAAGTTGCTCCACATTAATTATCCTTTGAGAAATACATATCTTTGGGTTTCTAGTTTTAATGTCTTTTTTACTTATCATGCAATTCAAGTGGAAAATTCATTTTTTTCTAAATAAAATATGATGTCTGTATACCAAGGATAATCCTTCACTGAAATGGAATGAAATAGGGATCATAGTTAATCTAGTGGACTTCAATGAAATCCAAATTTGCCTCAACCATTAATTTTATAGGCCTTGTTTGACCAACTTGGTTGTTTTTACCTCCATGTCATACTCTTGGATCTTGTTGATCCATCTACATCTTTTGTTTTTTTGCCTCATTTGCACAAAGACGTCCCTCATAATTCTATGTGGCACAAAGGCTATGATATTGGCCCCTAAAAGGTATGGTTTGAAACTATTCATGGATATAACAAGAGCTAAGGCATGCTTCTCCACTAAGGAATAATTTATTCTAGCATCTTGTAGGGATTTTCTTAAGAAAGCTATTGGTTGTTGATATCCTTCATCATTTTTTTGTAGTAGAACAACAACAATGGTATAGAAATATGTAAAGTAAAATAATTGGAAAGGCTTAGAATAATCTAGAATTTCCATTATTGGTTCCTTCTTAAGTGCATCTTTGATTTCTAAGAAGGAATAAATTGATTCCTTATTCCAACTTGATGATTTTCCCTTTTTAGCATCTTATAAATGGCTTTTTTTTTCTTTGTAAAGTTACGAATAAACCTCCTAAAAAAATATTTTCCTAAAGAAATATTGGATTGATTTGACTATTTTTAGCTAAGGGATAAGGTCAATGACTTTGACATGTTTTGGATCAATCCCTACCCCTTGCTTAGACACAATATTCCCAAGGAGATTTCCCTCTTCCACATCAAAATAACATTCTTGGGATTCAAATATATCCCATACTCTAAACATCTTTGGAAGATTAACTCCAAGTGTTTGCAATGATCATTTGATCTTTGGAGTATGTAGTCAAATCATCTTGGTAAACAACAATGATTTTATCTATAAGGTATGCAAAAGAAACATCCATAACTCTTTGGAATGTAGCTCTAGAATTATTCAACCCAAATGGTATTATAACACATACAAAGGTTCCCCATGGCATATTGAAGGTTCCCTAATGCTACTCAAATTCTTTGACCATAACTGGATTATATCTTGAGAAATCATCCATCATTGACATCAATTCCAACCTTGTAACTTGTTGTTTCAAATGGTCCATATTAGGCAATGGATAGTTGTCCTTGAGGTAATAAATGTTCAAATTTCTATAATCCATGCACTACCTAATATCACCATTATTTTTTATGATTGGAACAAGGTTTGAAACCCATTCCAAATGTTTGATTGCTTTAATAATACCCCTCTTTTCAACTTCATTAGTTCTTTTTTCATTTGGGGGGAATGAGTAGGGTTGATAGGGTGTTATTTCTATCTAAATAGCTTTGCACCAAGCTTCAATGGAATGGTAGCTAGAAGAATTCTTATCTATGATCCTTTAATTCATAATATGACCGAGGAATTTTTTTTGTACCTGCTTAATAATGTTGTCAACATTTGCTTCTTTAATGGTCTTAGTCTTTTACCAATGTAGATCATTTTAGGAGCTAAGTCAATTTCTAAATTTATACCCTCTATTTCTTCTTCACTTACACGCTTACTTATTGTCTTGTAAAAATTAACATTGTCAAAGAATCTTTCCAAAGAAATAAGACCTCTTAGAATAGTATTTGTTTTAAGTTGAATGATTTCATTTCCAAAGATAGTATCCTTGCCATATTCATCCTTTTCCATCACGGGCTGTCAATCAATTTGTTGGTTCTCAAAATGATCAATGTAATTCAAGAGCTTATATATTTGTCGATCATCATTTAAGATTTGTCAATTGTAGATGTTATCTAGAATACTAGGCCTGGTAAGAATCTCAACATCATACCTACATTGGGGATAGGTAAATGAAACATCAAATCTCAAGGCTAATACAAAAAGTGCATCAATTATTACATTATTATCCCTTTCAACTCAATTGATGTTAAAAGAAACAAACAATTCAATAGTGTCCCAAATGACATTCCTATACATTCTTAGTCTTTTTTCTTTTGTAACATACATGCCCTTGATTTGAGACACCAAAAGTTAAAAATCACCATGCACTCTAATGGATTTGATCTCATTTTTTAAAGCCATATTCAAACAAAGAAACATAGCTTTATAATTTTCCATATTATTGGTGTAATCAAAGTTTAATTCGAAAGTGAATTTACAGTTTTTCCTTCTAGAGACACTAATACAATTCATGCATTATTTCCCTATCTTGAACTTGCACCTTAAAATATATATATTTTAAATGGCATCATTTATTGGATATTGATGTGAGAGAAGTAAACCAGGATCAACCCACTTCTCACATTCATTATCACAATAGCCCACAAAATAATCAAGTTCCACATCAAAGTAACAAACAAACCTGGTTCTTTGCCTCATTTGGACTCTCCACAATTGTTAGAATTTTCTTTTCTATATGTAATTGGACTTTCATTCCATGTTGTGGTATGGTATAATAAGACAAGTCCATTTGAATTCTACCACCAATTGAAGCTTCCCACTTCCTGGACAACAAGATACCTCATTTAGTTAGATAATCAACTATGATAATATCCATTAAAAGTATTTTTATTGGGTATGTAACAAGTTGTATCACAACATCATTTACTATTCCAGTCAGATTCACTTCATGAGAATCCATGTCAAAACATTTTCCATTAAGATTCTGAAACCTACAATCCTAACCAATCCATGACTTCTAATGGCATCACATAGTTGGATACCCCGGAGTCTAACACACAATTATGCACCAACTAACCATTTAATAGCACAAACATATAAAAAGGGACAATTATTTGTTTTTTACCTATAAATATAGTTCCCAAGTATATCTTAGGGGCCTCTTGAATACTGATTTTATCTTCTCTAACTTTGGGAACATCTATAGTCTCATTTGAGTGATAAAATATTGGGGGTAATGATATAAATCAATGCTCTTTCTTTATGTTTAATGATCCTTAGCAACTCCCTAACTGGAACTTGAACCTTTAATTGACTCAAATCTTGAGCCATGTCAACTATTTTGTATGCAAGTAGAGAAGTAGAATGTGACACTATCATAACACCAGTATCAGGGATGAAAGGCATCACCTGATCACTAAGAGCAATTTTCTTTGTTTGGATCACCTTCTCAACCTCCTTTGTTGCCTTTTGTTTATATTTCATTGTTTAATTTCCTTGCTTCTATTTGGCATTGTCTCCAACAACCTTAGAATTTCCCACATTGGTTGTTGAGGCATCAAAAAATATTTATTTGGGACATACACTTGTTGTAGGGGCACATTTGGTAGAAGCATCTTTTTCTAGGTGGAGACTTCCCTGTAGGTCTAATTTTTGATATTTTTACATTATAGTATTTTTTAATTTCCTTTATTCAATAGTGTAGCTAACATATTTGGAGTAGCTACACCTTCAACTTTGTCTTTGGCACCTACTTTCCTATTCCTTACCTGGTATTCACTTTGTACTTGTATGATAACAACTTTAGTGAGAGCTTTAATGTCTTCATTAGAGAGATTTTCTCTATTATACCTCTATCACATTTGTTTCTTGAGCTACTCAAAATATTTTTTTGGTATTTTATAAGGAACATGATGCTTTTCATAATCATTTTTATAAAATTCCTCACCCTCATATGCATCAATTGATTCATATTGGCATCATCATAATACTTGGGTGTACCTTCATGCTCTTGAAATCTTTTCTCTTTGTTAAGTGGAACTATAACAATACACCTAGATTGATCATGAGGCAAATAATATGTCACACCCAAATGAACCTTGTTGAAGATTCACATGATCCTTCCTCAAGGGATTAGGGTTGTGTTTCTCTTGGTACCCTTGGTTTGATTTCCTTGGTACTAATTGTTTTTCATTTCCTCTAGGTCTCTTGGACCAATCATAATTATAGGGTTGGAAAATGTGACTCGAATTTATTGGTTTGATAATCTTCCCACAGGTTGGTGTTTGACCGATCATCGGTCTAATAGTTCCTATTCGATGGGACATAGTTCATAGTCTCATAAATGGTCCAAGATTCCTTTGTGAGGATGGTGTTGGATTTTATTGGTGGCAGGTGATCATGTCATTAGGACAAGATTCAATGTGTCTCTGATATCCCTATGGAGGTTGTTACCTTGTCAGTGTCGAAGGGATAGTGCCCTGTCGACAGGACTTTGGATGGTGTCTCCTTGATAACTCGATGTTGTGTCTTCATAGATGGAACCTTATGTCTTCGGTGAGACTTGAAGTGTAGTCTCTTTGATAAGCCGATGGTGTTAATCGATGCAACCCGCTAACCCATGATGTCCATGGTAGGACCCAAGTAGTTCCTTGTGGGGAAGCGATAATTGGTGTAAGCAGTAATGACATAGTAGTGGGAACCACATGGAGCATTATGATCTTCATTGAAGTGAAATCCTTATATCGATGGGAGACGATACATTGTCTCATCGATATAAAAATATATTGAACTGTGTAACCCGCTAGCCCGCGATGCCTTGGTGGGACCCGATAAAGTACCTTGCAGGTGTATGAGGATTCATTTGTCAGTTATGACTTGGATCTCATAGTGGTGGTAGGGACCACAACTAATGTTGTAAGCATCTTCGATGTGTCTCTCCCATATTGATGGAAGGAATTAAGGATTCTCCTTGACATCTCGATTCGATGGAATAAAAAAGATAAAAGCTTATATCAAAATGACTTTGAGTGTTTGGAGAGACATGCTCTCATGTCTCTTCGACACTTTGGTGATTGAAGGTCTTGGCAAGCTATGCATATTTAGGTGATTGTAAAAGTTCGAAGGGACGTGGTTTTGGCGGGGCAGTGAAGATTGACAGTTAAACTTCTCTGTGACTATTTGCGGTGGAAGTTGTAATGACGATTCCTGAAATGATTAAGAATTGTATGCGAATTCCATAGAGCATTGTACACAATTGTAACAGTGTGATGATATGAGATTGATTGAGTGAGGTTGATTGGGGAATTGTAATGTTGTTGAAGTTGATACTGTGAGTTAACATTTGAAAGCGTGTGAGTTTGTAACTTTGTATGTAGACATTATTTATTGTAATACAAAGTGACTTTGCTTGGTGTGTGGGTTTTTCCCCCGTAAGGGTTTTCCCATGTAAAATTGGTGTTCAATTCTGTGTGATTTTTTAATTGTTTATTCTAGTATAAATGTGCATCTTGAATGTTCTGTAATTGAATTTTGAATGAACTATCTATATATCTCTCCTGTAAAATTGGCATTAGGAAGGCGTTTCTGCACTTAACTTTCCTTACAAGTGGTATCAAAGCCTGGCTAGTTGTGTTATCCTTGTGGGTGAGTCAGGATTTTTGTGCTAATTTTCTTCAGTGGGAGTCTTGCAGAGAAAACAGGTTGTCTTGATTGTAGATTTGAGATGGCAAGCACATCAGGAAGAATAGAAATTGAGAAATTTAATGGTGGCAATTTTGAGTTGTGGAAACTCAAAATGGAAGATTTTCTTGTGGATAGATATCTATCGATTGTTGTTATGGGATCAAAACCATCAGGAATAAGAAGATTGGGACCTCACAAATAGAAAATCCAAAGGGTAGATAAGACTCTATCTGGCAGACCCTGTTCTCCTAAGCATCCACGAGGAGAAGACTACAGTTTCCTTGTGGAAGAAACTTGGTGACATTTATCAAGGGAAGTCTCTGGTGAATAATTTATTCCTGAGGAGGAAAATATATTTCTTGAATATGGAGGAAGGAGCATCTATTATAGAGCATCTAAATTCATTTAACATGATTGTTGCTCAATTAGCATCTGTAGGTGTAAATAATGATGACGAGGATTACACTATGCTTGTGTTGTGTTCTTTGCCTTACACGTGGGACCATCTTGTGATGGCTATTGGAAGTACAACAACCAATTTCAAGATGGAAGATGTGGTTGCTTTGCTATTTTCAAAAGAAATGGGAAGGAAATATTCTGAGATGGCCAAAGAGGCCCTTTTTGTTTGAGGTAGATCAAAGGAGAGACGCAAGAAGAAATATAATAAGTCTAATAAAAATTCCAAGGTGAAATGTTGGAATTATGGGCAAACTGGACATATCCAAAAATATTGCAAAGAGGAGAAAAATAAGAAGAAGAAGAATAACTCTTCTAATAATGATTCTTCTTAGAGCAATGCAAATGCCTTCATTACTGCCTTGGTGACCCAAGCATCAGATGATATTTGGTTGATTGACTCAAGTGCATCTTTTCACATGACATCTCACAGAGATTGGTTCATGAAGTATGAATAATGCAAAGGTTGAAATGTGTATCTTGCTAGTGATTCATACCTTGAAATTGTTGGCCATGGAAGAGTTAGAATTCAATTCCCTCATGAAAGAATAAAAGGAATTGATGATGTAATGTGCATACCAGGTTTGGCTTGTAATCTTCTTTTTGTACGTAAGTTGAATGATGTTGACATGAAATTTTCCTTCTCAAATAGTGCTTGCAAAAGGACTAGAGACTCTACGGTGCTAGCCAAGGGTGCATGCATTGGCACTCTATAAAAGTTGGATGCACATGTTGTTCAATGTAATAGTGTTTTTGCAAAGTCAAGCAAAGTTTCTCATGTAGGGAAGGAGAACATTGTTCATTTGCATGAAAATTCCTTGGAGGTAACACTTTTAGCAGAGAAAACCATGATGTGGCATCAAATTCTTGACCACATTGGTGAAAAAGGTTTATAAGCCTTAAAAAATAAAAGCCCGATTGAAGGGCTCGATGATTGTAACCTTGAATTTGATTTTTGTGAACATTACATATATGGAAAGAAACATTGTGTTTCATTTTACTCTGGTCCTCATAAATCTTCTAGCATACTGGATTATGCTCACTTTGATCTATTTGGTCTAGTGAATGTTCCTTCATTATCAAAGTCTAAATATTATGTTTCATTTATAGATGATTATTCGAGAAGGGAATTTCTGCATTTTCTAAAAAATAAATCAAAATTGTTCAGTTGGTTTAAGGAGTTTAAAAACTTGGTAGAATATTAGACTAGAAGGGAAATTAAATGCTTGAGGATGGATAATGGTGATGAATTTTGTTTTGCAAATTTTGAAAGGTATTGCAAATACCATGGGATCAAAAAACATAAAACTACACCTTACACTCCACAGGATAATGGAGTTGCTGAAAGGTTGAACAGGACGTTCATAGAAAGGGCACGAAATATGTTGAGAAGTGTTGGTTCTGAGTAGAAGTTATGGGCTCAGGCTATGGCTACAACATGTTACTCAATTAATCATCCACCTACTTCGGTGCTTGTTGAAAAAACACCTTTGGAAGCATGGTCTTGTAGGAAGCTCTCTTTGAGACACGTCAAAGTATTTGGATGTGAGGCATATGCTTATGTGTTGAATGAGAAAAGATCTAAAATTGGAAATAAAGGCTATAAAATGTGTCTTCATTGGTTATGGCATTAGTGTGAAAGGATACAAGCTTTGGAATCGGTTACTAAGAAGGTATTGTATAACACAAGTGTAATATTTCATGATTTGTAATCGGTTACAAGAGAAGAATGTAGTAAAAATTCCTATAACTCCAAATAAAGAGGAACTATGAACTCCAAGTTTACCTAACACTGAGAAGAGCTCAAGTAGTTCTAAAATTTATGAACAAGAAGAACCTGAGCCTTAGCCTGTGAGGAGGTCTACACGTGAGAAGCAACAACCTGAAAGGTTTGGATATTCTATGTTGGACTTTAGTTGTGCCTATGCTTTGATTACTAGCATTGATGAGCCTAGGACCATGAAAGAGGCTATTAATATGTCTGATTCAGATTCCTAGTTGAAAGTTATGAATGAAGAAATGGCATCATTCAGAAAGAATGAAACCTGGGATTTGATACCTTTTCTTGAAGGTCATAATCTTGTTGGATGTAAATGGGTATTTAAATATAAAATTGGTCTAGATGGAAGTGTTGAGAAGTATAAAGTTAGGTTGGTCATGAAAGGTTATTCCGAGTAAGAGGGAATTGATTATGGAGAAATATTTTCTCTTGTAGCAAAGCTAACATCTATCAAATTTATATTGTCACTTGCAACAACATATGACTTATAGATTGAGCAAATGGATGTGAAGAACATTTCTTCATGGAGATTTGGAAGAAGAAATTTATATGTCCCAGTTGGAGCAATTCATTGAAAAAGGTAAATAAATTTTGGTTTGCAAGTTAATGAAATCTCTATATGGTTTAAAATAATCACCTAGAATGTGGTCCCAAAATTTTGACACGTTTGTGTTGTCATTGGGATTTGTGAGATCAAAATTAGATCATTGTGTGTATTTTAAAACTAAAAATGGTCATTTACTCATAATTGCCCTGTATGTGGATGATATGTTATCATGGTAACTTGATTGGTTCACAGAGATCTGTTAGCATTCGTGGATACGTGGATTTTGATTGGGCAGGGGACATTTGTTATGTTATGGAGACCAATGAGACCTAGATAAAATCTTCGTCATTATCTTATTAACTAATTTGCTGCATGTAATAAATATTTTCCTGAACTTGTATTTAAAATAATAGTTACAAACAATTACTAAATTTTGGGAATGATTAGTTACAATGTTTATTTAAAAGACAACTGCAAATAGTTATTGGTAACCACCCAAAGAAAACTTTTTATTGGGTGCATGAGTCAAAACCAATGGCCACACTTAATTTATAATTAATGGGACATGTGTGGGAACATATTCCAATACTCGAACTAGATTTTTGAGGGAAATAGGTCATGAAAAATGTTAGCTGAAAATTGCAGAGCAGTGGCTAGAAAAATGTAGGAAGCACTGTAGGTACCCGTAGCAAAGGCTGTGTAAAAATAACAGTTGAAAAACGTGATGAAAAATGTTTTTGCAGGTTGCAGATGTCGTTGCATGTCTTTGTAAAGGTTTTCGCTGGTATTTTAATATATATTGGACCCTCTGTTGGTGGGCATAGCCTGGATTTGGGTGAACCACATTAAATCTTTGTGTTGTCTTCTTGTTGTTCATTTTTTGGCTTTTATAAATATGTTGTGTTTTTTTTTTCTACATTTAATTGATAAGTTATTTCCTCCAATCCCTAACAAGTGGTATCAGAGTGGGTTGTGTTCAGTTATCCTTTGTTGGAGGGTCTCATAGTTGAGTGGGAGTCTCATGGTTGAGTGGGAGTTATGGCATAAGAGGGAAAGTTGAAGGTAGAAAAAAATAATGGGTATAACTATCAGTTATGGAAGATGTAGATAGAAAACTATCTTTATTAGAAGGACTTATGGTGGCCATTGGAAGGGAAAACCAAGAAACCCTTGGCTATATTTGATGAGAACTAGGATATTCTGGATAGAAAGGCATTTGGTAGTATCTGTTTATGCCTAGCATAATCGATGGTGTTTAATATTTCAACAACAAAGATAATGATTTAAGATTTGATGAAGACCTTAGAAAAGTTATATGAAAAACCTTTTGCTTTGAATAATGTATTTCTTATGAAGTGTTTATTTAACATTGCAACATGCATTTTATCACATTATCCATGTATTTGGAGATTGTTCTTCATGATTCTCCACAATTGTTTGAATTGGTTTCACCTTATTGCATTGTGACATCCTTTGATTTCGACATATGGACACTTGAACAATTTTGAAAGGAACACATCTGAGACTTATTTCCTCATCTATCTTGTGGGAGTTTCTTCTACATCCACCATTGGATTTATTGAAAGCTAGAATAGCTTGGTAATAGCGGTTAGTAATTTTGTTTCTAGTTTGAATACACTTAAATTTGATGATTTTGTTGGTGTTATTTTGAGCGAGGAAATTCGTAGGAAATCCCAGGTAGTACATCCACATTAGGAAGTGTTTTGAATGCGAAAAGATGGGGTTGAACAAAGGAGAAATGAAGGAATTTTGGAGGTCTTGGGAAGTCACAAGGAAAATAAAAGGACAAGAGGTCCCAATCTAGAGAAAAGAAGATTAGTAATACTATGGTAAGCCGGGTCATTTAAAGAAAGATTACTGGTCTCAAAAAAATAAAGGAGACAAAAAGGAAGGAAATAAAGAGGCAAATGTGGTAAGTAATAAATCTAACGAGGATGCTTTGATTCTTTAACTTGATAATGTTGATGATTTTTGGGTGTTAGATTTATGGGCTTCATTTCATGCTATGCCTAATAGAAGTTATTTTCTTGATTATGTCCAAGGGGATTTTGGGTTGGTTTATTTTGGAGATAATGAACATTTTCAGATTTTTGGAAAGGGAAGAATCAAGATTAAGTTGTAGAATGGGAATTGTGAAAATAAATTTCCCTAGCTCCCTTCGGGTTATTTTTTATTGTTTTGCTAACCACTGACCCACGCCTCATCTATTGAAAACATCATCAATCTCTTTTTGCAAAGGCTTTGTTTGAATACTGCCATGTGTTTGTCAGTTGCTCTTTGTTGAGTTTCTTCCTTCACTTTTCCAATGGCTCTCACCATGCCTCCATGTGTCAATAGTTCACACACTTCATGGCTCCTTCTTTTCACTCCCCTATCAATCCCTAACCGCATGGCACATTGAATCATCTTCATACATTCTTTGGCGGCCCCCACTAGTGGCACCATTTGTAAGGAAGACCTTCACGTGTCCTCACTGCATAGATTTTCACCACAAGAATGAAGGAGTGAACCAACGGCCCCGACCTATTGCCACATGGATCTTCTAAGGGCTTCGTTGTGTCTCTACCGAGCGAGCACCAACCTCACCATTGCTGCCACATTTTCCAATTACCATTGGGAGTGAGTGACATGTGTTGGTGTTCTATTATGTTGGGACCACTACCATCATTCACGAGGATCCATCTGGCTCGAGGACAACCATGTTCATGGCTCAAATATATTTTTTTTGTAATGATCGGGGGAAATCATTGTTGTATGCATCATTGCTCATGATCGAGGAATCTTTTTATATTACTAGCTCACCAGGCAATGGGTTTTTAGATATAAATATTCCTTCTTCTCTTGAAGTAAGGGTTAGAAATTTGTAGAGAATTTGTGGAAAGACTGGGCCTCTTGTATTTTTTTTACCTTATTGTATGATATTCATAGATTGTCCATTGTTCAGCGTTTTTGCTTCTTGACTATTTGATAAAGTTGTATACTGCATCTTTATTGTATTGAGCAATTTGTTTGTAGACTTCTATAATTTTAATATAATCTATCTTATTAAGATCATATCTTCGACTCTTCTTTTCAGTGGATATGTGGAAGTTATTTTATGTCATTGAATAAATTGTTCAGATTTCCATTTTTATCTTTGTTGTTTTGAGACATAGCAAATTGTTGAACGACCCTTAAATCATATCTTAAAGATAGGTTTATAGTGCTCATATCTAATTTTTGGCGCATCGCCTTAGATTATATTTATTTTATATTCGTTTATTTCTATCCCTTTTCACCACTCAAATTATAGAAGAAGCCGACTTCTTTAAAAATCCAGAGATCATTCAATTTAGCACAATAGGTCCCCCTTTAACTGAGTTTCCCATAAAGGTTGTTACCTTGTCAATTTTTGGCATCAACAGTTTCTTTTTTCGAACACGCCCGATGGGACAACTTAAATGTACCTAAATCTAAAGAGGGTTTATGAGCCATCAACCCATTACTAGGTCTCAAACAGTGAATAATCCAGGTTTGTTAGTGCCTCCGCTAGTAATAGTACGAACCCAAATTCGTCTAATAAAATTTATGATCCCTCCACTAGCCATGTTGCAAATCACAAATAGAAATTATGTGGCTTGGGATGTCGAAAGTCCCCTTGTAGCCTCAGTTGCACCCACTGTTTGGGCCCCTATCCCGATATTTGCTCTAAAAGCTATACCTAAATTTATCAGAGATGGCTTAAGAACACCATCTGAACATCTGCAAGATGTAGTGGACATGTGTCTAGTGTACAAAGTTACAAATCAAAACATCGTGCTAAGGTTTCTCGTGGCCTCCTTTAGAGGAAAAACATTAGACTGGTATCACACTCTACCGGCTAACACTATCAACACCTGGGACCAGCTTGGAGATCCATTCTATGAAAGATTCTTGAACGATGGAGATAGTTTTTTGCTATATCATTAGTTGGCAACAATAAAGTGAGCCCCATCTGAAGCCATGACTGACTTCAACACCCAGTTTCATACGACTTGGCAGAGAATCAAGACTGCTATCAATCCACTGACTGAATTGGCATTCATGTTCTACTTGAAATCCATCAACGTCGATATCTCAATGATGATCCAGTCTCTCAATGGAACCACACTACTAGATGCATATAGTGTAGCAGTCAAGGTGAAGAACAATCTAATCGACATAGGGAAGTTGTCGCCTTGGCCCAACATGCCTATATTTCCCAAAGTATTTGCTTTTGCCTAGGAGATACCATCTACCAGCACACCCGCACCTCCTTCTTCTATGTACACATATCTAAGTGTGCCATAGAATATTGCTTCTACATCCGACTCTTCAAAGGATGAGATGAGCGACATAAAATAATTATTGCAAAACCTAGCAAATAAAGTAACTACTATCAAGTGCAACCAGGTCGCTCCTCCAAGACCAAACTACCAAACTTATCAAGGTGAAAGACCCTCCTACCAATAGAACTAATATCAAGGGGGCACGTGCACAAATCCACAGGCTTAGATAACTAACCAGATAGTGCCAATACCTACTCTGTTGGGAGCTGCTTAAACAAGTGCAAGTAGAGAGATAACTGCAGGGAAGAACAACCTCGCAGAAGATATCAATCCCTAGTGCTTTCCCTACGGTGACGCACATATGCCTCAAAATTGTCTGCATGGCAATTTACAGTAGAAGGTGGCAGAACATCACAGCCAAGGTGTGGCGCAAAATTTAGGAAGTTATACATATGCCTCTCCCCAAATGGAGAATGCGGTTCTTAATGAACAAATGAAAGGAATGTCATTGGAATAAGAAAATGACATAGCTCTCGATCACGCCCTTTTCTCATGGATGGAAGGAGAAGTAGTGTTCATGTTTGAGGCATCCATGTCGGAGACCTCGTAGGTGCAATTTGACTACAACACTTGATCGAAGAGGAGATTCACGGGTGAATCAGTCACCTCGCAACCTAGACGTGTCTTAGATCAAACCCCTGGTCCTTCCACAATTTCTCCACAACCACAACCAAGCAAGGAGATTGTTATAACTAGGGCCAAAGAATAGAAGACTTTGAATCCACCACCTTTCAATGTAGTGGAACAATTGAAGAAATCATCTACTAACGTATCCCTTTGGGATATCTTAAGCCATTCCAGAGAAAAAATCATTGTTGCAAAAAGCCCTCCAAGAAGATGAAGTTGTCCAACCGAAAAATCAATATCTCAAAGAAAAGGTTATTGAACCACCACCTTCAACCAAAGTTCTTGCAAATACTGTAGAGGAGACTTCGATTGAAGTCAAAGAGGAGAGGTTGAAGCCTAAGCCTTTTTTCTTAACTCTCATTATGGGGAAGAAAATGCTACATAATTCCATGATTGATTTTGGTGCTAGCACCACAGTCATGCCTAAGCAGATAGAAGAAGCCTTAGGACTTAGCTATGAACCCTTGAAGAGGGGGGTTATGCAGCTGGATGGAAACAAGGTTAAAACTGTAGGTGTAATCAAAGACCTCCCCTTGAATTTTTTCTCCTGCCCTAGCATCACAGTTCCACAATATATTGTGATCATAGATATCCCATCCATGTTTGGCCTCTGCCTATCATGAGAATTTACCTCAAAGATAGGTGGATACCTCTCTTTGGATTGGTCGCACCTAATTCTCAAGACCAAACACAGAGCTAAAATGAAGATAATATTAGAACCTCTACATTCAGAACATGTAGTTGATGAAGCAATGATCAAATTTGAAGCCATTCATACTTCTTTCACCAAGGAAGAAACTTATGGTATTGAGCTACTCGAAGATGAGAAGGTAATTGGAGACCGGACTAATCAAGAAGAGGTCCTCTTGAGAGAATACATAGATGTTGATCCTTTCAGCAACTATCATGCTACTTGTTGATGGTGTTTTCATGCACTTCACAACACAGGTAATACATAGGTGCATTACCTCTCTTGAAAGACAATCTTCCACAATCAAATTGCAGAACACTATTCCAAGGTCTCTCAGATGTCAGGTCTTGACGATGCTTGGAATATTTCAGTTGTTTATGTGATTTGCTGGAATCACAAGGCAACCTTACGTGGTTGAAGTTGTAGGGGAATTGAGTCGATAAATGGAGTTCTAGAGGTCTGAAATTGATATGCTTTGCTGCAAGCTTAGGCAGAGTCTTAGACTCCATTATTTTATTGGATTTGGCTTTACAATGTGCAATGAACCTTGGCACAAGTTGTTTCTAAAAAAAGGAAAAAGGAAAGGGCGAGGAAGAAAGATGTTTCTTGGACCTGCAACTACTAATAAACAGTGATCATGGAGGTTCCTGCTGTGGACAATTTCCTTAAACTGGATTTCATTTAATCAAAATTCTCACAATATCATGAAATCTGTGCTATCTTCTAGGGACTGCAGATGCTCGTCATTCATTCATTATGGAAACATGAATAAAGATAAAGTTTAATGAGCAGCAATGGAATCAAAGTCCAGACTAACTTTGCACAGTCATCTACCTTCAACAAATGACCAAAAGTATGGACAAGGAAAGCATACACATAGCAACTATCTTCAAAACTAGAAATAACATAATAAATTTATCAAGTCTCATATGAAGATGCTAGAATAGCAAAGTAACTTAAAGCAAAACTATAACTAGAAGGGAGAGGAATCATGAAACATATTGAGAAACTCAGAAAATACACCAGAAAATGATTGTATTTGCTATTTATAATTTCTGTAGCATGCCTTTACAACAACTCAACTCTCTTAAAATGAGAGGAGGAGAGCCCTATTTATAGTTTTCAAAAAATAAAATGAGTGGCCAAGATTCATTTCTATTATGTGGCCAAGATTCATTTTACATTAGGGTTTCACCTACCCCCAAATACATTACATTTATAAATACTTTCTTGTTTCTTCCCTATTTCGTCATCTAGTGAGAGCACTGTAGCAAATTTGTCTTTTAGCCATTTGCCCTCTATTGTAGCTATTCTTCAAGGAACTGTTCGTCGATGAATGGATTGCCCTCTCGCTTTTTTAATGCGGCATACTCCATGAAACTTAGGATCAAGGGATGGAGCTTATCTACCTCCACGATGTCGGATTTCAGGATTTGGTAACTCCATTCTTGAGAATTGTTGCCAAGCTTCTTCCAGTCTGCCTCATACTTAGCACCATTCTCTTTGCAAGCTTTTGATTGTGTGAAGGCTTGGGCCGCAAAACACATGAACTCAGTGGTGATTTCGGCGGACATCCCATCTTCCATAATCTTCAAGAAGTGGGGCTTGATGTTCTTGGGATTGATCTCAACTGCGGGCACCTCATACCACATCATCAGTTTGAGGTACTGAGTACACTCCTCCCTGGACTCCCTTTCCCATTCAATGTCAGGCGCTATCCATTCCAAAATCTGCTCCAACCTTCTCTTTTGGTGATTATAGTCTCGCTCCCAGGTATCCACCAGCCAGTGGTCATCGTCTTTGAAGGCTAAGTCCTTCTCCCAGATCTCACTCGGCAACGCGAGAATGGCCTCAATCTTTGGGTAGGTTACGTCGTATTTCATTGGGAACTTCTCATAGATCTACCTTGTGTCCTCAAGAGTTTTCTGAACCTCAAGGAACCTATTTGTTGGCCGGACAGCCATGTTGATACCTGTGTTCCCTATGTCCAAAACTTGTCGAAACCAATTTTTCGTAGTTTTGTCCAAGTTTCGTCTCTTTTCTAGTTTGTCAATCTGTTCTCTGGACAGCAACTAAGGCGAGGCCGATGATGTTGTAGGCTGCTCATCTAGAGATGAACACTACTGAATATAAGTTGTTAGATCAACTACCTGCTCCTTTAATTCCTCTTTGGAGATCTTATCCTGCTGGATAAGGTGCACCACTGTGGAAACTGATTCTTGGAGATGCTCAACCTTCTGCTCCCTTGTGGCCACTCTGAGGTTGATGGTGGAGACATTGTAAGTTATGCCATGTTCCCCAACCATCGGCGTTGCTATTTGCACTGCTCTTGATCCTAAGGCATCCATGGTTATCTTCGATCTAACCCTTAGCTTCTTGTCCTTGCTAGTGCTTATTCATGCTCTGGCCATGATGGATTCCAGCCTTGCCTTGGGATCCTTCGATGTGGGAGTCTTTTGCTTGAGTTGCCTTTGTAGCTAATTAGACATTTGGGGTTCTTTCCCTGGTGCTTCACTTTGAGTCTCGTTGTCCTTTTCGAGTTCAACAGTTCCGACGACAAGAGCCTTCTCATTTGTTCCTGCATCTTCTTTTCCTTCATCAGAAATTTGTTTGAATGTTTCATGCCTAGCGGGGGACTCGGTATGTAGTTGCTCCTTGGGTGAATCCTTCTTCTTAGTATCCCCCTCCTCATTTAAAACATCTTGATGCTCCTCGGGGCTCTCTGCTTGTTTGTCCTCATGGAGGAAAGTTTCCTTATCATGTTCTGAAGTTTGGCCATGTTCCTCGGTTGGAGACCTATCACCTTTCGTCTTTGGAGCAGCAGTCTCCTCTTCCTGTGCAAGCCGGTCCTCAGCCTCCTTGTCCTCAATTTCCTTGAGCTGCTTGCCCCACTCCGCATTGAGCTCGAGATCATTTGATTCTTGGATCAGTTCAACATCAAGGTCCTCACTGCCCTCACTGGACTCATTGGAAGACTCATAGGCCACCTTGTCAATCTTCTGACGCTCGAACAAGGGATGTTCGTGATATTCAAACTCTTCATACTTCGGTGCCTTCTCAGCCTCTAGCTGTTGTTGTTCACGCTCGTCTGATATCTGCATGGTCACCTTCATCTTTGGTGATTCAATAGAGGGGGATGTTGTTGGAGTGGAGGCCATAGCCTAAGCTATCGCAGCCTGGACTATTGGATTGGTGAGCATCCCTGAAAGTTTCGAAGGCACATTCTGCATATACTTTATAAAAGACTCTAGAAGGCTTGGGGCTGGTATCGTGGTAGCAAAAATGGAAGGAAGGGAAGGAGACATGGAGGAAGAGGTCATTGGCGAGGTGGCAGCAGACAATGAATCTACGGGAATGACCTGCAATACTGGAGGAGTAAGAGCAAGGTGGACGGAGATATCCACCACAGGTGGGGAGGAAGCAAAAGTTGGAATTGAGGTAAGCGGGGTGGTGACGATGATCACAATGGGTGGAGATCACAAAGAGCTAGATCCTTTGCTTGCGATCCCGAGGGGCGAACCCTTGGGCATCACCATTGCCTCTATGCCTCCTGTTGTTTTTCTTTTCTTCTTAGAGGGCTCCGGCTCGGAAGACTTATGAGCATAAACTTTTGGTTTGGGTAGTTGTTGGCTAGCCTCCTTTCTTTTCCTGGTCCTCAGAGATGGTGGGGTCGTAGATGTCTCCCCAATTGCAGCGGCGACTTCCCCACCATCGGAGCCACTCGATTCACTTACATGCTCACTTACAAGCTCGGTCTATGTCAGGACGACCTTTGTTGTTTCAATTGGGCCACCTTCTTGTCGATCCATGCTCTCGTTCAGACTTCGATAAACCTGGTGAGTACACTAATATCATTGAGCTCCGGTGCATCCCAGTTGATAGCGGGCAGCGACAGGTTGGAAACTACATCATAACCTAAATCCATAATTGTGTCCTCATCCTCCTCCAGCTAATCAGGGACCGAGCATAAGTTCACCCTTCATACATGGATGATGGTCATGCGCATATAATACCGCAACCGTACCTCAAGATCATCCTTGCAGTTGGCCCAAAAGTCCTCGATGTTGTGGAGGTGGGCATATCCGTGCAACAATGCTTTTCTAACATGGTCGTAGGGATCCATTCGTGGCCTCATTGTGTATTGTTCAAAATTATACTTTGCCAGCTCCTTTTTCGAATATCCCGTGCATTGGGAAGTGTAGACCTTATACATCCCCTGACCAAGGTTCATGGGGTAGATGGAGCCCACCAAATGTTTTTCACTCAAGACACTGTGAATGTGTCGTAGCTGCCGAGTCAGTTCCAAGAGAATGATCCAGTCATTTGGGTACTGGGGTAGCTTGTTTGGTTTGTCTGAGAATCCTTCAGCACGAATATATGTGAACCTTGGGAACTATATATACTGGAAGGCGTATTGTCTGAGGAGGACCCTGGCACTGTGGGGCGTCCTTCTATGAAAATCTCCTCCTACCACCCAGATTATGTGAGCAATGAACGCGTCATTCACGCTGCAGTAGTTCCTTTTGAAATTCCTAAACTACAACTGAGGGTACTTGTCATAAGGTTTGAGCTCTGGCCCTGATGGATCACTAGGCATCATTGTCAACCCTTGATAATGCCGCCGATTAGCAAGGGAATACACCAAGTAAGAGGTCATGAAGAATTTGTTAGTTTTTCTTCACAGTGGTAAACTGCTCATGGAAGCAGTTGCTGATGATCTCGCCCCAATAGAAGGTACTGCCCTTACCTCGAAGAAACTATTATATGAAATAGAACATCCACTCTTGGAAGAAGACCGCGCTGGGAAGGCCCATGACTCAGCTGAGCAGCGTTACAAGGTCATGGTAGTCTTCGAAGAAATCACTGCGGTAGAGCTCCTGAGGGAGCTTCTCAGCACTAGCCCGTTTGTCCTTCAACCAGCACTGGTTGATAAGCCTTTTACAATCCAATGGGTCTTGTTCCCACACCTCCTTACAGTCTTTCATGGTGGGGACCTCCATGCTCTCGAAGGCGGGAATGTGGAAGGTCTCCGTTATACCCGATGGAGACATATCTGCAAGGATATTCCCCTCATGATCCATAATTGTTCTGGTTTCAGATTGGTATGCCTCCACACATGCCATCACTAGCTCCGGGGCCACTAGGGCCGGCGGGAAACCTGCAGCCTTAGCAAGTCCACTGCTCTTTATCAACTTTGCATTTGCCGTTTTCGGGTTCATTCTGACCCTCTGCGTGAATTCATCAACATCGACTTGCTCGATATTAGTATCTGAGACATCCTTCCAAAGGTAGTGATCCTGGATTGAATAGGGACCCCTTGGAACTTTACTTCATCAATTCTTTATCTTCCTTTCCCCTTGGTGGCTTAGTTGTTCCTTTTCCTTTTCTGGAAGCACCAGAAGTCTCTGGACCGGATTCCATAAATCCTGCACAACATACCAGAATTAGTAATGATGAACTTGACAAAATGGCCAGTGGAAAATACCTGCATATCAAGATTAGCCCAGCAATCACAATTCATACTAAATAATCATGGAAGCTAGATACTTCACCATTAGAGGGCAGTGCAAACAATTCGGAGTTCCTGGGCCGGAAATCCCTTGGCAGAATGTCATATGAAAAGGCAAGATGAGAATGAGATTCCCATATGCATTTCCCGAGGTTGGATTTGAAGATTTGAAGTTGGAAATGGAGGAGAACTGAATTCTAGAAAATGGGTCGAAATCCATTTTAGATTTGGAGGTCACTTGATGCCCCATTTGGAGGTTCAGGCATCATTTACAAGGAAGCCGTCTGAAAGGGCGCAGAGGAAACAGAATTTCGAGCGATGGAATCTGGGTCTCGAATTGTCGTCGTCAGGAAGTGGTCACGGGTCAGCTATGTGGAACGGCGAAATGAAAGAGGAAACTTGGGAGGAATCTTCAAGAAGCAGCCAGAGGGATCGGGACAACTAGGCGTCGAACGAGGCACCGAGACTCGGAGGTCAGGAAGATGCTCCGAGATCGCCGTTTAGAACGGCGTAGGAGGAACAGAATTCCCCCTTGGAATTTCGGCGTTCAGAACCCGGATGGAGCTCGGAGGAAAATAAAACCAAGGTTTCGGAGTTCTGGTGGACAGCGAACCGGGGTCTAGGAAGACACTCGGATGGGGCCGTTTAGAATGGCGAAAACACAACGGAATCCCGAAAAGGGAATTTCGGAGGTGGAAGTTCGAGAGGAAGAAAATGTCAAGAGTTTCGATCGGGAAATGGAAGATTCTGTGGCTGGGAAATGAAGTCCGGAAAGTCGCAAGGTGGAAGCCATCTGAAACGACGAAAGAAGGACGAAATTCTTTCTGGAAATCGAATTCCGAGGGCAGATTTGAAGAGAATTGTGAGGTTTGAAATTTGGACGGACCTTGAGGGTCCGGGGTCCGAGGGTCAAGAAGACGCTTGGGCAGGGTTATTTGGAATAGCGGAGACACAACGAAATCCTGGGAAGGGAATTCTGGAGATGGAAATTCGACGAAGAAAAAGCAAGTTTAAAAAACGAAAGGGGGGGGGGGACGGACGGCCACAGGAAGACCCGGGCCCGGAAGGCGCCAACGCCGTTCCGAAGGATAGCTGTGATGCGGGAGGGTGCAGATTTACCTAGTTTGGGTTTCATTTTACATTTTCCCTTTAAGAAAATCCAAAAATTCGCAAAACAAAAAGCTAGGGCGCACGGACGGAAAACCTACCTCGAGAATCCGAAGAACAAGCTGTCGGATGCGCGGAGGTCGTCGGAAAAAAACTTTGAAATCCGAGATAGGAGGAAAACCAAATTCGCTGGGAGTTCTTCAAATTTCTCTATCACTCGCAGAAATGATAATGGCAGCCGAAAAATTCATTTTTATAGCAGGACTACCATTAATGTGATATTAACTCTTTTGTACAGTTGCAGGTTTGGTTGGTGAGCTCGAAAAAGACAGAGGCGGCGAGAGGTCCGGGGTCCGGAAAGCCATCCCGAGGCAGCCGTTCGAAAACAGCGAAGACCGACAAGAAATTCGATAGGGGAAACCTGGCGAGGGAAATCCGACAGAGGCAATCCAACAGAGGAAATCCGGTAGGAGAAACCTGGGAGGGGAAACCCGAAAATTTCCATAGATGCATGAATTTTGACAAGGAAAACTTGGATAACTCGAGACTTAAAATATAGCATTGGGAAACGTGCTACCCCTTGCTTCAGAGCACACAAAAAAAGGTATGCAAAATGAGGTGAAATGAAAGGGACCAAAAAGAAAAGAGGGAAAAGAGGGTCCCCGTTCTGAATGGGGCGTGTGTGCAAAAGGCACAACAAATGGCGACTCCGCTGGGAGAATGCTCCTAGCGTTCTAGAGATAAATATTCATTCTGAGCCTAGATCTCTGATTACACAGACCCAAGACAATTTTCAAAGCTGAACTGAGGACAGTTTAAGGAAGGCATGATTGAATTAGACCGCAACTTTATCATGGAAGTGTGTGCATGGTGAGTTTATTTCCTTTCCTCAGAAAGAGTATGAGTAACCACGGGTTGGAGGGGATAAGCTACGTAGTTCATCTAATCCCAAAAGTAACCTGGACATTGCTCCGCTGCCAGTCAAGCATCCATAGCCCTGATGGAGTTGTCGCTACGATCTCACGAACATAGCTCTACTACCAACTAGGCGTCCATAGCCTGGTAGAGATATTCACACACCCATACGGTTGATTTTTTGTAATTTATTTATTGTTTGTGTTAGATATTTCTTTTTAGCACTTTCTCTTTTCTTTATTTTTTGTGTCAACCGTGTGAACAACAATGTTCACAATGGGCTTGAGAATCATAGTGGTCATTGGAACAAACTTTGGATTTTTCACTTATCTCCCCTTCCCAGCGATCACCATACCATTCTTTGGAGATATTTTCTTAAATTTGTTTTGTGTTCCATGATAAGAGCAGGGATTCAAGCAGATAGCCATCCTAGGTTAGTGCAAAGTACGAAAGTTGAAAACCGATACTTAGGAGCTTTCAGAGGGTAGCAGTAGGGAATGACGGCTTATCTAGAGAACAACACGAAAGTGGACAGCAAGGTAACCATTCGTTGGACCGGGCACGACCACCACAGTAGAACAGGGAGACACTTTCCAAAAATCACAACAAAGCGGCCGGAAAGGCAAACAAAACCAAAGAATAAAGCAGAAAATATATCTTAACTTATGCACGAGTATTTACATTGACAGCTCGCAAGAGCTCAGGCCTGGAAGTAGTGCTTGAGGTGCTGCCCGTTGACCAGCAATGGGACGTCTTCACCAGTAAGAGTCTTTAGACAGAAAGCATTATCTCCAAGGATTTCAGCAATCTGAAAGGGGCCAAGCCAAAGCTTGTTGAATTTATTCTGTCCCTTTTTCTTTTCATGGGCCTTGTCCCAGTAGAGGACTAGATCAGAAATGCGGAAGGCCTTAATTTTGGCTCAACGATCGAACCATATTTTGACTACGCCCTGATGTTTGGCAAAATTTTCTATTGCACGGTCTCATACTTCTTCAAGGTGCAGCAGCTCGGCGAGGCGAGTTTCTCTACGGTCTCCTCCTTCATAAAAGTCGTTGATGAATTGGAGGGTCGGGATTTTCAAATGTATGGGGAAGATGGGTTCTAAGCCATAGACTAGATGGTTCAGAGAATCTCCAAGGGCAGCCTTGTGGTGGGTATGATCTACCCATAAGGCGAAACGAAGTTGGGTATGTCAATCCTTAGGATTCCTATCTAGCAGCTTCTTAATCACTGTGATCAAGTTTTTATTGGTGGTTTCAGCAAGGCCATTGCCTCGAGGGTAATAGTTAGAGGAGAATTTGAGGGCGACACCATAATCAAAGGCCCAACTTGTGAATTTTAGTGAAGCAAATGCAGGGCCGTTATCACATACTAAGGCATACAGGCAACCAAAACGATTTAAGATAAAACTTTCTAAGAAATTGATTACGACTTCAGTTGTACATTGCTTACAAGTTATTGTTTATGTCCATCTAGTGCAGTAATTAGAAGCGATTAGAATGTACCTGTGTCCCGCAGATGATGGAGGACTCACCGGACCAATGAAATCGAGACCGCATTGCGCAAAAGGCCTTACCTCTAGAACAGGTTGTAATGGGACAGCAACATTCCTTTCCCTGGCTGCAGCGGTCTGGCACATGTGGCAGGTACGGACATGACTGTGAGCATCCTTGAAAATGGTGGGCCAATAGTACTCGACTCTCAGTACTTGATGCGCAGTCGATAGGCCTGAGCCATGGCCAGTTCTGAATTTGTCATGGAATTTCTTAAGGACGCGATCAGCTTCCTCCTTTCCTAGGCATCGCAGATAGATGCTTTCATGATTTTTCTTGTACAGAATAGAGCCCTACAACATATAGCTGCTACTTTTTAACCTCAGAGATCGTCTCTGGATTCCTTGCAGATGGGGCAGGCACTTGTGGTTCAGCAGGTAGTACACTACGTCATCATACCATTCTCCTGGGGAGACGTCCTCCAACTGGTACTGTTGCACCGTGAGTTCAGGTACAACATCAATAACTACCTCCGCCATTGTTCGAGCGAGTGCCTGTCCTCTTACTAGCTTCATCGGTTGAATCTCCATGTCGTATTCCTATAGCACCGCAATCCACTTTGCCCTTCGTTCGCCCAACTCATTTTGCATAAATAATATTTTTACGGCGGGGTTAAAAACTATGGCAAAGACTTTGTTGCATAAGATGTAGTGCCGAAACTTCTTGACTCCTTTAATAAGGGCGTAAGCCTATTTTTTGACATTATGATAACGTAGTTCGGCATCCTTCAAGGGGGTGCTCATGAAGGCGATTGAGTGCTCGCTTCCATCGTCATTCTTTTGTGTCAGGATGTTGGCACAAGAATGATCTGAAGCGAAGGAGTAAATAAAGAAGGGCTTTAGGTAGTTTGGGCTAACCAGCACAGGGGCGTCAATAATGGCTTTCTTGATTTCCCCGAAGGCTTGTTTTACTTTGGGGGTCCACTTGACCTTGGCGTCTTGTTTTAGCATGGCGTTGAGTGGTTTGACTATTTCCGCAAAGCTTGTAATGAACTTGCCGACAAAGTTGATCTTTCCAAAGAAAGACTTCAATTCTTTCTTACTGCCTGGCAGCTGGATTTTCATGATGTATTTAATACGCTTGGGGTTAATAGAAATTCCCCATTCAGACAGAACATGCCTGAGGAGTTTCCCTTCTGTGACCCCAAAGATACACTTCCTTGGGTTAAGGGATACCCCAAATGTGCAACACCTCTTAAAAACCTTACATAAATTAGCGACATCATTGATCCGCTACTTTGAAAACATCATTAAGTCATCCATGTAGATGATGATGCATTTACCAATAAGGTCCTTGAATGCAATGTCCATGGCACATTGAAAAGTGGCGCCAATGTTGATTAGCCCGAAGGGTATCCTTCTATATGCGAACGTTCCCCACTTGGTGGTGAATGTCGTCTTGTGTCGATCTTCGTATTACACCATGACTTGGTTGTATCCCGAATATCCATCCAGAAAGGACATCATATGGGACCCATTCACTATCTGTAGCACCTCATCCAACAAAGGTACAGGCTAGTTGTCCTTCTCCGATGCTCGATTCAGATTATGGAAATCCACGCACAGCCTGATTTCTCCATTTTTCTTTATGACAGGAACCAAGTTTGCTACCCATGTAGAGTGTCTAACCGAAAAGATGATCCTGGCTGATAGCAACTTCTGTACTTCCTTATAAATGATTGGCTCTAATAGAGCGTTGACGGGGCGTTGCCGTTGGCGAAACAATTTCTCATCTGGCCTGAGAGGGATAGTGTGCATGATGATTGATGTGTCATATGTCTTGAGATCATCATAGCTCTAGGCGATGACATCATGAAATTTGAGTAACGTTTCAATAATCCCTCTTCTTTCTTTAGGAGCACATACCTTTCCTATAAACACATTCTTGGTATTTCCAGCTGTTCCGAGGTTGCAGGTATCACACTGACCGCTGATAGCATCTTCTTTGGCCCGTTGATCTTGCTCTCTGATTTGATCAAGGTCAAAGATTCACTCCAATTCAACCATGC
This sequence comes from Sequoiadendron giganteum, assembly GCA_007115665.2. NCBI lineage: Eukaryota > Viridiplantae > Streptophyta > Pinopsida > Cupressales > Cupressaceae > Sequoiadendron > Sequoiadendron giganteum. Next base: position 465,874,596 of record CM021102.1, on the reverse strand, counting down.
CCCTAGGGATGGTGTTGGTCTTCAAGTTAATGATCCCCTCTATATCTAAGTCCGCTTCTTGGGGTTTGACTTCATCGATTATTTGAGCAGCGAACACATCCGAACTGGTGATGAAGTCCAGGATATGCTTGTCATTGTTGAATACTTAGAAATTGGCCACGTTATCTAGCATCGACGGGATAGAAGTGAGTTCCACCATGAATCGCTTGAGGCCAAATAGGGATAATGGCTGCAATGTACTTGCTGCTTGCGCCAGGGCATTGGCGGTATAGTTTTGAGTGCGCAGGATCAGCTAAATGTTGAAAGCGTCCAGCCCTTCCAGCAGGTCCCATACGTGGTGTCGGTAGTTAGTGAGTCTTTGGTCATAACAGGAATAGAGCTTCCTGACTTGCTTTATGACTAGCTCTGAATCTCCATACACTTAGAGCATCTTGACATCCTTTCTTAATGCCATCAAGAGGCCCATCACCAAAGCCTCGTATTTTGTCACGTTGTTAGTACAATAGAATTGTAGTCTATGCATAGAAAAATGACATACCTTTGGGACTGATTAGCTTGAAACCCGCTCCAGCCCCGTGCTTGGATTTGGAACCGTCAAAGCGTAACGTCCAGAACCCGGAGAAATCCACGGATGCAGGGCTGACAAAAACTGCCTTGACCTTCGATGGGGGTAGCTTTTCAGTGACCACCTTGGGAACTACAGGGGCGGGACTTGCTCGTTTGTCAGATGCAAATCCTGCATCCGCCTGTGGGGTGGCTCATCTCTAGGCATGCTCAATTGCTGCTTGACATAAGAAGTAGTCAAATTTTGAATGAGCAACGTTGTGTACCCGACACCAGTTAGGGAGCAAGAGCTCCAGAAGGTTCACCCGATTTCCTAGGCTGAGCTGGTCACGTACGCACTTTCCCATAAAATCTTGGAAACCATCGAGTAGCCCCCGACCGTCGCTTTCTCCCAACTCTTCGTTATCAAGCTCGATAAGCATTTTAGTGCTCGGAGGAGTATTGGTCAAATTAGCAGGTGGGCTATATAATACAAGAAGAACCTTGCTCGTTCTTTCACCCTCAAAGTCTTCTTGCTTGTTCAGGTATGTTACTGGGGAATAGTTTCCCAAACTTGTTTCGACATACAACACCTCATTCATATTGTTGTACTCGGTAATCATGAATTTCATCCGGGGTTCCCTGTCAATCCAGATCTGATTAGGCATTCCCTTCCATGGAAGCCATATATGAGAGTAATGTGTGGCGGCGTATCTGTTCAGTGCCCTCATGAAATCACTACCTAGGATTATACCATAGGTATCTGGGATATCAGCCACTTGTATGTCAATAGTATGTTGGATCCAGGGATCAGCAACAAGTTGCATTTGTATCTTGTTGATCTCCCTAACTATGTTCATTTCGATTTTATCAAGCTGCGTCACCTTTCGACGGGAAGGAGTTGGCGTTATTTCGAGTGCCTTGCACATGCACAGAGGCATGACATTGGTTGAGGCCCCTGAATCCAACAAGCAATTATGGAGGTTCTTTTCGAACACACGGACGGTGGTCAGAAAGGGAGGGGTCTCGAATTTCCCTTGTAACAACCCTCTAGAAACGTCCACCTGAGCGACCTGGGCTTTTTCTTTCTCGTTGTCTTTGTTTTGGGTTGGTGCCAGATTAGCTGCCCTTTCGAACTGCTTGTTTACTTGCTGACCTAATGATGGGTCCACCTTATTGTTGAAAATTTGTCTGACAATCGGCTCATTTGATTGATCACTAAAAGAAACCTTCTTAGCCGGGGTCTCTTCTTGAATTGTCCCTTGTGGTAGGGTCCCATTCATCATTCGAGAAAAGGCGTTCCTGATTGTAGGCACCTTTAGAAGTTCGAATGCGGACATACTTATCTTTACCCTTTTAAATTCTTCAGCAATATACTCTCCCATCTGCTCAATTTCTTGGTCATTGGAAACATTCTAAGAGGGGCTAGCATTTTGACCTTGGCCAATGCTTTGCTATTTATTTTTGCTGAGGTACTGTGTGGGTGTAAATGGAAAACCCGGATTATTGTTCACACTCGGATCAGGAGGGGTGTTGAAATTATTTGTCAAGGTGGAAGTCGTGAAAGGACCTCCAGCATTGCCTCCTGCTAATCTATTCCTAAGGTTATAAGGGGCAGTCCGTTGGTGAAACATTTGGACTTCGTCCTCTCTAAGTTCCTCGTTGTCATCTTCGGGACCATTATCTATTCAATTGAAAAGCTGAGCCAAAGGACTTTTGAAACTTACCTCTCTTGCCGTATCATGATGATTTGAAATAGTGTTCTCCAGTTCGGGGGTGTTGCATTCCGCCTTTGGGAAAGGGGCCTGATTTAGCACCAGCATTGAGGCATCGTACGGATCAAATGAGACGATGTCCTGGCATTCTGAATTGTTGACTACATTCTGAACTTCTACTTGGAAGATCTCGGCCGCAGTTTGAAACTCTGGACAATCCAACTCGGAATGGCGACTTGTCTTGTGTATACGACACCAACCAAATAAGGCAGCCTCTGCCAAATAAACTCTACTTGTGGGGTTCTCACTATTGCTGTTGTTGGGCTGATCAAGGGGTGTGGGAACGCTGCCATTGTTAGGGCGTATATTCCACGTCCAGTTTTGCCTTTGGAAGGGCCTCCTGTCAAAGTTCTGGCCCGAGTTCTGATTCCTGTCATAATTCTGCCCCGACGATGTGTCAGCGTCCTGATTGTCCTGATTTTCATGGTGATCTCGATTTTCCCTATTAAAGTTGGCCTGGATGCTCTTTTGCGACGTTTGTAGCTGGTTGTTCTGATTTCTTAGGTGTGTCATCTCAGTCGACATTTTCTTGACCATCTCTATAAGCTCATCAGTCTAATCCTTTTCAATACTACTTGGTTGCAACGCGGTATTATGAAGGAACATAGGCTGTGCTGCCGGCTGATTCTAATGAGTGGGTGAAAACTCCACTGTTTGAAAGTATGCTGGTATCTGGAATCCTTGCGGATGTGACGGTTATTGCTGGGGTAACAAGTAATGAGGCATTAGGTACACCTGATTCATTGGTTGTCTAGGATGTGGAACCATAGGCAGTTGAGGTACCGGATTTAACAGAGGCGTTTGATGCTGTAATGCTTTCCTGAGTCCCTGTATCTATGTCGGATGTGCAATTTGTCCAAGAGAAAGTAACGGGCTAGATATATTTTGTCCCAGATCTGTACTGGAAATGATGGCTTCAGCATACGCGTCGACCAACCTGGCTGGGGGTGGCCTCATCCTCTTTACCAATGTTGAAGTGAGGTTGTCCAATGCGGCATAGTAAACAGGTAAGACAGCAGAATCATTAAAAACATACAGAGCCTACAACCAAGTGTACGCTCTGTGAAAGTGATCGTTGAACGTGCTGATTGGTTCATTGATTTCTCTTTGAACCGCCATGAAATATCTGTACGAATCTGCGAGGCTGACTGGGGTCTTGAATTTCTGTAGAAACGCATTCTTTAAGAGATCCCATGTGCTGATAGTTCCAGCTGACAAATTGACGTACCAGTAGAAGGCCTCTTCCCCCAAGGAATAAGGAAAGAGCCTACAAGCTACATCCTCGTATATGATCTGCATAGTCTTCAAGGCGATTTCAAAAATCTTGAAATGTTCCTCGGCTGTCCTCTGCGGATCCCGGGAGTTGAACTTCGTGCAAAAATTCTCAGGATTCTTGGGCATGTCATGATAGAGGTTGAAAGCAAGGGGAGATGGGTTGTTACCTAGCCACGCCATTGGGAAAGGTGGTGAAGGTGGCTACGCTAGGTTGTTCTGTGGCTGGGACGGGACAACAATAGCCGGTGAGGCAGCAACTAGGCTGGGGACTGCGTTTAGCTGGGAGGTGATGTTCAACCCAGATGAAGCGACAACCTGGAAGGTCTTGGTGGTAGGATGGGCGGAAGATGAACCTGTTAATGAGGATGAAGAGGGGAGGGGTGAAGGGGCAGTGAGCTGCTCCACAGAATTGGTGACGAATGATCCCCTTCGTTTAGCTCTCTTAGTTCGGATGGGGGGCTGTAATTCTTGCAACTCCCCCTTGTTTGGTGTAGATCTGAGTATTCAGTGGAATCTCTCAAGGGAGAATGATTCAATTCGATCCAGTTTTACCCTTTCAAGGCCCTCTTTCTAGCGCTAGTTCTGTTGATGGTGTTTTCATGCACTTCACAACATAGGTAATACATAGGTGCATTACCTCTCTTGAAAGACAATCTTCCATAATCAAATTGCAGAACACTATCTCAAGGTCTCTCGGATGTCAGGTCTTGACGATGCTTGGAATATTTTAGTTGTTTATGTGATTTGCTAGAATCACAAGGCGACCTTACATGGTTGAAGCTGTAGGGGAATTGAGTCAATAAATGGAGTTTTGGAGGTCTGGAATTGATATGTTTTACTGCAGGCTCAGGCAGCAGTCTTAGACTCCATTATTTTATTGGATTTGGCTTTACAATGTGCAATGAACCTTGGCACAAGTTGTTTCTAAAAAAAGGAAAAAGGAAAGGGCGAGGAAGAAAGATGTTTCTTGGAGCTGCAACTACCGATGAACAGTGATCATGGAAGTTCCTGCTGTGGACAGTTTCCTTAAACTGGATTTCATTTAATCAGAATTCTCACAATATCATGAAATCTATGCTATCTTCTAGGGACTGCAGATGTTCGTCATTCATTCATTATGGAAACATGAATAAAGATAAATTTTAATGAGCAGGAATGGAATCAAAGTCGAGACTAACTTTGCACAGTCATCTACCTTCAGCAAATGACCAAAAGTATGGACAAGGAAAGCATACACATAACAACTTTCTCCAAAACTAGAAATAACATACTAAATTTATCAAGTCTAATCTGAAGATGCTAGAACAACAAAGTAACTTAAAACAAAACTATAACTAGAAGGGAGAGGAATCATGAAACATATTGAGAAACTCAGAAAATACACCAGAAAATGACTGTATTTGCTATTTATAATTTTTGCAGCATGCCTTTACAACAACTCAACTCTCTTAAAATGAGAGGAGGAGAGCCCTATTTATAGTTTTCAAAAAACAAAATGAGTGGCCAGGATTCATTTCTATTATGTGGCCAAGATTCATTTTAAATTAGGGTTTCACCTACCCCCAAATACATTACATTTATAAATACTTTCTTGTTTCTTCCCTATTTCGTCATCTAGTGAGAGCACTATAGCAAATTTGTCTTTTAGCCATTTGCCCTCCGCTGTAGCTATTCTTCAAGGAACTGTTCATCGATGACTGGATTGCCCTCTCACTTTTTTAATGCGGCATACTCCATGAAACTTAGGATCAGGGGTTGGAGCTTATCTACCTCCACGATGTCGGATTTCAGGATTTGGTAACTCCATTCTTGAGAATTATTGCCAAGCTTCTTCCAGTCTGCCTCATACTTAACACCATTCTCTTTGCAAGCTTCTGTTTGTGCAAAGGCTCAGGCCACAAAACACATGAACTCAGTGGTGATTTCGGCGGACATCCCATCTTCCATAATCTTCAAGAAGTGGGGCTTGATGTTCTCGGGATTGATCTCAACTGCAGGCACCTCATACCCCGTCATTAGTTTGAGGTATTGAGTACACTCCTCCCTGGACTCCCTTGCCCATTCAATGTCAGGCGCTATCTGTTCCAAAATCTGCTCTTGCCTTCTCTTTCGGTGATTATAGTCTCGCTTCCAGGTATCCACCAGCCAGTGGTCGTCGTCTTTGAAGGTTAAGTCCTTCTCCCAGATATCACTCGGCAACACGAGAATGGCCTCAATCTTTGGGTAGGTTGTTTCGTATTTCCTTGGGAACTTTTCACAGATCTACTTTGTGTCCTCGAGAGTTTTCTGAACCTCTAGGAACCTATTTGCTGCCCGGACAGCCACGTTGATACCTGTGTTCCCTATGTCCAAAACCTACCAGAACCAATTTTAGTTCCGTCTCTTTTCTAGTTTGTCAATCTGTTCTCTGGACAGCAACTGAGGCGGGGCCGATGATGTTGTAGGCTGCTCATCTGGAGATGACCACTGTTGAATATAAGTTGTTAGATCAGCCACTTGCTCCTTTAATTCCTCTTTGGAGATCTTATCCTACTGGATAAGGTGCACCACTATGGTGACCGATTCCTGGAGATGCTCAACCTTCTGCTCCCTTGTGGCCACTCTGAGGTCGATGGTGGAGACATTGTAAGTTATGCCATGTTCCCCAACCATCGGCGTTGCTATTTGCACTGCTCTTGATCCCGAGGCATCCATGGTTATCTTTGATCTAACCCTTGGCTTCTTGTCCTTTCTGGTGCTTATTCGTGCTCTGGCCATGATGGCTTCCAGCCTTGCCTTGGGATCCTTCGATGTGGGAGTCTTTTGCTTGAGTTTCCTTTGCAGCCAATTAGGCATTAGGGGTTCTTTCCCTGGCGCTTCACTTTGAGTCCCACTGTCCTTCTTTTCGAGTTCAACAATTTCGACAACAAGAGCCTTCTCATTTGTTCCTGCATCTTCCTTTCCTTCATCAGAAACTTATTCAAATGTTTCATGCCTAGTGGGGGACTCGGTATGTAGCTGCTCCTTGGGTGAATCCTTCTTCTCAGTATCCCCCTCCTCGTTTACAACATCTTGATGCTCCTCGGGGCTCTCTGCTTGTTTGTCCTCATGGAGGAAAGTTTCCTTATCATGCTCTAGATTCTGGCCATGTTCCTCGGTTGGAGACCTATCACCTTCCGTCTCTGGAGCAGCAGTCTCCTCTTCCTGTGCAAGCCAATCGTCGGCCTCCTTGTCCTCAATTTTCTTGAGCTGCTTGCCCCACTCCGCATTGAGCTCAGGATCATTCGATTTTCAGATCAGTTTAGCATCAAGTTCCTCACTGCCCTCACTGGACTCACTGGAAGACTCATAGGCCACCTTATCAATCTTCTGATGCTCGAACAAGGGATGTTCGTGATATTCAAACTCTTCATACTCTGATGCCTTCTTAGCCTCTAACTGCTGTCGTTCACGCTCGTCTAATATCTGCATGGTCGCCTTCATCTTTGGTGATTCAGTAGAGGGGGATGCCATTGGAGTGAAGGCCATAGCTTGAGCTATCGCAGCTTGGACTATTTGATTGGTGAGCATCCCTGAAATCTCCGAAGGCACATTCTGCATATACTTCACAAAAGACTCTGGAAGGCTTGGGGCTGGCTTCGTGGCAGCGAAAATGGAAGGAAGGGAAGGAGACATGGAGGAAGAGGTCATTGGCGAGGTGGCGGAGGATGATGAATCTACGGGAATGACCTGCAATACTAGAGGAGTAGGAGCAAGGTGGACGGAGATATCTACCGCAGGCGGGGAGGAAGCAGAAGCTGGAATCGAGGTAAGTGGGGTGGCGGCGGTGATCATAATGGGTGGAGATCCAAAAGAGCTAGATTCTTTGTTGGCGATCCCGAGGGGTGAACCCTTGGGCATCACCATTGCCTCTATGCCTCCTGTTGTTTTTGTTTTCTTCTTGGAGGGCTCCGGCTCGGAAGACTTATGGGCATAGTCTTTTGGTTTGGCCAGTTGTTGGCTAGCCTCCTTTCTTTTCCTGGTCCTCAAAGATGGTGGGTTCTTAGATGTCTCCCCAGTTGCAGCGGCGGCTTCCCCACCCTCAGAGCCACTCGGTTCACTTACATGCTCACTTGCAAGCTCGGTGTATGTCAGGACGACCCCTTGTTGTTTCAATTGGGCCACCTTCTCGTCAATCCATGCTCTCGTTCGGACTTTGACGGACCTGGTGAGTACACTAATATCATTGAGCTTCGATGCATCCCAGTTGATAGCGAGCAGTGGCAGGTTGGAAACTGCATCATAACCTGGATCCACAATTGCGTCCTCATCCTCCTCCAACTGATTAGGGACCCGACATAAGTTCACCCTTCGTACATGGATGACGATCATGCACATATAATACCGCAACCGTGACTCAAGATCGTCCTTGTAGTTGGCCCAAAAGTCCTCGATGTTGTGGAGGTGGGCATATCCATGCCCTCGTGCCTTTCTGACATGGCCATAGGGATCCATTCGTGGCCTCTCTGTGTATTGTTCAAAATTATACTCTGCCAGCTCCCTTTCCGAATATCCTGCGCACTGGGAAGTGTGGACCTTATACATCCCCTAACCAAGGTTCATGGGGTAGACAGGGCCCGCCAGATGTTTTTCACTCAAGACATTGTGAATGTGTCGCAGCTGCCGAGTCAGTTCCAAGAGAACGATCCAGTCATTTGGGTACTGGGGCAGCTTGTTTGGTTTGTCTGAGAATCCTTCGGCACGAATGTATGTGAACCTTGGGAACTGTATGTACCAGAAGGCGTATTGTCTGAGGAGGACCCTGGCACTGTGGGACATCCTATGAAAATCCTCTCCTACCGCCCAAATTATGTGAGCAATGAACGCATCATTCACCCTGCAGTAGTTCCTTTTGAAATTCCTAAACTGCAACTGAGGGTACTTGTCATAAGGTTTGAGCTCTGGCCCTAATAGATCACTAGGCATCATTATCAACCCTTGATAAGGCCGAGGGAATACACCAAGTAAGAGGTCATGAAGAATTTGTTAGTTTTTTTTCACAGTGGTAAACTGCTCGTGAAAGCAGTCGCTGATGATCTCGCCCCAATAGAAGGCAGTGCCCTTACCTCTGAGAATATGTTCTATGAAATAGAACATCCACTCTTGGAAGAAGACCGCCCTGGGAAGGCCCATGAGTCGACTGAGTAGCGTTACAAGGTCATGGTAGTCTTCGAAGAAATCGCTGCGGTAGAGCTCCTGAGGGAGCTTCCTAGCACTAGCCCGTTTGTCCTTCAACCAGCACTGGTTGATAAGCCTTTTACAATCCAACGGGTCCTATTCCCACACCTCCTCATAGTCTTCCATGGTGGGGACCTCCATGCTCTCGAAGGCGGGAATGTGGAAGGTCTCCGTTATACTCGATGGAGACATATTTGCAAGGATATTCCCCTCATGATCCACAATTGTTCTGGTATCAAATTGGTATGCCTCCCCACATGCCATCACCAGCTCCAGGGCCAGAAGGGCCGGCGAGAAAACTGCAGTCTTCGCAAGTCCACTGCTCTTTATCAACTTTGTATTTGCCATTTTTGGGTTCATTCTGACCCTCTGCGTGAATTCATCAACATCGACTTGCCCGATGTTGGTATCTGAGACATCCCTCCAAAGTGTAGTGATCCTGGATTGAATAGGGACCCCTTGGAACTTGTACTTCATCAAGTCTTTATCTTCTTTTCCCCTTAGTGGCTTAGCTATTCCTTTTCCTTTTCTGGAAGCACCAGAAGTCTCTAGACCGGATTCCATAAATCCTGCACAACAAACGAGAATTAGTAATGATGAACTTGACAAAATGGCCAGTGGCAAATACCTGCATGTCAAGATTAGCCCGACAATCACAATTCATACTAAATAATCATGGAAGCTAGATACTTCACCATTAGAGGGTAGTGCAAACAATCCAGAGTTCCTGGGCCGGAAATCATTTCGCAAAATGTCGTTTGAAAGGGCAAGATGAGAATGGGATTCCCATATGCATTTCCCGAGGTTGGATTTTAAGATTTGAAATTGGAAATGGAAGAGAACTGAATTCTAGAAAATGGGTCGAAATCCATTTTAGATTTGGAGGTCACTTGATGCCCCATTTGGAGATTCGAACATCATCTATAGGGAAGCCGTCTGAAAGGGCGCAGAGGAAATGAAATTCCAGGCCATGAAATCCGGGTCTCGGATTGCCGTCATCGAGAAGCGGTCACAGGTCAGTCGTGCGGAACGGTGAAACGAAAAAGGAAACCTGGGAGGAAGCTTCCGGAAGCATCTAGAGGGTTCGGGACAACCGGGCGGCGAACGAGGCACCGGGACCCGGAGGTCGAGAAGACGCTTCGAGATCGCCGTTTAGAATGGCGTAGGAGGAACGAAATTCCGAGGGGGGAATTTCGGTGTTCAGAACCCGGATGGAGCTCGGAAGAAAATAAAACCAAGGTTTCGGGTTCTGTTGGACAGCGGACTGGGGTCCGGGATCCAAGAAGATGCTTGGACGGGGCCGTTTGGAACGGCGAAAACACAACAGAATCCCAAAAAGGGAATTCCGGAGGCAGAAGTCTGAGAGGAAGAAAATGTCGAGAGTTTCAATCGGGAAATGGAATATTTTGTGGCCGGGAAATGAAGTCGGAAAGCTGCAAGTTGGAAGCCGTCTGAAACGGCAAAAGAGGGATGAAATTCTTTTCGGAAACCGAATTTCGAGGGCAGATTTGAAGAGAATTGCGAAGTTTGAAATTTGGACAGACCTCGAGGGTCAGGAAGACGCTCGGGCAGGGCCATTTGGAACGACGGAGACACAACGGAATCCCAGGAAGGGAATTCCAGAGATGGAAATCCGAAGAACAAAAAACAAGTTTAAAAAATGAAAAGGGGGGGGGGATGGACGGTCGCGGGAAGACCCGGGCCTGGAAGGTGCCAGCGCTGTTCCGAAGAACAGCCGCGATGCGGGAAGGTTCCAGATCGAATTTTGGGTGATCTAAGGATTGATTTTTAGATTTTTAAAACATGGGTTATGTGCGGAGGGTGCAAATTTACCTAGTTTGGGTTTCATTTTACATTTTCCCTTTAAGAAAATTTGAAAATTCACAAAACAAAAAGCTAGGGCGCGCGAACGGAAAACCTACCTCGAGAATCCGAAGAACAAGCTGCCAGATGCGTAGAGGTCATTGGGAAAAAACTTTGAAATCTGAGACAGGAGGAAAACCAAACTCGCCAGGAGTTCTTCAACTTTCTCTATCACTCGCGGAAATGATAATGGCGGCCAAAAAAATCGTTTTTATAGCAGGACTACCATTAATGCGATATTAACTCTTCCGTACGGTTGCAAGTTTGGTTGGTGAGCTCAGAAAACGCAGAGGCGGCGGGAGGTCCGGGGTCCGGAAAGCCGTCTCGGGGTAGCCGTTCAAAAATAATGAAGACCGACAGGAAATTCGACAGGGGAAACCTGACGAGGGAAACCCGACAGAGGCAATCTGGCAGAGGAAATCCAAAAGGGGAAGCCCGGGATGGGAAACCTGAAAATTGCCACAGATGCCAGAATTTCGACAAGGAAAACCCGGATAACCCGAGACTTAAAATATGGCATTGGGAAACGTGCTACCCCTTGCTTCGGGGCACACAAAAAAAAGGCTACGCAAAACGAGGTGAAACGAAAGGGACCAAAAAGCAAAGAGGGAAAAGAGGGTCCCCGTTCCGAACGGGGCGTGTGTGCAAAAGGCACAACACTACTAAGTTGGGCACCAATGTAATCTATGATGAAGATCAAAATATCCCAAATGTAGTAAAGGACCCCATGACCGAACAAACCTCAGAGCTTTGGACACTGCACTTTGATGGTGCAAGGTGCGAGGTTGGCACTCGTGTTGGGATATGCTTAACATCTCCAACCAACAAAGATATTCTCAAGTCTTTTCGCTTCATGTTTGCTTTCTCAAACAATGAAGCCGAATATGAAGGTCTTGTCCAAGGTCTAAGCCTTGTAGAACAAATGGGTGTCAAGCAAATAATGGTGTTCGAAGACACTAAACTTATAATTAATCAAGTCAAAAACATATCTACTACAAAGAATGTTCACATGGGGTCTTATAGACACAGGGTATGGGACCTCATTGAAGGTTTCGAAGCTTTTGACATCCACATGGTTTCGAGGGAGCATAATTAAACCGCAGATGACATGGCAATGATAAGATCTCAATTCGATTCTACTTTCGACTTGATTAGGAATGTCCACTATGTGCGAGTGATCGTCTAACCCTCCATCCCAGACAATGATCAAATCTAGCAAGTGTTTGAAAGTGATGAACACATCGCCTCATTCATCCAAAAATTGAGAGAGTTTGTCGATCAACTTCAACCGAGAATTGAAGAAGCATATGAAGGGAAAATCATTTAGTTGAGATCCAATAAACTTCTGAAAGGGCTGGTCACTCTCAAAAAATTGTTCAACTGTGATGATGTGAGGAATGATAGGAGAAAATTTGTGGTAGACAATGAAGACTACTCCAATCTTGGGGTTGAATATGGAAGAAAACTAAAAGTCGGGAAAGAAGTTCTACAGCGTGACAAAGATAGACTCATGCACTTTTGTGAAAGATATGAAGGATTTGTGCCTTGGTCTTACGATGAACTCAGTGTATATGACCCCAACATCATCCAACACACTATCAAAGTAATGGAAAGTGATAAACCCATCCACCAAAAGAAAAGGCCCATAAATCCGAAGATTGAAGCCCTAATGGCGCAAGAGTTAAGAAAGTTGATCCAGTCTAAGATTGTATTTCCAATCAAGCACAACACGTGGGTGTCTAACCTTGTTTCAGTCTAAAAGAAGAATGGATACATTCGTCTCTATGTCGACTTTCATGACCTAAACTAAACATTGTTAAAGGATCATTGCCCACTTCCTTCCATGGAATCAATCTTGCAAAATGTGGCAGGCTCAGAGATGTTTTCTCTATTAGATGGTTTTTTGGGTTACAATAAAATTTGGGTTAAGGAAGAAGATCAACACAAGACAATGTTCACTACAAAGTGGGGAATGTTTGCATATGCTAAAATATATTTTGGCCTCTCAAATGTAGGAGCCACTTTCCAATAGGCAATGGATATTGCTTTCAATGAACTGGTCAACAAAATTATCCTCATCTATTTAGATGATCCGACGGTATTCTCAAAGTCAAAATATGACCACTTTGATCATCTGGAAGTGGTTTTAAAAAAAAATCAAGAGTTTGAGGTATCCTTGAACCCAAAAAAATGCATCTTTGGAGTACAACAAGGCAAATTATTGGGACATGTAGTGTCCAAAGAAGGAATCACAATTGATCTTGAAAGGGTAAAAGCAATCAGAGAACTACCCCTACCGATCAACAGAAAAGGAGTTCAATCTTTTCTGGGGAAGGTTAAATTTGTAAGTAAACTTATTTCTGATTTTTCAGGAATAATTAAACCAATCTCCCTGATGCTAAAAAAGGATCAGTTATTTAAATGGACGAAAGAAGTAAGAGAAGCTTTTGAGAAGGTTAAGGATGCTATTTCTTCAGCCCCTGTACTGATGAATCCAGACCTGTCAAAGGACTTCATAATGTATGTATTTAGCAACAAGACAAGCATCACTACTATTTTGACTCAAAAGGACAATGAAGGAAAGGGAGAAAATTTGATAGCATTTCACTCCCGAACCTTAAATGAGTATGAGACGAACTACAAATTTGTTGAAAGGCAAGCATTCGCAATTTTTAAGGGACTCAATAAGTTTCAACATCTTATATCTTGCAATAAGGTGATTTTTTATGTCTTACATTCCAGTGTGCGTGAATACATCATGGAGGGAAAAAACACCGAAAAAGGGCCGATTGGATCACTAAGATCCTTGATTATGACATCGAAGTCAAGCCTACTAAGGTTGTATGAGAAAGAGGGTTGTGCGAATATTTGGCACAAGATCAAGAAATGGAAATTGAAGAGGGGCAAGTGGAGCTGGTCCTAAAAAACCTGCATGAGCCCGAAGGCTACTAGCTAGCAGAGAGAGTAAGATATATGCACATCAAAAAGTATCCACCAGGACTTCCTTCTTAGCAAAGAAGATTCTACCAGCTACAAAATAGTGGGTACTCACTTATTGAAGGGGTCCTCTTCAAGAGGAATTTTAATGGCGTTTTGCTATGATGTGTCACCATAGAGCAATCAAAGAGGATTCTCGGCACCTTCCATAGCATTCCTGAAATAGACACTTCTCTATGAGGACCACCACCATCAAAATATTGTGCGTTGGGTACTTCTAGCCTACGCTATTGAATGACTCATACATCATGATAAAAGTTTGCAAAGAATGCCAATTCTTCACAGGAAGGAAAAAAATTGCAATGCCTCTCAATTCGATAGTAGCAAATGATCTATTCACACAATGGGGTATAGATTTCATCGAAATGATGAATCCCACCTCTAGTGTCAACCACCAGTGGATTGTCATCGCCACAGACTACTTGACAAGGTGGACTAAAGCCATATCCCTGAAGAATGCAACAAAGGCAGAGATTTAACCTACTAAAGACTATCATTTCAGACAACACTATCTTTCTTAGGATTTAAGGTATGTCAGTTCTCACTTATACATGGTATATTATTGAAAACATCATCGAATTAATACCCACAGGGGAATAGTCTAGTTGATTCGACTAACAAAAATTTGGTTTGACTCATCAAAAGGATCAGGTTAGATCATGAGAGAGAGTGGCACAAGAAGCTACATAAAACACTCTAGGTGGACTGCATATATCCTAAGAAAGCCCTGAAAACTTCACCATATGAGAAAGTGTATGGGAAGGAGGCACTATTTCCCATCTCTATGGAAATTCATGTGTTATAGTTGCTCAAATCCGTGGAAATTGAAGAAAATGGGGCAATGGAGGTTTGATTGGCTGAGTTACTAGAAATGCAAGAGAAAAGGGAAAAAGCACTAATATCCATGACCAATCGCGATCAGGTGGTTAAGAGATGGTTCAAAAAGAAAGCTTCGAACCAAGGTCTCAAGTACTGAGACCTAGTATTGAAATTCAGTGAAAAGGTTGTGAAGCCTGGCTAGCATGTAAAATTTGACAATCTCTAGGAGGGCCCTTTCAAAATAATTCAGTGCAAACAACATAATGAATTTGAATTAGAAAACATATAACAGGAAGCACTGGGTATTCCGATTAACGAAATTCATTTAAAATTGTTCAATTAATCTTCAGTTACCCCAATAGTGTAAATATGTGAATAGTGTAATTATTTCCCCTTTGTGTTTTTGTCAGTTGGTCTTTCCAATAAATATCAAATATGTAGGAAGCAGATAAATTCATGAAAAACTTTATTACGCAAGTAGAAAAGAAAATACTACACATGATATAGGAAATAATCTCATTCAATCCATATTGCAAAGACACGTGGAAAAGAGACAAGAGGTTTAAGATAAGCAAGTATATTCATTATATATATATATATGCATTGATAAATAAATTTCAAAATGGTTTTGAGGCCATATGTGTGAAATTATGTCTATATACTATGTAGCTTCTATATATATGTATGCAAGCCTTTTTCATGTATATCTATACACAAAAGGGGCAAAAAAGTGTTTTAAACTTCAGTTATCTGGAGAAGGAGCATTATTATCCGTGGTGGGAGAATTGTTTTCACCAGTAGGAAGGTTGTCACTAGAAGCAATGGGACCAGGAGCAACAGTGTCAGCAGAGGGAACATGAGGTTCCTAAAATCCATGTACCGGTCCACATCGTAAAACAACACCACATTGTAGCAATGCAAGAGAAAGTGGCATGCATGAGTAGCTCTCTCACAATGTTCAACTAGCGGGAGAAGCTGGAACCTGCTCAAGAGTGGCACCCATGGTACCATCACATCTTCTTCAATTTTTCTCTGCAGGTCACTTGCAACAGGAAGGCCTCGGCCATAAACTGCATGGTTCACCACCTCCCCGAGGTCGTCGAGATACTTCTTCAGAAAAATTTTGAGCGTTAGACGCATAATCATAACCTTAGGAACTTGAATGTCAAGCAATGAAGCGACGAAATGGGAGAAAATATCAGTATTTACCTGATACTTGTCATCATAATCAATGCAATCTCTACCCAAAACCCATTTCATGGCTATGATAGTCAGAGAATGCTTTTTTTTGGTCATGTGTTGAGACGCCTATTTGAAATCTCTCCTAGAATCCTAGAAAATCTATTTGGTACTTGTTATAGACTAGCCTAATCAGGGTGTTCATGGTGCCTAACTCTGCTCAGCTACCTAAGTCTAAGTTCTACACAAACTCAAAACCTACTCAATCGCCTAAACGATAATCTTAGCTAATCACCTAATGCCAATTTTGCTAATCGCTAAGTGTGATTTTGCTACTAGAATAGGGCCTATTTATAGAAATATATAAGGTAGCTTGCATACCATAAATGTGAGTCTAATCGAGTGTTCACTCAAAAATTCCACCAAAGGCCTGCTTGATTTTCCAACCCAGTTGCATCTACAAGTATGAATTGTTGTGTGCAAGATTAAGGAGCGACAATCAATTAATGAAAATTGGTGGCAGTCCCAAGTGATAGCTCGCATGGACAAATGTTGAGGTGTCACACTGTCGGCAATTTCAAGCTTCAAGGCTGAACGCAAATCTTTTCTAATTACTCATTACGACCTTGGCTTAATTATTCTTTTTGGGATATTAATTGCCAAGGTATGCAAAAGGATAGCAAGAATTTGCATCGGTGACTCGATCTCCTAGGGAAATCTCACCAAAGGACATGATCACTGATGTAATTATGAATTCTTGTCTTTTCAAAAAGGTAAGTAATTCATTTTGCATGAGTAGGAGAGCTGGCGATACATGTTGAATTAAATGTAGAAAGGCAACCATTGTTTATCGGTTGAAAGCAAAAAATCGAAGAAAAAGCTAAGTATCGCATGCAAGTGCTAAACAAAGCATAAAACTTATTGTGTACGAAAAAAATATTTGAAGTGCAAAATTGCTGAGAGAACCAAGTGTTGTGTAGGATAACAGTGAAGCAGCTAAGACAAGAGGTAAACATAGGAGATTCACTGCCCCGATGTGGATTAAACCTAAAGCAAGAGGCAAGGATTCATCTAGGTTTTCCTTCAGAGCCTTGCGTAGTGTTTTAGGTTCCATTCATACCACTTTAGTGTGCTTTCTGAACAAGAAGTTTGTAGAGAATGGAGGTAGCCCAAATTTCTCAAGTTAAAATACAGGGAAAAGGAATGCAAAGGTTATTTGATGCGATCCATGCAGTGTCGACCATCTATGTCTTTGAAAACATCTCCTATGCTTCACCTGGTATACCAGAGAAGCCAGTGTGGGTGAATAAAAGGGTTGAAAAAAATTAGAATACCCATAGAGACCAAAGCCTAATTAAGGAGGAGTGGGATAATATTCATGATCCCATCCTTGCAAAGAACCCTAAGAGTCTTAAGGAGGTGGCCTATGAAAGGATGAAGTGGAATGGTGACCTGAATTCCTTGGTGCAGAAGTGCTGGTTCAGTGGGCTCCCATAATATATGGTCTCGTTCATGCACTACTGCCCGGAATTGGTTGATGAAGCCATCAAGCATTTCAACCCTACTACGAATACGATCAGGGGTCAAGAGTTAAGAGTTATCATCTGCAAGGAGGCTATATGGGATATGTTGTGCATCCCAGAATAAATCCCCAAGGTAGAAATAATGGATTCATTCACTTCAACAAGGGGAGAGAGCCTATGGAGAACCAGAGATCATGCTCTAAATTTTTATAACAAATAAATCTCAAAGTCCAGGGATTATTAGAAGAAAAATATATCAAGCTCGATTGCGCATAGAAGTTTCAAGGAGGACATGAAAGATGCCTTCTCAATGATGGAATTTTGTTTGTGGTTTGAATACTGACAGATATGTTAAGGATTTTCAACTAGGTTTGGGGTTCCAATTGCATAGGCAACACTCTCTTTTCTAGTACGACTTCACAAAATTCCTCATTCAAGAAAAGTTGAACCAGATAGTGGAGTATGAGACACAACAGAGGTTTAGGTTTTTGTCTTTCCTTGTGCACATGTTTTTGCATTAGAACCGTGACTTCTTCCAAAGACATATGGGGTTGGAAATATTTGATGAAAATCAGAAAAGAAATCCAGTATTGGTATGGACTCCTCTCCTCTCCGCAACATATGACTATTATGCATTTTCATATTATTTCGTATCTCTAATTTTGCAAGATTTGAGAGAGGATGATAGTGTTTTGCGGCTCACCTTAGACCAGACAGAGTACATGCAAAATTTCACTCCAAAGTGGGACTAGTTTCTAGGGGAGGATTTCACATTCATTTGGATCGAATACTAGCCCTTGAAATGTTACGCGAGGTATCGATTATTGACTTCACCTTTTGCAATGGAAAATCTAAAAAAGAAGGGATTTTTTAGCTGCCCGACAAGTTTTAAAATGGTGATCATGGCAAATAAGTAGACTCATGACTTGCTAGAGGAAAATATGGCTCATTTGGGGATGGTATGGATTTGCGATATATGGAATTACAACCCCGACAATGACTTACCAAATGAGTATGTCAAGGTAATGCACAGTCCCCGACCTTATTGGGAGAAGCGATGAAATCCAATGGAGGATGCAAATGATTTGATGGTGGACCTAGTCCATATTCTCAATGGAGATAGTTGATCAACATGGCTCAAGTTATATTTATAGAAAGGGAAATATGATAAGTCAAGGCAGATTGGGGCTACTCTTCGCAATAATTTGGCAAAGAATTACAACTAGAGCGAAGAGAAGATTAGAGATTTCTGGATTTACCGATAGGAGATCCAACACACTGAGGACCCTTATGAGAGCATACAAATGGATGAAATTTTTGATAAATTATGGAATGATGAGCATCCTGGTTCTAATGATAGTAATGATAAAGATGCTAACTCAAAGGAGGCTGAGGAATGTATCGCAGAAGGATCGAAACCGGAAGTGGAGCTTCAAACAACCCTAGCATATAGAAGGGAAAGACAATAAAGCAACTTGCCAAGGTTTCCTCAAATATACAGGTAAACATATCATGTGTGAGGGATTCACTGAGTCGCACCTGGACCATAAAGAGGACCAAAACAATGCAGCTATAACAATTAGAGACAGTGGTGGTGGTGGAAGAGTCGCCACTCACCAAATGAAAACATTTAGAAGCATCTTCTAGAGAGTGTTCGCAAGAGCCCATAATGAGCCAAGGATCACAATCATTTGCATTGTAGGTATATTTTGCTCCCTCTTCTCTTGCTTCACAGTCTTTAGTAACCCCCACTATGCCCACGATGCCATTCACTTCAAGCCTTGGCCCTTCCTTTTCCACCTCTGCTTCCATGGTTGTGAGAGGTTTCACATAATTCTCTCATGTGGCACCATTTACCTTTACTCCTCCATGGATTTTTACACCTTTCACTTCGGCCCATTCTGTATCAACTAGTGCCTCACACTTTTCCTCGACGACCACAATTACTACCTTTCTTGCTGCTACTGTGTCGGCTCCGACCAACCTGTCCAACAAATGGAATCTGTCATGACCCCGCTTCCCTTGAGTCCTCCTACTAGCCCACAAACTAGGTATTGGAATATCCCTCCTTTCTCTCCTCAAACAGTCAATATTTTGAAGAAGAAAATGTTTGAGACATCTATCCTCTCATTTCCTTTTCCCCTTCCTCCCGGTGCACCTTTTGCAGGTGGGCTCATCAGATCACCAACAATTTTTTTGTCGGAGGGCGATAAAACTAAAAAGGCATAAGCAATCAAAGTCCAAAAACAAAAATCCAAAGATCCTAAAAGGCCAGCTAAGCCGAGGGTGCAGACTATTTTAAACGAAGCTCAATAATCACAACAATTTGTGACTATGTACCCATCCATCATCAAACCGTAAGGGGAGATGCAACCAAATGATTACAATATGTACACCATGGGGCTTGACCTGAGCATAGCTCGACTATAAGATAAAGTTTAGCTCATGGAGGAGACCCAACAGGTTGTGACCATCGAATTTCTTAAATTTGGTTGCTAGTTAAAGAAGAGGGAAGAGGAGATAAAAATCATCAAGGAGAGGGTTGAGGTCCTGCTGGAAAAAGAAAAGGTGAGGGATGCCGAGTTTAAATGCTTATCTCAACAAATAGAGACGGAGCAGGCTAAGCTTTGGGAGGAACTTGCAAGGTTCTAATCTTTCGATCCCAACCTGATCACCGAGTTGCAATGGCAAAACCAAGGCTATCATAACCAGTTGGAATGGTTAGAGCAAGAATTGAAACAAAGGAATGAGGAGCTCAACCACCAACGCGCTTGATTAGAGCAACAAATGCAGCAAAAGGATATAGACTTTAGCACCTGACGAACCCAACTCGAAAGTGAGGTCCAAGAGATGAAATATTCCTTGGAAATGGAAGCAACAAACAAGGAATGAGCTGAGGCAAGTTGGATCATAGAATCACAAGTCCTGCAAGTACAACTCATCGTAGTGAACCAAAAGGTTGCAGAGTTGGCGCATAATATGGAATTGAAGGATGTAGAAATTGGCCTTTTAAAGAGCTCCACCCAACCATTTGCCACCCAGTTGGACCTCCTTCAAGTAGCCCAACAGCCAAATATTTCATGTTGGGAAAAGGTTAAGGCCTTCTTTCTGACCCTCCAGCTGACGCTCCAATTCATGGCAGAAGCGACAAGTTTAGGTAGGGAGGTTCATGGGATGATCGAGCATTTTCCTCATTCTATTACAGAGAGAGTTTTTGAGGCCAATAAGTTATTGTGGATAGGCTATATATGGTCCTAGATGAAGTCTTGAAAAATGTGGGGATTGATGGCAGGAAGGTTGCTACCAAAACAACTAACAGTTTTATCCACTACCACACGACCATCCTCAATTCTAGCGAGTGTGCCACTACATTAGACCAAACCATGAATAGCATGAGGGAAAGGTTCTCCCACCTAACTCAGATGGGCTCACCATCCCCTTTTCTCAAAAATGAATCACTGGCTACGACAGAACATACTGCGGTGAATATTGAAGAGAAGCAACAAGATGCATCCACTTTTCAGAGCTTCAATCAACCCCTTACTACAGAGGATATTGAAGGAGTCACCCTTTTGATAGTGCGACTACTTTTCCAACTTGAGTCCTGGGCCGGTATATCATCAAGGCTGCCTTATAAAGGAATGATCAATCTGCATGGAGCGTAAGAGAATTTGCATGACATATCGACTCCATTTGATACCGAATGGCTGCCTTTGCAGATCACTCTTTCCAAGCTCTAATCATTTCACCCAATGGATAGGACTCTGGTCAGTGAATCAGGAATTTTGGATCACTTGTTCTACAGGCGAAACGCTCTTGGTAGTCACCAAAAGTTGTGAAGATAAATTTCTCAAGTTCCCTTCGGGTTATTTTTTGTTGTTTTGCTAAGCACCAACCCATGCCTCATCTATTGAAAACATCATCAAGCTCCTTTCACAAAGGCTTCGTCTGAATGCTACCACGTGTATTTCAGGTTCTCTTCGATGAGTTTCTTCCTTCGCTTTTCCAACGGATCCTACCACGCCTCCATGTGTCAACAGTTCATGCACTTCATGGCTCCTTCTTTTCACTCCCCTATTGGGCCCCTACCGCATGACACATTGCATCATTTGCATACATTATTTAGCGGCCCCCACTAGTGCCACCGTTTGTAAGGAAGACCTCCACGTGTCCTCACCACACAAATTTTCACCACAAGAACAAAGGAGTGAACCAACCACCCCGACCTATTGCCACATGGATCTTCTAAGGGCTTTGATGTGTCTCTACCGAGCAAGCACCAACCTCACCATTGCTACCACATTTTCCAACTACCATTAGGAGTTAGCTACGTGTGTTGGTGCTCTATTCTACTGGGACCACTACCATCATTCATGGGAATGCATCTAGGTTGAGGGCAAACATGTTCATGGCTCAAATATTTTTTCGTTGTAATGGCTGGGGGAAATCATTGATGTATGCATCATTGCTCATGATCGAGGAATCTTTTTTCTGTTATTGGCTCGCTAGGCGGTGGGTTTTTAGATATAAATATTGCTTCTTTTCTTGAAGTAAGGGGTCAAAATTTGCAGAGAAGTTTATGGAAAGACCAGGTCTCTTGTACTATTTTTACCTTATTATATGAGATTCACAGATTGTGCCATTTTCAACCTTTCTGCTTCTTGACTATTTGATAAAGTTGTATACTGTGCCTTTATTGTATTGAGCAATTTGTTTGTAGACTTCTATAATTTTTATATAATCTAGCTGATTAAGATCATGTCTTCGACTCTTCTTTTCAGTGGATATGTGGAAGTTATTTTATGTCATTGAATAAATTGTTCAGATTTCCATTTTTATCTTTGTTTTTCTAAGACATATAAAATTGTTGAACAACCCTTAAATCATATCTTAAAGATAGGTTTATAGTGCCCATATATACTTTTTGGTGCATCACCTTAGATTAGATTTATTTTATATTTGTTTCTTTCTATCTCTTTTCACCCCCCAAACTATAGAAGAAGTCGACTTCTTTAAAAACCTGGAGGTCACTCAGTTTAGCGCAATAGGTCCCTCCTTTAATTGAGTTTCTCATAAAGGTTGTTACCTTGTCAATTTTTGGCATAAACAAGAATCATTGGCTACTACAAGAGGTAAGGCACATTCCAAAGTCAAGCAAAATTTTAATTTTAGCAGGGCAACTAGATGATGAAGGTTGTGTTGTTACATTTAGTGATAAAAATGGGAAGGTTACAAAAGGTGCCTTAGTGGTAGAAAAAGGTGTGAAAGTAGGCACCTTATATCTTTGTACAAGTCATATTGTTGCTTCTACTTTAGTTGTTGTAGAGAAAATTCAATGTCCAAGAACAATTGTTGCAGTTCAGTAAGCAAAAAATTAGATAGTTGTTGTGGGCTTTGAATCAACACTATGGCATAATAGACTTGGGCATATGAGTGCAAAAGGTATGAAATTACTTCATTCAAATAATGTTTTACCAAGTCTAAAATGTGTTAATATGGATTTATGTGAAAGTTGTGTGTATTAGTAACAAAAGAGAGTTAATTTTCTCAAGGATGGGAAGCAAAAGAAAGATGAGAAGTTGGAGCTTGTGCATACAAATGTATGGGGAGCAACTCAAGTATCTTCTCTTGATGGCTCTCAGTATTATGTTACATTAATAGATGATGCAATTAAGAAGGTTTGGATTTATTTCCTTAGGTATAAATCTGATGTATTAGAAACTTTTAAAAATTGGAGAAGCTTGGTTGAGATTGAGACAGGTAAAAAGTTAAAATGTCTCAGATCTGATAATGGTGGTGAATATTTCAGCAAAGAGTTTGAAGATTATTGTTCCTCTAATGGAATTTGTAGGCAAAAAATGGTTCCAAGGACTCCACAAGAAAATGGAGTGGATGAGCACACAAATAGAACAATAATAGAGCATGCACAAACTATGAGATTGCATGTTGGGCTTCCTTTAAATATGTGAGAAGAGGTTGTAAACACTGTTGTTTATTTAATTAGTAGAGGTCCCTCTAATCCTTTGGGTTGTGGTATTCTAGAGGAAGCATGGATATGTAAGAAGGTGAGTTATTCTTTTCTCAAAACCTTCAGTTGTGAAGCATTTGCACATGTATATTATGAAAATAGAACCAAGCTCGATGCAAAATCAAAGAAATGTACATTTTTTGGATATGGCATTGATGAATTTGGTTATAGGATTTTGAATTTTGAAAATCATAAAATTATAAGAAGTAGGGATGCCATATTCAATGAGAAAGTGTTGTACAAAGATTAGTTGTAGTAGCATGAAAATACAGAAAATGATTATGTAGTGCTAGATGATACCCCGAACATTGATGTTCTAGTGATTCCTCATTCTTTGCAACAACAAATTAATAAATACCACAAACTCTAGTGAATGTTAGACGATCTTCAAGGATAAGTAGACCTCCAAAAATATTTTCTCCCTCTTAGTATTATATTTTATTAACTGATGCTAGTGAACCAGAATGTTATGATGAAGCTATGCAGGTAGATGCCAAGGTTCAGTGGGAGCATGGAATAGAAGAAGAAATGGACTCCTTGTTGAAAAATCAAACTTGGGAATTATGCAATCTATCTGTAGGTAAAAAGGTTTTACCAAATAAATGCATTTATAGGCTGAAAGAGGAAGATGGAGGTAAGAAAATATTTAAAGCCAAGTTAGTTGTAAAGGGAATTGCACAGAAAAAAGGGCATTGATTTTGATCAAATATTTTCTCTAGTTGTTAGGATGACTTCCATTCATACTGTTTTAAGCATTGTGGTTGTTGAAGATTCTCATTTAGAATAGTTAGACGTTAAAACTGCCTTTCTCCATGGTGATTTGGAAGAGGAAATATATATGGAACAACCATAGGGATTTGAGGTCAAAGGTAATGAGAAACTAGTGTGCAGATTGAAGAAAAATTTATCTGGATTGAAGCAAGTACCTCGGTAATGGTATATTAAATTTGATAGTTTTATGGTTGAGCATGGCTACAACTTGTGTAATTCAGACCATTGTGTTTATTTTAAAAGGTTACATAATGATAGCTACATTATTGCATGTTTATATGTTGATGATATGCTTGTAGCGGGGTCTAACATGGATCACATAAGGGAGTTAAAACAACAGTTAGCAAATTCATTTGCTATGAAGGATTTGGGGGAAAAACAAATCCTTGGTATGAAGATTACTGGAGATAGGAAAAACAAATATTTTTTTTTATCTTAGGTTGATTATATTGATTAGGTGTTGCAGAGATTTCATATGGAGAATGCAAAATTTGTTAGCACACCTTTGCCTAGTCATGTCAAATTGACTAGGGATATGTATTCAAAGACACAAGAGGAGGATAAAATGTCCAAGATACCATATGCTTCAGTTGTAGGTAGTTTAATGTACGTCATGGTATGCACAAGACCAGATATTGCACATGTTATAGGAGTTTTTAGTAGGTATATGAGTAATCCCGAAGTTGAGCATTGGAACGCGACAAAGTGGATTCTCAAATATTTAAGAGGTACATCCAATAAATGTTTATGTTTTGGGGGCTCTAATACTGATTTAAAAGGCTATGTTGGCTTAGATTTGGCAAGGGATATAGATACTAGGTGAAGTACCATAGGTTATGTATTTACAGTTGGTGGGAAAATAGTGAATTGGATTTCTCGATTGAAAAAGGTGGTTGCTTTATCCACCACAGAGGAAAAGTATGTAGCTGCAATAGAGGAAAGCAAAGAAATGATATGGTTGCAATTTTCATGGAAGAGTTGGGCAAACAACAACTGAAAATTAATTGTTTGCGAATAAATAATGTTATACATCTTGCACTCAAAAACCAAACACATACAACTGAGATATCATTTTATTTGGTTAGTGTGGGAGAATGGGTAGGTAAATCTAGAAAATATACACACAAATAAAAATCTAGCGGATGTTTACAAAGGCGGTGTCAAGGGAGAAGTTGAGCTCCTCTTCAACTTCGGTTGGCCTTCAAGGTAAAATTTAAATAAAACAATACAACAATGTGCAATGTGCTTATTTCTAGTGGGAGTTGTAGGGGAAACAGTGTTATGATCAGTCTCCAAGTGGGAGATGGTATGGAGTGGAGTCTGATCTGTCTCCAAGTGGGAGATTGTTGTGTTATGGAGACCAATCAACTCAGATAAAATCTTCATCATTATCTCATTAACTAATTTGTTGTACATAATCAATATTTTTTTGCACTTATATTTAAAATAAAAATTACAAACAATTATTAAATGGTGGGAATGATTAGTTACAATATTTATTTAAAAGACAACTATAAATAGTTATTGGTAACCACCCAAAGAAAACATTTTATTGGGTGCATGAGTCAAAACCAATGGCCACACTTCATTTGTAATTAATGGGACATGTATAGGAACATATTCCAATACTAGAATTAGAGTTTGGAGGGTAGCAAGTCATGAAAAATTTTAGCTAAAAATCGTAGAGTAGTGGTTGGAAAAACGCAGGAAGCATCGCAGGTACCCGTAGTAAAGGCTGTGTAAAAACAATAGTTAAAAAACATGATGAAAAAAATTATTGCAAGTTGTAGATGTTGTTACATGTCTTTGTGAAGGTTTTTGTTGGTATTTTAATATATATTGGACCCTCTATTGGTGGACGTAGCCTAGATTTGGGTGAACCACATTAAATATTTGTGGTCTTCTTGCTGTTAATTTTTTTGGGTTTTATAAATCTATTATGTTTCCTTATTTTTCTGCATTTACTTGATAAGTTATTGCCTCCAATCCCTAACAACATTGACAGCGGGAAATCCACCAGTGGATATGTTTTCATGTTATTTGGTGGTGTAGTTAGTTGGATGAGCAAGCGACAGGCTATAGTCGCTTTATCTACTACTGAGGCAGAGTATATGGAAAAAACTCACACCTGTAAGGAAGCCATTTGGCTCAGATGTTTGTGTTTTGATATTGGGTTTAATGCAGGACATATTAGTATTTGTTGTGACAATTAGAGTGCTATTTTTTTGGTGAAAAATCCAAATTTCCATGCTAGGACGAAGCATATCAATGTTCAGTATCATTTCATTCATGATATGGTGGAGGATAGAAAGGTTAATTTGGAAAAAGTGGATGCTTTGGAAAATGTTGTTGATGTATTGACGAAGCCTATGAGAATAGATAAGTACAGATGGTGTGTCAGTTCAATGGGCCTTGGGGCCTATGATATTTAGTAACCTCAAGTGTTGGAAGGAGCTAGTAAGTTCTTCGTCAAGTGGGAGCATGTTGGAAAATGTGACTCAAATTTATTGGCTTGATAATCTTCCCACAGGTTGGTGTTTGACCCTTCATCAGTTTAACAATTTATGTTTGATGGGGCATAATTCACAGTCCTATTGATGGTCTGAGAGTCCTTCACAAGGATGGAATTGGCTTCTGATTGTGGGAGGTGATCATGTCATCAAGATAGGATTCAATATCTCTCTGATATCCCTATGGAGGTTGTTACATTGTCATTATCGAAAGGATAGTGCCATGTCGGCATGACTTTGGATGATGTCCTGGTGCAAGAGCACCTAGGAAACACTAGGCAATCTAGTTTTGATTCTTGTTCTCGGTATGTTTTCCATGAAGGTCATGTTGACCATTGAGTAGGTGAGATAGAATTAGAGGCTTAGGGACATGTCTTGATCCTTAGTGATCCTTAGGATAAGGTGTGGAAAGGATTAATGAGTTTTGGAACTCATTTGCAAAGGTTTGCTAGAAATTGGCAAAAGTTGCAAAATGGTGCATTTTGCAACTTTGCCACATTGTAACTGAAATGCACGACCAAGGGGAGGCATAACTACTTTTTTGACCTATATAGGGTGTGCCTCAACCTAAGAGCAAGGTTGGAAGCATTGGGAGTATTGGAATTTTGAAATTCAAATGAGTACAATGGTGTTAATGTGAGAGTTTCTAATTTTTGTATTGTAGTAGTGCTTAAATGGATTGAATTGGATACTGGAGGTTTTATAGAATGTAGTGTAGTGGTTATTCAAGCTTTGTGTGGCATTAGATTGTTAGTGTGTTTAATTTCCAAGTGTTGTTCTGACTGGCAGTCTGTGAAGAATGGAGGTATAGTTCACATTCCCACTGTACCTAGTGTACGGGCCTTTCGGAATTGTGAATAGACTCCATAACTATAAATATGGTAGGATTAGGAGTCTTTAGAAGTTAGGGTATCACTATGGAAGTCTTCTCCTAGGCGAGCCAAGAAGTGTCCGGCTAGGGAAGACAAGAAGTGCAGAGCACTTGATTTGCGGGGGTGTCCATTTCCTATCAAATCACAGTGTGGAGAGGGCAGGTATGAGCCTTGCCAAGGCATATCATGGAGGAGGAAGCTCCATCAATCCGTCTGGTGAGAGGAATTCTTAACGGTCTGTAGAGAAGCCAAAAAAGACCTGCAATAACCTAGGTTCTTGCTCATTTCTAGTTTGGGGTACTGTACGGGTAGTGGAGGCTTAAGACCCCAAAAATCATTGAGAGGTGGGAATATGCACTAAGAACCTCAAAGAAATATTGGGGTGTTCTTTGGGAAACTTTGGAGAACCAACTAGTTTTCTCGGAGAAGGAAGCCTAATTGGAATTCCTAGGACTAGTGGACTAAAACCCTAGATGAGGGTTTGGTGGAAGCAACTTGTAAATGGAGCTTGGTGGATCCTCAAGAACCCTAATAGGATGGATTTAATCTATTGGAAACATCTCCACACCCCTGCAAAGCTAAGTTTTAGGTCTTGGAGTATGTTAGCCTTTAGGGTGGATTAAGGGCTAAGGAAGAGTTGAAGCATTGCACAAAGGTTGGCTTGGTAGGTAGGATTTGACATGGTAGTTGGGTTGGCAAGGTGAAAAAGGGGAACTTAAACAAGAAATAGGTCCTATAGGTTAAGGTGGTGGAGTGTGACACCATAGAGGTCTTCCAAGTAAGACCCAGAGCATGAAACAGTGATTGTTTCATCCAACCTCCCTATCATGTCCCCTCGATAACCCGATGTTGTGTCTTTATCAATGGAACCTTGTGTCTTTGACGAGACTTGAAGTGTAGTCTCTTTGATAAGCCAATGGTGTTGATTAATGCGGCCCGCTAACCCACAGTGTTTGTGGTAGGACCCAGATAGTTCCTTGTGAGGAAGCGGTAATTGGTGTAAGTAGTAATGAAATGGTAGTGGGAACCACATGGAGAATTATGATCTTCATTGAAGTGGCATCCTTATATCATTGGGAGATGATATATTGTCTCATCGATATATTAATATATTGAACTGTGTAACCTGTTATCCCGCAATGCCTTGGTGAGACCTGGTCAAGTACCTTGTGGGGGTGCAAGGATTAGTTCATTAGTCATGAATTGGATGCCACTATGGCAGTAGGGACCACAACTAATTTTATAAGCGTCTTTGGTGTGACTCTCCTGTATCGGTGGAAGGAAATAAGGAGTCTCCTCTACATCCTGATGTGATGGAAATAAAAAGCTAAAAGCTTATATCAGAATGACTTCAAGTGTTAAGAGAGACATGCTCTCATGTCTCTTCAACACTCTGGTGATTGAAGGGCTTGCCGAGCTATGCATATCGCGGTGATTGTAAAAGTTCGAAGGGACGTGGTTTTGGTGAGGTAGTGAAGATTTATGATTAAACGACTCTGTATCTATTCGTGGTGAAAGTTGTAATGACGGTTCCTAGAACAATTAGGAATTGTATGAGAATGAGATAGTGCATTGTACTCAATTGTAATAGTTTGATGATCTAAGATTGATTGGGCAAGGTTGTTTGGGGAATTATAATGTTGTTGAATTGATACTATGAATTAACATCTGAAAGCATGAGTTTGTAACTTTGAATGTAAACATTATTTACTATAATAAAAAGTGACTTTTCTTGGTGTGTGGATTTTTATCCTGTAAGGGTTTTCCCATATTAAACCGGTGTTTAATTCTATGTGATGTTTTAATTGTCTATTCTGGTATAAATGTGCATCCTAAATGTTTTGTAATTGAATTTTGAATGAACTATCTGTATATTTCTCTTGTAAAATTGGTATTAAGAATACATTTCCGCACTTATCTTTCCTTAAAAACTTTAGTGAGCTTCAATGTCTTCATTAGAGAGATTTTCTCTATTATACCTCTATCACATTTGTTTCTTGAGCTACTCAAAATAAATTTTTGGTATTTCATAAGGAACATGATACTTTTCATAATCATTTTTATAAAATTATTCACCCTCATAGGAATCAATTGATCCATATTGGCTTCATCATAATACTTGGGTGTACCTTCATGCTCTTGAAATATTTTCTCTTTGTCAAGTGTAACTGTAACAATAAACTTGGATTGATTGTGAAGCAAATAATATGTCACACCAAAATGAATCTTGTTGAAGATTCACATGATCCTTCCTCAAGGGATTAGGGGTGTGTTTCTTTTGGTACCCTTGGTTTGAGTTCCTTGGTACTACTTGTTTATCATTTCCTTTAGGTCTCTTGGACCAATCATAATTATAGAGTTTTTTATGCAACCTTTGACCCTCATTGAAATATGTAGGAACAACATTAGAAGGCATACCTTTTTTGTTCTTTGTGTCCTTGTATGAGAGATCCTTCATGGCTCCCATCAAGTTGTCTAGTTTTTCTTTGGTAGTGAGAGGCTTTCTAAAGTTGTTGCATTTGGTTTCAAGAATTTATATTATCTCTTTTGTTGTTTTTTTCATAGGATTTTAGATTGATCTCTATGTTGATTGCTATTACATAGGCTTCCCTCAAGGTTTGAGGGTTCTTATCTATCAAAAGATAGTTTGACTTTGAATAAAATGCTCCATAGTATAAAACAATGCACATAGGATCATTTGGTCTCACCTGGAGTGCACTTTCCTCATTGTCATAAAATCTATTATTAAAATCAACAACCAATTCATTTACCCCTTTTCTTATGGTAATCAACTCATGGGTTGAAATTTTTGGGTCCAATATTTCTCCATATTGCAATCAGAACACTCTCATAAACTCATCCCATGACTCTATGTTGCTATATAGAAGACTCTTATATGACTCATTTTCACTTTCTTTCAGTGATTACAAGAAGTGCTTCATCGTGACATCCTCATTTTCTATCTCATATTCATTTGTAATGTCTATGAAATGTCTCAAGTGGTCCTCACCAATGATAACGATATTTCCTTAGAATTTTGGCATCTTCCCTCTAATCTCAACTTAAATGGGATTAGGATAATTGGGAATTCCATATAATTCCAACTACCTATACCTTTCCAACCCCAATGGTGGTCTCATTGTAGCAAATCTCTAAGCTTCTCTTCTATGGTTGACCCTAACATTTTGTCTTACATTTTTAGTTGGGGTTTCTATTGATTTTGTTGCACATTAAGCACTTGTTGATTAGGAAAAAGTTGTGCAACATTTTGAGGTGGAACAACATTTTTTTTTGGAAAATATTTTGTAGGGCTTGTTAAGCAATATTTTTTTGATTCAATTGTAGGGCCTGCTAAACTATTTGGGCCTCTTATAGTGTAATTTTCACTTTTGTTTCATGCTACCTTTCTCTGAGATGATAAAAAAGATCTATGTGTTGATCTAACTCGCTTTCCCTACACCCATTCTCTATCTAAATATTTGAGTTAACATCTTGGAATGGTGTTTATTCTTCTTGGTTAGAAGTCTAAGGAGTATCATGTTTTCCATCCCTTTGATTTCTTAGAGGTGGAAGCACAATATTCCTTGGGGGTGGAATTAGAGGTTCACTCATATCTATATTTTCTATCTAGGATTTGTTTCCTTTTCATACCTAGCATAATCATGTCTAAAAGTTCTAATAGTTCTATTCATATTATCAACTAAATCATCTAATGTATATTGATCATAATCTTTGGAAGCAGATCTTCTACTTGAAATACCTACTTTTTTAGTATTTTTGAATTATGCAAAGTGGAATTACCTGGATTTTTAGTCTTCCACTGTTCTTGTCTTCTTCTAAAATAAAAATAAGAAACCTTAGGCATCTTTTTATCTTTGGAAAACTAATCCATTTCCATTCCTTTATCTTCTAAAATAAAATTTTGGATCTTCCTTGATAGAGTTGCCACTTCTTAAAGGAGAAAATAATCAAAATCAACAAACTTCTAATTTTACAAACCCAAGACCAACACTTTCTTTGCTGCATAGTGGTCGCTAAGTAACCAAGGTCTTCAAGTTGATTCTTGATTTAGAATATCCATAGAAATGACAAAAAAAATTGGTGATTTGAATTGTTGGCCCCCAATACCTAAGGTCAAGTAATCTCCTAAATGCTAAGGGTGTCAAACCCAAGAAGATCACCACAAACCTATCTTCAAGCTGGGTAGCTAAGGACCAATAGTTAAGGTGGGTAAAACCTCCTTCTCTTCTAGTTCTACAATACCAAGGGGGGTTTCCCTAATGTTTTGGGTTGATAATTGAAAGTTTGAACACTCCTTACAACCAACTATACCCAATGCACAGTGTATCCCAATACTAGTGTCATAAATATGCCTATGTACTAGTTTATACATGTAAGACTTCATTACCTATTCATAGATAACTTAAAATTATTTATCAATGAATGTGTTTAATGGTAACCCCTTTTATTTGTTACAAACATTCAAACATGGTAATAAAACAAACAAAATAATGAAATGAAATATGTTTAAATTGATTAATTTTTTAGTGTGTTGAGGATGGTTGGGAGAGAAATTCAATAACAAACCAGTCTCTTAATCCAATTGGGTAAAAAAATCTTCGGTTTTAATCAAATATGCAACAACAATAAATAAAGGTAATGCATTAATCAATATACTAGATATGACTACATATTTAATAATACACAAGCAAGTTGGGATCTGCTCATTCATTCAAGAAAATCACAAATGATTGAAAAATATTAACTTTATCTACTTAGTATCAATGAGTATGCTCATACATTTCCTCTATTATGTTGAGAAGATATCTTGCAAAGGTTTTACAAGTATTTTACAAAAATCTAGTTGAAAAAATAAACAACATTCATAAATGAATATTATAGTTATGAATACGCTCAACTAGGGTTGATTATGCAAGAGGAGCAGGGGGATTTGAAATTTAGGGATGATTATGGAGAGGAAGGAGATGATTATGTAGAGGCAAATGGTTTACTGTTGTTGGTGTTGATCTATTGGGTTGCCGAGGAGTGGTGTTGACTATTGTCTTTGGCCTAGGATGTGCTATTGTAGGTCTGCTTATTGCTTTCATCCTATTGGGAAGCTATGTTTTAGTGTTGGCTACTGCCATTAGCCTATTGGGGAGCTATGTTTTAGGACTGGCTAGCCTACTGGGTTTATTTGGGTTTTGGCCTTTCCTTGTCATTTTTTGTTCTTTGGGGTTTTTATTTTAGAGTGTTGGATGGGTGGTTGCTTTTTCTACTCTGGCACTATATCTAAGCAACCCCCCTTTGAGGGTTTATTGGGTCTCAAGAGGGTTGTTTCTTATGATTTTCTACTACTGAGACTCTCCTTGTTGTTGTGATTTTCTTGGTTGGAGAAGGTTTCCCCTTTAAACTTTGTTCCTCTATCCTCAAATATTTCTCTACTACTCTCTTTAGTTTGGAGTTGGAGTCAACGTTTTTTGGCCTTTTTCTTGATATGTGGTTTTAGTTGGGCTATGTTTATTGTTATTTTTGCTATCCCAAAGGTATATTATTTTGACTGAAAGTTTTTGCCCCTCCTTTCTCAAGGATTTGAGTGTGTTCATGAACCCCTTATGGTTTGAAAATTTTATGCTTTTGTTGGGGTTAGTTATATTTTTATGTATATTTGTGTATGCTTATTCTTTTTTGAGGATGCTCCTTTGGATGGGTTTATTTCTAAGTTTGTTACTGCTAAGCTATGTTCAAATCCCTGTTTTAAGACCCAAATTTTCTCAAATTTAATGGGAGTGTTTACTGCCCATTACTTTGGTTTGAAGTTGGTGGTTGGGCTATGCATAAAGATTTTTCTATTTCCCCAAGTAATTTCTTTTTTTATGAGAGCCTTGGTTTTCCATTCTCTTTTTTTGTTGAAGGCTTCCATGGTTACTACAACTGCTCAGGTTTCTTCCATTTTATTGTTGTCTAGGTTGCAATTAATGTTTATCTTGAAGACCCATCTTTTTATGTTGCCAAAGGAAGTTGAGTATTTCCATTTTGTAGAATTTTTTTCCTCCACCCTAGATTTGTTGTCTCCTATAGAGGTGGAGACCTCTCCTATTGAGGTGGAGATAGCTAATTTTGAGGTGGGGTGTATTCTTTGGTGGTGGGTTCTTTATTGTTGCTCCTATAGAGGTGGAGAGGCATGAGGGTTGGTGTGGGTGTTCTACATCACAAAGAAGGTTATTTATATGGCTCAAAAATTGGTTGTTTGAGTAGTTTTCCATTGTTGTCTGACTATTTCAAGCTGTGTTTTCTTTCAAAAGGGTCACAGGTCCTAGTTTTCTTGGCTGTATAGGGTTCAAGGTTCCCTTAAGAAACTTTTGTTGTAGTTTGGGATAGTCTTTTTTTTTCTGTGAAAATTTCTTGTTGATAGATTACTAGTTGTCTGTGTTTTTATTTTAGCAAGATTTTTTCTTGATAGGGTTTCGAGTCCCTGCAAAACCTTCTTATAAAGGGTTTTGGGTCCCTTCAAAACTTGTTTTCCCTATAATCAAAACTAAGGTTGATTATGCCTTTAATTTCTCTATTCACAATATTTAAAAATTGTTGTTACAAGCTTGGGAAAAATCTATATCATTACCATTAAAAAATTCTACACCTTGAGCTAAAAATGTGATAGAGCATTCTTTTGAATCATGTCATACATTTTCATTGATGATTTGTGAGTTTGAGTGCAATGATGAGCATAATTGTCCTTAAAATCTATTGAAATCACATTTAGGAAGTACCATTTTGACAAAGAGGGGTTTGTAGATCATCAATGAGATGTGGGCATAATTTTCTTCCTTGAATCTACACCAACCAACATTTAAAATCCATTTGTAGTCTCCTTGAATTGAGACTTGATGGTTGCAACATTAATGGTACTGCAAAGGGAGCTCACTTCATCCAAAAAAGTTTTAGAAATACAAACCCTATCTGGATGTGTCAATATTTCCTTATATTTTTTACAATAAATCCCTATCCCTTTTTACCTACTTTAGGCCCTTGTGAGAGATAACCTAGATCAAGATATTGTGGAGAAATGACCATTGAAATATGCGAGAATTTGACTGAGATATGGATAAAACGGGGAAACCATCGACATAAAGATCTATCCTAATACTCTTAAAACCTTTGCAATACCTCATATTTTGAAACCTTGGCCCCCATTTGGATAATCCAAGCACCGCCAAAAAATAATAAACACTAAGACTTGCGGGAAAAATGTCTCCAACTGGATCTACAAGAAAATAGTTGAGATTGGGAAATATTCACTCACCCTCAAAAATCTCACAAACACTTTATTGCTTTATTCCTACGTATCCAAGACTCCCTTTCACTCACTATGAACCACCACCACTTGCATAGCCTTAAAATGTATACTTCGTTGGAGCCCAAGAAAAAACTAGGAACTAGGAAAAAATGGTTCTTGATTCTTGGAACCCCAACCACATCCCCTTAGTCGCTTTCCTTTTTCCTTAGCATGACCTCCATATTCCTCTATTGAGTGTTCGATGGGAACAAGGAACTAATGGTTCCTAGTTCCTATGGAACCTTCGAGCACTTCACTTAGGCACTTTTGACTTCAACCTTGGGGAATAGGTTGAAAACAAGAGAAATAAACCATCAAAGGTTTCATAGGAGCTAGGAACAATTGCTTATGAAAGCTCCAACTACCTTATATTTAGGTGATTTTCTAATTATACGAGTTTTAGGAATTGATTGAAATCCATGGGAGGGGAATACAAAGCGAACAACACATTTTGACATGATGACCCTTATGGGATTTCTTAGATTAGTTATTAACAAAGGATGGGAAAGGTTAAATGCACAACTTATGAAGCACAAAAAGGAAAAATTAGACACACAAAATAAGGTACCAACATGGTCCATGTTTGGAAATGTATAGTTGTCATTGAGGGACTTGATGTTAAAATTTCTAAAATCCAAACAAAGCGTAATATCCTCACTCTTCTTCTTGATCAAGACAAGGTTGGAACCATTTTGAATGCTTGATGAACTTGATGATGTTTCTCTATTTGAACTTCATTGGTTACTTTTTCACCTATGGGAAAATTGTGGGATTGATAGATCTTTACTTTTTTTGAAAGGGTTTGTGTCAAGGCCCAATGGAATGGTTTGCTTTAAAAAATCTTCCATATAAGACTTCAACTCATCAAAATATTAGGAAAAACATTTATTGTTCTTTAATAATGTGATCAACATCTACTTCTCTATTGGTTTTCATTTCTTATCAAAATACATAATCCTAGGGGTTTCTTCAATTATTAAGTTCATTCCCTCTACATATTTTTCATCAACGAGTGTGCTTCTATTTCTCTAATAATCAATATTATCAAACATCCTTTCTAATTCCACAAGACCCATTTGAATGGTATTGGTCTTGAGTTGGATTATCTCATTGTCAAATATTTTTGTTTTCTTATTTTCCTTCTCAACCATGGGTTTCCAATCAATAATATAATTCTCAAAGTGATTTATGCAATTAAGGAACTCATAGATTTACTTTTTGTTATCAAAGACTTACCAATTGTAGATGTTGTCAAGGATGCATGGTCTAGTGATAATTTAAACATTATACTTGTAATGGGATGATGTCACAAAACTATCAAACTTTGAAGCTAGAATAGCAAGATCATTATCATGTACATCTCATTTTACTAAATCTAAGTTTATACATATTAGCTTTGTAGTTGTGACTTCCCTATTGTAGTCTATTATGTGTTTTCTCTTCTCGTGTATGCATTTTCTTCCTACTTTTCTCTACCATTATTATTGGAGTTTCAAACCTACCCATCATGTCATGCATTTCATCTATCCTCTACCTCACTATTATATTTGTAAACTTGTATACTTTCCCTTACCAACATAGCCATTGTTTAACCCTTGACCTCTCAATTTATAGTCAACCCCCAGTCCTTGATATTTTTTTCATGTGTTTCCATTACCCTCCTAAGTTCCCTGCATGTGTCATAACATTTATATTAGTTTATTTTTGGCACTATAAATTTTAAAGTGGAATATTTCTTGGCCATGATCACAGTTCAAATTTAAATTCGTGGGTATGCTTTGTCCAATCAACTTATTTGTTTGTGGAGGATATAAAGGAGCTAAAATTTTCATTTGGGATCATTATCTATACTTAGCCAAAATTATTTTAGAATCCATTTTGGGAACTTGTGTTTGAGTATGGGAATATTAGGATAAAAACCTTTGCGATTACAGGGGGAAATCTCATACAAAGTTCATATTTAAGCATCTTTGGATGTTGACTCAAACTCTATTGTATTGATTTGATTTCTCATTTTTGTTGGTCTAAATTGTTGTTGTAGTTATTGATATTGTAAAACCATTCAAATTTAATATAACCATATTATAATAAGAAAGATATAAGGATTTCCACTTATTATTTATTATTCATTATAATAATAAGATCAAGGGTTATGCATATCATTTTTTGTTTGAAATTTAATGATATTGTTGATGCATAAATAATAATTATAATTTGAGTTATCTAAGATTTGATTGAATATTAGGGCTTAATAGATTTGTTATCCAAAAAATAAGTGTTTATGAAAGGTTAGGAATTAGATTTGTATTACTGTTTTGAATCTCAATATTGTAATTGTATCAAAGATAGTGATCTTGCTAGTTTATGTGTTTAGATTTGAACTTTGCATGTTTTAGTTCTATGCAATACAATGAGAGAGAAACTAGATATCACTTGGGTGAGATTAGAAAGTAAAGCTTATTTGTAGATATTTTAAGAGACTTAATCATCTCCTTTAGAACATGTTATTAAGCATAACAATATGGTAGAAAGAGAGAGGAGAAGGAATGTAGATGGAAACCCTAAGGGTTATGCTGAAATAAATTTTGATATGATGATTGAGCAATAAACATTAACAATTATATGCAGATTAAATAAACTAGAAATAATAATGAAGAATAACACAAAAGAGATCAACACACAAATTTAACGTGGTTCACCCAATATAGGCTACATCCAAATAAAATCAACCACCCAATAATTTTATTATCGAGTGCAAAATAGATTACAATATCGTGAATTACACATGCCGCAACTTACATCCCAACCGCTTATAACAAGATTTTTTGAAGCTTATAGAATTAGGGTTTTATAGTCATTTTTTCATTTGACATGTCAACGGGAAAACCTTGACATGTTAATAGGAATTTTTTTTTTAGGGTTGCACCCCTGAACCCTCGGGCAAGGATACATTTTGAGTGTATTGTTATCTCCTAAAGTTGCACCTTGTTGAACCTGAAGTTCAATACCTCAGTGTAAAATGGGAAGACCTCTAAAGTTGTGGGTTACTTGTAGGCAGAGGTCAACCTTCGGAGAAGGCCGACTTCCTAGGGTGTCACCTAAACTACTGACTGATGGGGAAAAGGGAAAAAAGATATGCATAAAAATGAAATAATCTATCTCTACGATGATGCACCTAATTGAAATAAGTTAATGAAAACCAAAGATTCAACACTTGACATCAACCAGTAAGAAGTGAATATGTACATTCCATTGCAGTGTATTCTTGCATAAGTATTTCACTAAAAGGCCTGAACACAAAAACAACTGAAGGAAGGTAAAATTCACAATCAACAAGTAGAAATGCATCCTTTTGACACAATAAGTGGCCTTCTCAAACACACTATTTGCAGAAGGTATAAATTAAGAGATAAAACCATAAGGAAATTATGAAATCTTTCACAAATAGCTTGATCAAATCTTTACGCATACACTAAACTACAAAGAATGAAAAGACAAGTAATTCATCACTAGAACTAGCCAAGGTATCTTCTGTATTCATTATCCAAAAGGAAACTGAGTTACAAAGTTTGCCAGTCTGAGAAAGGATTACAAAAATTCACTAACTCTCAAAACTGCCAAGAAGAACTCCTTCAAATGAGCAAAACAAAGTGGCTAAGTAGCCAAGCTCCACAAAAATAGGTTCTAGAAACCTCATTTACGTAACCTCCAAAAAACCATAAATCAAGGACCTAAATCCTCTCCAAAGAACTCCACCATGTTGAAAAAGTCATGCAAGACCATGTCAAAAATGAAACAAACTCAAAAAAGGCTCCAAAACCCTCCAAGGCTCATAAAAGCTCAAAAACAACTCCTACTTTCTTGGCACATGTTTGCCAACTGATTCCAACCTCCCTACATTCATTCAAAATTATGAAGACTTCAACAAAACTCATAAAGGTGTTGAAACTCATAAAGGTATTTACCTATACGTTACCTTATTTTGCATTCAAAAATAGCTTTTTGACTATGTGATTTATAACAATATCACATAATAAAAAAACTTCACAGTTGAGATAAATGCAAAACACAAGGCCCAACAAGGCTTAACAACTTCTAGGCACATGATAATGAAGCACATAAAGGTCTTGGGTAATAGTTTCCTTTACCCGATAACAAAATAAAAAGCATAGTATGCCTTTAATTCCATCGACATGGATTAGGGTTGAAAACCCTAAAACAAGGGAAAAAGAAAAATACACATTTTAATTCCAATGAAGCTTCTTGAGAAACTGGGCCGCCGCTAAGAGTGAAGAACTCGGTAGAAGGGTTTCGATAAATGAAGCTCACAAACATAGAAATTACTGGATTTACAGAGCATACTCCAGATATTTTATAGAAGAGAAAATTCGGCAACAGAGGCACAAAATCACACACAGGCTGATAGAGAACTTTGGATGAGTCATTTTTTAAAACATTTTCTCTTGATCATGCTTTGAATCTTTCAATTCTATTTTGGTAAACCCCAACTAGGTTATTCGATTCACTGTTTCTTAGATTTTTGGCACAAAACCCACGAGGGTTTTCCCTGAATCAGATTTTAAAGTTCTTCTTATATTCTTTGGCCCAGGCTTCATATTTTGTCAACCTCCTTTTGTTATGTCTGAAATACATTTTGTGAATAAACGCTCATCTTGAGCTCAACATTATCAGAAATGATAGAAATTTATTTTTAAAGTTCTATATATATGAAATACTTGACGCCTTCTAATGAGGAAATACATCTTGTTTACTAAAAAAAACTTGCATTTCCTATTCATTTGATCTCTGTTATTTATTTATTTTTAAATGCAGAAGCATCTTCTTTGCCCTTTGTGCAACTACATGTGCTCATTTTGGAAACTCTGTATTTTTATGGTCGCGACCATGTGCTATTTTCCCCCTTGTTGGTTAATACTATCATAGCATCCCGTTTCTTGTAAATTGGTAAGCTTTATCTTTGTCTCCCTTTGCGTGGGCTTGTGCTTCCTGTAGGTTCTCTTGATATTTTTCCATGGCTATTGCATCCTCTTGTAGCTCAACCTCTGTGATTTTGTTGATCCTTATGCTGCTTGACTTGTACTTCAATGGCCATGGCCTAGCTAGTTAAGGGTTTCATGTATTTAATGCATCATTTCAGGTTTATGCTTGTTTGCTTCTCTATGGTTTCCACTGACTACCATGAGTTCATATGTGGAAACTAATAGATATTTCTTGTATTTTTTAATTTTCTACGTTCTAAACTTGGAGCACTGCTGCTTCTATGACCGAGTCTCTTGCATTTTGTATTCAATTCTTTTCTTGTGGATAGAATAATGTCACAGTCCCGTGATCTTCTGTCGATCTACTCGCATCTCGAGAGCTTCATCTCCATTTTAATGCATTATGTCAAATAGTCCTCATGGCTTGTCTATGCTTTTCACATTTTGCATACATGTCCATTAGAGCATTGGCACATTTGATCACTGTATTGCTATGATTTTATTGATTTAATTTTAAGGTAATGTTGTCACTAGCTTATGAGGTTGCCATTGTTATGTCAATATGGTCCCATGAGGTGTCATTGAGTGCCAAGCTGCTAATTATGCTTCTCATGATTATAGACTGTGAACCTTCTTTGGACCCCCTGTTAGTTGCATCTAAGCATTATAAATTATTTATGCTCCCTCCAGATTTAAGGATGATCAATTTCCATTGTACTTAAATGAAACTTATTGTTATTATCTTCATGACACTGCATTACTGCTTGGGCTATCATCCTTTGAATCTTTATGTAGCGATATATACTTTCTTTTAAAACAACGCAAAGTAGCACGTTGGGCTCAACCCTTGCGACAACCACATTTATCCTTACAAGTTGTAACTAATGTAAAACAAAGACATGACTACACCTGTAGCTGCACATGGAACAAAAATGTTAGAAAAATTTGCCTATGCTGCATTAATGATGACTTTATTGTTTTCCAAAACACCTAAAATGTACATGCAATTCTCCTAATGCAGATTATGATCGGTATATATATGAATAGGGGTGAATGTGCATGTGATTAATGCAATCAACCATTGCTTAGAGCATTGATCTAACCTATTTTCTCATCTCTTACAGGGAATGAGAGCGACAAACAAAGAAGATTCAGGACAACCTACAACATACTAGAACAAACTAGTCATTCAAGCAATGAATGGTTACCCTCATGTTATGCTCCTTCATTTATTTCCTTTTCTTATTCATGTATATGCTTGTTTTTAATTTGTATTTAATAAGCAAAATTTAATCTCACGGCTTGTGTGAGATAATGAATATTTTCACATTCAATAAGATTTTTTTTTCATCAAAAGATTATAAAAATATTTTTATGTTTCATTCATTTTTATGAATAAAATAACTTTATTTTTCTTGAAATCTTGTAATGCTATAAAGCTGTTTCATTTGCATAATTGAATGTAGCATAAAAGGTTTTAACAAAAATGTACCATTTATCTTGAAACATAGATGGATCTTCCTGATTGAGCCCATAGGTGAAAATCTGATAACATGTACAATATTTGCATGATCAGTCGTCACATATCAATTGATTGACAATAATATGAATATACCTGGACAAATAATGGTTTAAGAAAGAGTTATTTATGGTAAAAATATGTATTCCACTTAGATCCACACACAAAAGACCATTCTTGTTTTAGTCGCATGACCTACTTAACTTACCTTTCTAAATAAGGAGGTGGAGGCCTTAGAGCTTTAAGCTTAAAACTCACTATTTGATGATAGTAGGGCTTGTCATGTAGATTATGGATCTCTTCTTAAGGATCTGAAGTGAAATTTTACTCACTAATTATATGAACATGAATAAGTCCTAAAATGGTTATAGAGTTGAGCCTAGGTCACAAAACGTTTAAAGAGATGTGAAACAAGCTTTAGGGAAGTTGACACTCTCTCCCTATGAAAAATTGAACAGATGCTCAACTCATGTGTGGGAACAAAATCTGTAAACATACTTGTCCCTCAGACAGGTGATAAAATATGAAGCAATCTAGTTTGATACCTTCTATTTGGAGGTTACTACACATGAGTGGTGGTATACAATTTGATCACTCAAGGTCATGAATCCACCATCTCATATGATGAATTCTACAAAAAATTGATTATGAGGTTTTATTAGAAGGATCTTGAAGTTTATTTCAAATATTTGACTCAAATAAAAAAAAAATGGGTTCAAGGGGGAACTATGTAATAGATTTTCAAAATTTATTATTAACGTTGTGAAACATCATGAGATAATATTGATTTTTCTCTTCATTGAAGGGTTAATTGAATCTCTCAAGGGGTTAGTAAAGGATTTCAAACCACTTACCCTACAACGGGTAATCAAACAAGCCTAGACACTAGAGACTTTCATGTTGAATAATAAGTTACAAACCAAAACCTTCATTCCAAACAATCATTTTCACAAAAATGTATAATAAACTAATAATTTCCTATCAAGATTAAACATTAAGGCAATGAATGAATTAAGGAGGGAGAAGTTTAGTTCTAATTACAAGGATGTGTGATCACTTAGAAATACACATCTTGGCAAAGGACAAGTGCAATAAATTGAGGTAGGGTTTGATGATAAATTAGGATATGAGGAACTTGAATCACAAAGTAAGGAAGAAATCAAACAAGAGATTGGAGAAGAAGAAGACCAACCAAAAGAGGAAGGATCCATGGTGGGAAGAAATCTTGCAAGGATTTATAGTTCTTAAATGTACAACCCATTTCACATTTGTGGGTTTTTTTGAGGTTAAAGGGTGGTTATGCTAATTAACACTAGTTTCATTCATAAATTCATTGATTAGGGACTAGTGTCCAAGTGGGGATTCAATATGATGGTGGGAAATATTTTTTCCATCCAATGCAATAGAAATATCTTTCAACTAAATCTTAATATAGGAGATATAATATGAAGGATGGCTACACTCATTAAAAGAGATAAAAACACTTCCAAACCATGGAACTAATGTTCTAGTTAGAGGGAAAATAAGTAAAACTAATACAAGGAATGAAATATGAAGCACCAAGGATTGTATTGGCTAAGAGAATGGAGAGGATTTTCTACCATGGGAAAGCAACATGGGTAGCTCAATGTTTTTTGAATATCACAAAACTCTCCAAAGAAAAGAAGGCGCATCATGTAGATGTGCAATGTATCTTGTATAAGCATAGTAAACTATTCAACAACATTCATCTAGAGAGACTGCCATAGAGAGGCTTTAAGCATGTGATTAAGTTAGAGGAGGGTGTTAAGACCATCATCATTACTCCTTACCACCACCTTAGGAGACATAAGGAGGAAATAAAAAAGGCAATTAGAGAACTATTGGAAATGGGGCATATCAGGCCTAGCTCAAGTCCCTTTTCTTACCCTATAGTTTTGATGAAGAAGAAAGATGGCACAATATGGATGTGAATAGATTACATGGCATTGAACAAGAAAACTATCAAGAATCGATAGCCCATTCCTAGGATAGATAACTTGATAGATGAGACTAATAGAGAAATCTATTTCTCAAAAATAGGTCTTAGGTCAAGTTACCAACAAATAAAATTTCGAGAGGAGGATATCCACAAGATGATTTTTTAATGTCATTAAAAAAGCTGAGTTTTTTATCATGTCATTTGGTTTAAAAAATTCTCTAGCAACCTTCTAGCCATACATGAATCAATTTTTTTGTAAGAAAATATGAAAGTTCATCCTTATCTTCTTTGAGGATATATTGATCTACAACATGACATGTAATGAGAACCTATGACATATTGATGAAGTGTTGGGAATTTTGGAAGTTCAAACATTATTTTCCAAGGAGTCAAAGTGTGAGTTTTCTATGATATAGATCTTATATCTAGGTTGCATAATCATGCCAAGGGAGTGCAAATGGACATGCGAAGATAAATAAATTTATGATTGGCCTCTAAAAGGACCCTAATACAACTATGAGGAATCTTTGGCCTTTGCAACTACTATAAGAATTTTGTTAAAGGTTTCTTCTAACTAGTAACACCCTTGGTTGAATTAACAGATAAGAGATATTTCACATGGATGGAGGGTGCATAGTGCATATTTGATAGACTAAAAGAGGTAATGAGCTCATGTCATATTTTAACAATTATAAATTTCACCCTTACTTTTATATTGGATTGTGATGCATTGGCATAAGGAATTAGATTCATGCTAATGTAGAACAAGGACTTGATTTTTTTGAAGAGTTAGAAACTCATAGAGGTGGAAAGGTGGTTCTCCATCTATGAAAATGATATATTGGCTATCATGCACTCATTTGTCAAATTCAAGAAGCACTTGGTGGGTGGTTAATTCTTGGTTAAAACTAATCACAACACCTTGAGTCACTTCCTTAACAAAAAGGATCTAAATGAGTGGAAATAAAAGAGGGTGAGCACTTCAAGTCTATGACTTTGATATTAAGTATGTTAGAGGGAAAATAAATGTTGTGATATGAACCATGTCTCATATCTCCACATATTGGAAGAATGAAGTCATATCGAAGTATGCCAAGGTTGCATTTATAGCTAATGGGTTG
Source organism: Sequoiadendron giganteum (assembly GCA_007115665.2). NCBI lineage: Eukaryota > Viridiplantae > Streptophyta > Pinopsida > Cupressales > Cupressaceae > Sequoiadendron > Sequoiadendron giganteum. Next base: position 465,830,309 of record CM021102.1, on the reverse strand, counting down.
GAAGGGAAGTTGTTGGACCACAAGTACGCAGTTTGCAATGAATTCATTCTCTACGAGGGAAGAGTCTACCTGGTGTTGAAGTCAAGGATGAAGGTAAATATTTTGTGTGTAGTTTGTGATACTCCCTTGGTGGGTAACCCTAGGTAATTCAAGAATTAAAAATAGATCAAGGAAATATTCACATGGAAGGGACTCAAGGATGATATCTTCATCCATATTAAATAATTTTTCATTTATAAAAATAATAAACGGAATAGGCATTCCTTTAAAGCCTTTCCTAGCCCTTACACGTCTCAGAGTATAAATGATAAAAAAATACAATGGATTTCATCATATGACTTCCTAAAGTCTGAGGTAAGGACTATATATATGTTGCTATGGATAGAGTAATAGAGTATGCACATTTCTTTTAAATATCTTCATATTTTAAGGCACACAAGTCATTGATCCATTCTTTAAGAAAGTGATGAAACTCCATGGACTACCCAAGAGAATCATGAGTGATAGAGATAATCACATCATAAGTTAATTTTAGCAATATATTTTCCTTTTGGTGGAAATATAGCTCACCCCAAACACTAGTTACCACTCACAAACAAATGACCAAAACAAGATTGTGAACAAAAGGGTGGAAGGTTATCTGAGAAATTATATTGTTGATCAATAGAATACTTGGATCAAATGTCTCTACTTTGGGGATCACTATTGCAAACCAACCTATTACAGGTCAATCAAGATGAAATTGTTCATGGCCTTGTATGGGTATGAAGACCAAATCTTTATTGATTCAAACTAGTTGAAAACAAGGTATTGGGAGCAAGTGATGTGATTGAACAAAGCAAGACATTTTGAATATACTCTAGAATAATATTTTGTATGCTCAAAACCAATAGATATATGTAAATCATCATAGAATCAAAAGGACATTTAATATCAAACATATGGTTTTTGTCATATGTATCTATACAAGCAATCTTCCTTGGAGGAAAGCAAGTTAAAAAATATTAAACCATGTTTCTACATCCTTATATAATTATGATAATGGTGAAGTGGCATATGAGTTGGAGTTACCAAAGTGAAACAAGATACACAATGCTTTCCATATGTATTGCTTATAAAATGTACTGGGAAGCATATATAACATTTAGATGAGTTGAATCTAATTGGTAAGGATGAAAAATTAGTTTTGATTCTTGAAGTAGTTATGGATGCAAGGGAGAGGAAGTTTAGAAAGAGAAGCATTGATGATTACTTAATTCAATGGAAAGAGCTTCCAATGGAGGATGTAATGGGGGAAGGCCAAAAAATATTGGAACATCCAAACTTACAATTGCTCGAGGATAAGCCATTTTGATTAGGGTAGGCTTGTCATGTCCTATTTCTAGTCAATATAAGTCTATACATATTATGTGTGTACTTGTAACTTCCTTTTTTTATCTTATGCATGTTTTCCCTTCATTAGCATGTCTTGTATTCCAGCTCTACTCTACCCTTCTTCTTATTAGTTTCCAAATTCTCAATCATGTCATGCCTTCCATTTGTTCCCCCTCTAACCATATTATTTGTTAGAATTTTGGAATTTCCCTTACCAACATGCTTGTTGCTTTACCCTTGAGGCTACAACCTATAGTTTGAGTCTTGTGGCATGGATGACCCTCAATCCCTAATATTTTTTCTAGTGTTTTTGTTCCTCTCCTAACTTTTGAGTGTGTGCCTAATTTTTTCTAATAGTTTTATTTTGGCACCATAAATTTCAAAATGAAATATTTCCCACCCATGATCACTATTCAAATTTTAATTTATGAATGTGCTTGGTGGCCACTCTATTTTATTTGTGGAAAATTGTGTGAGGGGGAAAAACATTAGAATGCAAAGCAAGAAAAATGCAATGAGTTGAGAATCTATCTAATCCAAAACACTTAATATAAGATCTTATTCCATCACTCATGAAATGAACAATCTAAGCTATTTAAATTACGTAATGAAATCCTATGATTAACATAATTAATTCAAAGCAAAGGAGAGATTACCATCCCATGTCAGAGTGTGTTTGCATGATGTTGGGTTGTTCGTATCATTGGAAAGCCTCCATTGTTGTATCATGAAAGCTTGAAGAACAATGTTGATGTTGGTTGATCGAAGGTATGATGAAGCTCTATCAATAGTGATCTTGGAAACACTTCATTGCATAAGTTATGTTGATTCTCCGATTGTTTTTTAGAGGAAATGAGGTTGTTATATAGATTTCAAGTTTTTAGATGAATGATCAAGATTAAACAGTGTTGAATCAAGATCGACGATAGAAGGTTGTTGAGAGGATTTAGATTGATCAGTCAACTGGGCTGATTGATCAAAGGACTAGATGTGAGAGAGAGTTTAACCAATTTAGAATGGTTAGTCAACTAGATAGATTGAATAGTCAATCTCAGTTGACAGAAAGAGTGTGTGAGTTAAGAGATTTGATGAAGAGTTAACTAAATAGATTGTTTAGTCAACTAGAAGAAAGTATTTGTTACCTTGGAGGAGATTGTGCATGAAGAGATAATGAGATAGTTAACGAAATAGATATTTTAGTCAACTGATTTAGAAGAGCTAGTTAAGTTTTTTGAGGGAAATTAATTAATTAAATAATTAATTAATATCAAGAGGAAGGTGCACATGTGAATTTGACTTTAATAAATAAAGTTTATATTATTAAAGTGGTGATGTTAAATAAATTAAATAATTTATTTATTTTTATTTTTTTTATCGGTAAAAGGTTATATTATTTTTATTGATATAAAATTTGAAAAGATTACAAGATCAAATCTAGTACACCTTCAAGAGAAGACCTTTCAAAACCCAAACAAAAACCATGATAACATCGAGACACCAAACCCCCCAGCACCATCATAAACCCAAACAACCATAAGAAAAGCACATCATTACATGTTAACATACTTCAACCCAAACCTCAAAGATCTTATAACAAATCAAGAGCTTGAAACTGTTTTAAATCTTCCTTTGGATTGAGAACGCAACACCATTGCAAATTCTTTCTTTTTCTCCTTCTTTGATTTCTTTCCCAATACTGTTTTCTACCCGTCCTCCACCCTTGCTGCCTTTCGTTGCCAGTCCAGAAGAGGTTCTCGTGGGCTCCTCCAGGCTCCTACCTCACTAAAACTTGTTTGCTGATGTTGTTCATCAGCTATCCGTTCTTTGGCCTTTAACTCCTGTGATCTCAACTCTCCTTTCTTTTCTCTACATTCAGGTGTTGCAACCCCATTTTTGGCTCTTTCTAATTCACTCTTCTCTACCATCGTTTCCTCCTGTATTGGGGTCACTTTCCCCTGCTGTGTCTCCTTCCTTCTAGCCTCTTGTCCTGGGGTCTTCCCATCCTACCTTGGTATCTCTCTTATCTGAGGCTCTTCTCCTACACTTGCCTGATTCTCCTCCACAGTGTGTTTAGGCTATGGGTTCACTTGTTTTTCCCCCCGTTTCTCCACCGTGTAGTGCTAGGAAGAGGCATCTTTCCACCAAGAAGCAGATTTTTTAGTTCTGATTTTTGCACATTCAATTGCCATATGGCCCGTCTGATGACATATTCTACACCTAAATGGTATCCCTTCATAGTCCAAAGGCTGCACCCAACAACCCTTCAAATACTTTAGCCGAATCTCCTCTAGAGGCACCTTGGACACATTCATTTCAACCAAGATTCTTGCATAAGTCGAATGTAAAAGATTTGAAGAATCTTCATCAACCATTAAAAAGTTCCCTAGAGAGTTTCCAATAGCTTCCAAGCAAGAATCAAACTAGAACTGCAATGGGAAATTGGGAAGTCTCACCCAAATGGGAATACTCTAAAAAATTTCAGTGGCTGGGTTGAAACTTGAATGCCATGGCTTTAACATCAAAATGTGTTTATCATTCCAGTCCCAATGAAAATCACAAAGGATCTTCTTCTTGTCCATTTCTTTTTGAAAAACAACAATAAAAAACCCTTTGGACATTGGATAGATCTGAACATACCCATTCAAAAGAGGCTTCCAAAAATTTGAGATCCACTGGTGAAGGTCATTCAATCCTAGCCAAAACCCCCTGAACCTCCCAATCAGCCCCAACCCAGAGAAAACCTTTTCATTACTGATGACTTCTTGCTCCAACTCCCCAACTAAATCCATAGTGATTGATTTCGAGACTGGATGAAAATCATGAACCCCTCCTTTCACCTCCCTAGAGCATTTGTTTTAGCTCGATCTCCTCTATGATCTGGGCAATATGGGCTCCTTCCCCGTTCCAATCCTTCCCACCGTCGCCAGTTTCTGATGCCCCTACGACTGTTCACTGTTCCCTATGGTCGGGTCTCCCCCGCGTCTCACAACCCTCCTGCGTAGATCTCCCTTCTCGCCGCCAATACCGCCAATGCCGTCAATGTTGCTGAAAGTTCCTTCCACTTCAATAACAACAAGCTTCCCTTGCGAAGTCTTGGTCTGGCGCATCAACTCCGATAGAAACTTCTCTATAACCACACAACACCTATCCCGTCCTCCATGCTCTTCAGCGTCACTACTATGAGGAGGAATGTCATTCTCCTGAGGCGCCTTCCCCTGCATGCGCTACCCAGGCCAAACCCTAGTTAGCTCCTCTAAAAATTGATCATTGGCGGCCATCCTTTTGGAATAGATATTTTCCCAGCCTTGCCTTATTTATTTAATTATTTAATTTGGAAAGGGGAAAGTTGTTTAATTAAATAATTACCGATAATCATTTAATTAAATTAGAAGAATAAGTGGGGTTAAATAATTAAAATAATTATTTAATGTAGAAGTTGAAAGAAAATTAAATGAAGAGTTAGCTAAATAGATTGTTTAGTCAACTCAGAGAAAGTGGTTGTTATGTTTAAGGGAATAATGCATGGAGAGATAATTGAATAGTTAACTAAATAGATTGTTTAGTTAAATAAAAGAAGAATTAGTCCATGTGGAGAATATAATTAATTTTATTAATTAATTAATATTAAGAGGAACGTGCATGATGCCTTTTTTTTAATAAAGAAAAGATTATTTATTAAAGGGATGATGTTGAATGAATCAAATAATTTAATTTAATTATTTAATTTGGAAAAGATGGGATTAAATAATTGAAATATTTATTTAATGTAGAAGTTGAAAGAAGATTAAATAATATTATTTAATTTATGAGGGGGGGTTGATTGATTTAATTAATTAATTCTTTTTGGAGTTGAATGTGCAAATCAAGTTTGACTTTTGCAAACAAAGTTGTATTAGTTTGATTTGGTTTTTGATGATATTTTGAATAGTTTTATTCAATTTATTCAAATTTGGAGGGAGAGTGAGTTAATTAAATTATTATGATTTTAGGGGAATAAAGTTAATTAGTGATAAAATTAAATTATTGGTATTATTTAATTAATCAAGAAGAATAAAATTAGAATAGGACTATATTAAATAAATAAAATCTATTTAATTTTTTGATGAAAACGTGAATTAATTAAATAATGTTGTATTATTCAATTAATAAAAAATAGGTTTTTAGGATTTTATTAAATAAATTAACTTTATTTTATTGGTTGAAAATGATGAAAAAAGTGAACTAATTAAATAATTTTGTATTATTCAATTAATAGAGGAAATTAGGGTTTTTCTTGATGTAAATGATGAATGTTAGTGTAAAAATGCTAGTTCGCAAGCTAGGACAATTTTAGGTGTCTACAAAAATATAAAAAGAAAATGTTTTCATTTGAGATCATCATTTGCACTTAACTAAATTCCTTTTAGAATTTATTTTGAGAACTTTTGTTTGAGCATGGGAATCCTAGCTCATAAACCCTAGTGATTTCATAGGGCAATCTCATATAGAGCTCGTATATGAGCTTCATTGGACATGGACTCTAGTTGCATTATATTGATTTGATTTACCATTGCTATTGGTATGAATTATTATTATAGTTATTGATATTGTATAACCACTTGAATGTAATACAACAATTATTGTAATGAGAAAGAGATCAAGATATACGATTGTTATTTTTTCTTCATTATAATAAGAAGATTAGGAGTTATTTTTTCATTTATTGTTTAAAATATAATAATATTATTAATGCATAAACAATAATTTTAATATGAGTTGTCTAAGATTTGATTGGATATTGGGGCTTGATGATGTTTTTATCAAAATAATAAGTGTTTGTGGAAGGTTAAGGATTGGATTTGGATTATTGTTTTGTCTTGGGACATTATAGGCATTAGCTGCAATATTTTCATCCCTATTCACTTACTTTATGTCAAAATCATCAAACATTTCAATAGTATCCCATGTTGCATTCCTATATATCTCAAGTATTTTCTCTTTGGAAACATATGAGCCTCTTATTTAAGACATAATGATTTTTAAATCACCATATTATTTTTTGAAATTTATCCCATATTTGGAAGACATATTTTTTCCAAGCAACAATGCTTCATACTCAGCCACATTATTGGCGCAATGAAAGTTCAATCTAAAAATGAACTTATAATTTATACCATTAGGTGATAACAATACAACCTCTACACTATTTTCTTCTTTTAAAAATCTTCCATCGAAGTGCATGTTCCACATACCATTGCTTCAATAATTTTGAGGTTGATGGCATAAATCAAGATCAATTTGATTTCTATAATGAGCACAATATCCTACAAAATTACTTGGCTCAATATTTATGTAACTATTGGGTGAAAATTATGTAATCCCTTTAGTAGATTACAAAACTTGGTTTTAGCCACAACTATGTGAGATACAATCTCTCCTCTCATAAAGGGGAGACACCCTTCTTACTACTTCTTGAAACTAAGTAAAATTAATTAAGTATTCACAATAATATACACTATTATTAAGAGTTGGGGGTGTGTCACATTCATAATTCTCTTTTTTTTTAGAGAATATGTTTTATAATGCTTCACAATTTGAAGTTCATGATTCAATACTTCAAACTAAAAACAAAATCAGTAATTCCAATATTCCTATCTTGTCAAAGCAAAGCCTAGGAATACCAACATGATAATGATAAATGATAAAATAAGAAAACTCACAAAGGCACAAAGTCGTTTCGTAGCTTTCACCAATGAATCCTTGAGATATGCAACCGGTGTTGTATTAGAAGCACAAATTCTTCTAGATACTCCACGATAGATCCACAAACAACATGAATAAATACAAGCACAAAGTCTTGTAGAGAATTCACCAACAATATTCAATCAATATCATAAATTCGAATAAAAGAGTGTAACTCAAATTTTACATGAATTTACTCAAGTTCCTTTAGATCTCAATCACTAATCACTGCCAATTTCAATCAATCCAAAAGATAATTGATTCCAACACAAAGTTTGGTATGCAACTTCACTTCTTTATTGATCAAAATAGATTCACAAAGATGAACACAAAGTTTCATGTATTTGCTTCTCAAATGTGCAACACTTTGTTGCAAAAGATAAAAGATAAAAATTACAAAAGAGTCCTCTCTTATTTATAGATGGGAGAGGAGAGAAAATTTAGGAAAATCAGAAGAGCGAATCTAGGAGTAAATCTAGGAAAATTTGACCTAACTAGTTGACTTATTCAAAAATGTTGTCCATAATTATAGGAGAACATATTTGTTTACATGTAATTATATTTTTCGAAATGACATGTAAAGTGTCAAAACTTATTTACATAAAGCATGAAAAATGCTAAAGCTAGAAAATCTAATGTAAGGAAAAATTTAGCCTTCTTCAACATCTTTCTCCTCGAAAACTTCAGGATGACGTGCACTTCATCACTATCTAGCATAGGAGTGTACATTGGAGATGACAAGGATTCTTCAGATTAACTCCTCCGATGAGATTGAAGGTTTTCCAATGCCTTTCAAATATAGAATAAGCTGGAAATCCATCATTTTGTTCATTAAAGCTATTGAGAAAGCTTCGTCTTCAAATTCTTCTTGAACCCTTGATGAACACTTCTTTGAAAAACTAAAACATGGGAAGAACTTTTTGGTTGTACTTCAAAGCCTTCTCGCTTGGTGATAGGCAAGAACTTGATAAAAACTACTCTAGAATCTAGGCACAAGAGATCAGAATGTATGAAAGAGTATGCTTTAAAAATTTTGATGCAAAGTTAGGAAAACCTGAGGTTTTAGCATGGGGTATTGCACTTTAGATGTAATTACTCAAATTTTCAAGACATTGCATAAAGGATGTAAATCTAAGAAATTTCATGGGTTTTGGAAGCTTGAATGCGATGATGGTGGAGAACAAAGTGGAAGCGAGCAAACTAGCAAGTGGATGTGAGCAATGGAGCAAGGAAAATTGAGCGAAGCGGAGCTCAGAATGCATTTTTGGATGATTTCTGAATGCCAATGAAACACTATTTTTATGCAAGGGTGTTGAAAATCAATGCCCTTACATCTTGGAGGATTTGTAATTAATGTGCAAGCATTGAAAAATATCGCTCTGGCATGTTTTGGAAGGAAATTGTATTTTGTGTAAAAGCGCTAAAAAACAACGCTTCAATATATCACATGTAAAAGCGATAAAAACAACACTTCTATATTTTGGAGGAGTTGGGTAGTTTCATGTAAAAGCGGTAAAAAACAACACTCTTACATATCATATGTAAAAGTGGTGAAAATCAACGCATCTACATGTGGGAAGGACACTTAAGTGTAAGAGCGCTAAAAACCTGAGCTTTTACATGTCATATGTAAAAGTGATGAAAAACAAAGGTTTTACATTTCATATGTAAAAGTAGTGAAAAACAAAGCTTTTACATGTCATATGTAAAAGTAGTAAAAAACAAAGCTTCTACATGTGACTTGAGATTTGAGATTCAGAAGCGCTAAAAAACCCTGCTCCTACATGTGCTAGAAAATGACTAAGGCATGAAATATGCAAGAATGCTAAAAATCAGTGCTCCTACAAGTAATGTGTAAGAGTGGTGAAAAACAAATCTTTTGCATGAAATATGTAAGAGTGGTGAAAAATAAAGCTCCCACATATGACTTGAGATTTTGAGATGCAGAAGTGCTAAAAAACCCTGCTCCTACATGTGCCAGAAAATGACTAAAGCATGAAATATGCAAGAGCGCTAAAAATCAACGCTCCTACATGTAATATGTAAGAGTGGTGAAAAATAGAGCTTCTACATGTAATATGTAAATGTGTTAAAAATCAACGCTCCTACATGTGCATAAAATTTTCTAACTCCCAAAACCAAATTTTCACAACTTGGTTTAAAATGTGAATTTTGACGAACTAACAAAGGTTAATGCTCAAAATGAATTTTTGAGGATGAGTGACCATGCACGAGGATCAATGCAATTTGCCTCGTTTTATGTGCTTAGAGTACGTGGGCTACAAAATAGATAAGTTTTGTAGGGGTTATCCCTTGAATTGAGCGCACTAAATTTGAGAATAACAACTGGCTCCAACTAGGGAGGCTTCCTTCAGTCATTCTTAGAAATGATTGAAGGAAAAAGAAATCCAGACTTCAATTGCCTTTATCCATCCATTGGGCAACAGAGTCGAGCATGACTGACACAAAGAAAATCTATGAAAACAAGACACAAACTAATGCAAATGCACTTATTGAAAAGGTAAAATCCTACCTAATTAAAACTAGTCATCAATGAAACCTTCTCAAATGAAGCTGTTTAAAGGTTCAACAAAATAGATGCCTTTCTTCAATAGCTTGCAATGCCTTCCATGATCATTAGTAGCTAAATGTAAATGAAGTTGAGGCACTAATTCTTGAAAGAGATGAATAGGTTCAACTACCTTTGGAAATATATCAAATATACTACTACTCGAAAATGAATCATTGAATTCAGACTGCTCTTGCTTATCTACAAATACATCTTTAGTTGCATCCTCAAGTTTATTTTCATGCTCAGGTACAAGTGGAACCTCTATCTTCCTATGGGCCTCCAACCAAGAAAGATGTCTTATGGGACATCCCCTCGATCGGTCAAAGATTGAATACTTCTTACCAGTTGCTACTTGAACACTCAATTCATCAACCATGACAACCTCATGCTGATCAGAATGATCTCCTTCATGTGATTCAGATGAATATATGACTACATTGCATACATTAATATACTTTTTTCCATCTTCAGACTTGGAAAAATTTGAATTATTTATAAGAAGTTCCTCATCATGTCTTTGGCAAGTTCTTTTATGCAACATGTGTTCAAGTTCATGACCTTGAAACATAGATGCATTCTTTTCAACTTGACTGAGACCTTCGTGCATGTCCATCTTTTCAGATCTCAAGACAAGATTTTCCTCATTCACTTGAACTTCAACAAAATGACTTTCATCCTTCTACTTTTCATCAAAGACTTTCTGAGACTGCATAAACTAGAATTGGGAGTCGTCAGCTATGTCTGCTTCGTTTTCCCAAAAGAGAATAACAAGATCACTTGGATTGGAGTCAGGATGATTCACTATTGCTTTTACTAATGGCACCTCAAGATCAAGTCTATTTAGAGGTGAAGATAACATGGGTTGATTCCCAACAACAAAATTATCAGCAACATTTGAAAATAACCTCCTAGTATGTCCTTGCGAGGCACATAAAACACACCTTGATCTAGCTTCTTTTTGAAGACAAGTAGCTCATTTTCCAACCTTTGCACCATAGGATCCATCCTTTTTATGGAAGAAAATAACTCCAAAGAAGGGATTTCTTCAAATTAATTTGATTCAATTCTTATTTTCCCAACAAGAATGAGATCATCTTCAATTTATGTCACCAAGGTCTACACAACTGCAAGAGTAGTTGGGGCTTCTCTTCTCAATAGGAAACCAACCTCGAGCACTTGAGAATTCAAAAAGAAACATTTGAAATTCTCAATTGTAGGTTAAGCAACAGTTGGAATTCTTCGTGTTAACTTGTTGAAGTGAGCAATGATCTCGCACATAGGCATGTGATATTCGTTCTTCAATTGGGTGAGCTGAGAAAACAAAGCACAAGTGTCTCCAGGAGGTTTGAACCTTTCTTCAAACTTGGCTATGAGAGTTGCCCAGTTTGTGATGGTACGTGGTGCCAGATGATAAAACCAATCTGCAGCAACACCTTGGAGAGTCTCCACAAACAACCTTACAAATACATCTTTGGGTTCAACACCATGAACTCCACAAGCGATGTAGAAAGCAATAATGTGCTTTTCAGGATGTTATTTTCCATCACCAAGGAACTTGGGAAAATTATTTTGTGAGCCTTTAGGAAGAGCATGTAGGGGTAGAGATAGACTCAATAGACCAAAAGCATTTTCCCAAGGACCTTGAGCATCCATTTACATGTCCTTGGTGAAATATTGAAAAACTTACAATAAAATAAATTACAATGAAAAAGGACACGGGTATACTTCAAACAAAAGTGTGAGGCTTTCAAATGCACATCGTGTCCCCAATAGAGGTGCCAATTTTTTTTTGGCTAAAAATTATGTAATCCCTTTAACATATTGCAAAACTTGATTTCAGCCATAGATGTGTGAGATACAATCTCTCCTCTCAAAAAGGGGAGGTGCCCTTATTGAAACTAAGTAAAACTAATTAAGTATTCATAATAATATACACTATGATTAATAGATGGGGGTGTGTCACATTCATAATTCTCTCTTTTTTTCAGAGAATATGTTTTACAATGCTTCACAGTTTTAAGTTCCTGATTCGATACAACTTCAAACTAAAAACAAAAGCAATAATTTCAATATTCCTCTTTTCAAAGCAAAGCCTAGGAATACCAACATGATAATGATAAATTATAAAACAATAAAACTCACAAAGGCACAAAGTCATTTCATAGATTTCACCAATGAATCCTTGAGATATGTAACCAACATTGTATTAGAAGCACAAAGTCTTCTAGATACTCCACGATGGATCCACAAACATCATGAATAAATACAAGCACAAAGTCTTGTAGAGAATTCACCAAAAATATTCAATCAATATCATAAATTCGAATAAAAGAGTGTAACTCAAAGTTTACACGGATTTACTCAAAGCCCTTTAGATTTCAATCACTAATCACTGCCAATTTCAATCAAATCCAAAAGATAATCGATTCCAACACAAAGTTTGGTATGCAACTTCACTTCTTTATTGATCAAAATAGATTCACAAAGATGAACACAAAGTTTCATGTATTTTCTTCTCAAATGGGCAATACATCATTGCAAAAGATAAAAGATAAAAATTATGAAAGAGTCTTCTCTTATTTATAGAAGGGAGAGGAGAGCAAATTTAGGAAAATCGGAAGAGCGAATCTAGGAGTAAATCTAGGAAAATTTGACCTAACTAGTTGACTTATTAAAAAATGTTGTCCAGAATTATAGGAGAACATATTTGTTTACATGTAAAAATATTTTTTTAAATGACATGTAAAATGTCGAAACTTATTTACATAAAGAATGAAAAATGCTAAAGCTGGGAAATCTAATCTAAGGCAAAATTTAGCCTTCTTCAACATCTTTCTCCATGAAAACTTTATGATGACGTGCATTTCATCACTGTCTAGCATATGAGTGTACTTTGGAGATGACAAGGATTCTTGAGATTAACTCCTCCGATGAGATTGAAGGCTTTCCAGTGACTTTCAAATCTAGAATAAGATGGAAATCCGTCATTTTGTTCATTAAAACTATTGAGAAAGCTTTATCTTCAAATTATTCTTGAACCATTGATGAATAGTTCTTTGAAAAAGTGAAACTTGGGAAGAATTTTTTGGTTGTACTTCAAAGCCTTCTTGCTTGGTGATAGGCAATAACTTGATCAAAACTGCTTTGAAATCTGGGCACAAGAGATCAAAATGTATGCAAGAGTAAGCTTTAACAATTATGATGCAAAGGTAGGAAAAATCGAGGTTTTAGCATGGGGTATTGCACTTTAGATGTAATTACTCAAATTTTCAAGACACTGCATAAATGATGTAAATTTGAGAAATTTCATGGGTTTTGGAAGCTTGACTGCGATGATGGTGGAGAACGGAGTGGAAGCGAGCAAACTAGAAAGTGGATGTGAGAAATGGAGGGAGAAAAATTGAGAGAAGCAGGTGAAACATAGCTCAAAATGTATTTTTGGATAATTTTTGAAACTCAGTGAAAAACTATTTTTTGTGCAAGTGTGTTGAAAATTAGCACCCTTACATTGGAGGATCTGCATTTGATGCACAAGCGCTAAAAAAAAACACTCTAGCATGTTTTGGAAGGAAATTGTATTTTGTGTAAAAGGCTAAAAAACAATGCTTCAACATATCACACGTAAAAGCGATAAGAAACAACACTTCTACATTTTGGAGGACTTGGGTAGTTTCATGTAAAAGCGGTAAAAAACAACGCTTTTACATATCATATGTAAAAGCGATGAAAATCAACACTTCTACATGTGGGAAGGAAACTTGAGTGTAAGAGTGCTGAAAAACTAAGCTTTTACATGTCATATGTAAAAGCGGTAAAAAATAGAGCTTTTACACGTCATATGTAAAAGTGGTGAAAAACAAAGCTTCTACATGTGACTTGAGATTTGAGATGCAGAAGTGTTAAAAATCCTTGCTCCTACATGTGCCAAAAAATGACTAAGACATGAAATATGCAAGAGCGCTAAAAATCAGTGCTCTTACATGTAATATGTAAGAGCGGTGAAAAATAGAGCTTCTACATGAAATGTGTAAGAGCAATGAAAAATAAAGCTTTTGCATGAAATATGTAAGAGCAGTGAAAAATAGAGCTCCTACATGTGCTAGAAAATGACTAAGGCATAAAATATTCAAGAGTGCTAAAAAACCTCGCTCCTACATGTGCCAGAAATTGACTAAGGCATGAAATATGCAAGAGCGTTAAAAATCACTGCTCTTACATGTAATATGTAAGAGCGGTGAAAATAAGAGCTTCTACATGTAATATGTAAAAGTGCTAAAAATCAACGCTCCTACATGTGCATTAAAATTTCTAACTCCCAGAACTGAATTTTCACAACTTGGTTTAAAATGTGAATTTTGAGGAACTAACAAAGTTTAATGCTTAGAATGAATTTTTGAGGATGGGTGACCACGCATGAGAACCAATGTAATTTTTCTCATTTTATGTGCTTAGAGTATGGGGGCTACAAAACAAACAAGTTTTGTAGGGGTTATCCCTCAAATTTAGCACGTTGAATTCAAGGATAATAGTAACATATCTCATTCTTCATCATAATATCCTACAAAATTACTTGTCTCAATGTTTATGTAACATATCTCATTCTTTATTTCAAGTGGATTCTCCATAACATGAAGAATATTCTTCTCTCTATACAATTAAACCTCTTTTACTTGCAATGATATTGTAGCATAAGATAAATCCATCTAGAGGCTACTACTTATTGAAGTTCACAATTTTCTAGATAGCATACCCCACTTAGCTCAACAATCAGCTATGATTATGCCCATCAAGAAGCAATTACTTGCAATACAAAAAATGTACTTCAACATCATTAATAATCCTAATGACATTCACTTCTTGGGAATCCATTGTGTAGTAATTTTTATAAGACTTGGATACCCTTAAGCCTTGCTAGATCATGATATCTAAGGGAATTACACTGTTGGGAGCTCCTAATCCAACATATAGTTATGGACTAACCATACATTTATTATAAAATAAGTATAAAATAGATCAATGATTTGTTAGTTGCTTATAAATATAGTGTCGATATACACTTCAAGTGTTTCTTGGATATTGGTTTTTGGAGCAGCCAATATCTTCTTATAAACTCAAAACAATCCAAAAATGAGCATATACAAAATGATAAAATATCGTAAGCATGTGATTTATTGTTATGTGATGTAAAATGTACAAATGAGCCTTTCTTATAAAGGCAAGGATGAAGAGGTGAGAAGGTAGGATTTGAATTCTGACTACCCCTCCAAGTATGAAATAAGTGTAAGACTCTATGGACAAGTGTTGTGACACTTGGTGAGTCTACATGAGGTGATACAAATGTCTAGATAACCTCTAAGTGAGCTTAAGTGTAGTGTGAATAGGAATTTACTAAGTATGCTTTAAATGATAACTAGTTTGATAATACCTCTTTTCACACTAACATTGGATTATACCCCTATATCATCCTTAGGATCACTTGGGAAATCATGAAGCTTGTTGAATATGGTTTATTGATATGTAGGAAGGACCTATTTATGCTTAGGGATACTAAGCAACTCTCTCTAACACTTGAAATTTTAGTTGACTCGAAGATAAAGCCATATATATGGCCCAATATTCAAGCAAAGGAGTGGACATCATGAAATAGAACTATAACATTAGTATCAAGGATGAAAGGCATTAACCGATCATTAGTATTAGCAGTTGGTATTTAATTTATTGTAGCTCCAATTCCTTTAGTAGTGTCTAAATTTTTATGTGACACTTTCCTTATTTGGTTTGACATGGTGTTTCCTCCTACAACCTTTAGGTGTTTCATACTACTGGATGGTATATCAACACATTTAGATTTAGGGACATACCTCTTTTGTAAAGAGGCATCTGATATGTGCATAATTTTCTACAAGATTGAGCTTCTTGTAGGCTTATTCCTATTTCTTTCTACACTATCATGTTTTAATTTTCATTTTTTGCATGTGTAGTTGAATTAGGTAAACCTACATTTCTTTTGTGACTCTTAGTAGTCACTTTTCTATTTCTCAATTGGTACTCACTCTATACCTACAAGAAAACTACATTGATAAGAGATTTGATGTCTTCATTGGAATATTTTGCTCTCTTTTAAATTTGTTGTAAGAGTTTCTTGAGTTAATTGAAGCCTTTGTTTGGCAACTCATATTATATTTGGTGGTTTTCTTGGTCATACTAAAATAATTCTTCATTCTCATAAGAATCAAGCTGGTCCACATCGTCATCTACACCATATTCACATGGGAATTCTTTCTCTTTTAGGAGTGTTATTACAATAACACATTTCATTGGATTGTGAGGCAAATATCATATATCACAACAAAATGAATCTTCTTAGAGATTCATGTGATTCTCCATCAAGGAATCAAAGGTGTGCTTCTCTTGGTGTCTTTGCTTTCCATATTTTAGAACCATTTGCTTCTCATTCTATTTAGGTCTCTTGGAATAGTCATAATTGCAATGCATGTTTTGTAGTATTTGACCGTCATTAAAGTGTGAGTCAGTATTGTTGGAAGGTAATACCTTCTCATTCCTTGCAACTCAATATGAGATATCTTTCATTGCCCCAATCAAATTGATAATTTTTTCTTCAGTAGCAAGGGGCTTCCTCAAATGAAGCAATCCCAACCAACCAACCAAGAAGTATAGTTGATTGTGTATTAAGACAATAAAATATAGTCTTCACATATAAAATCAATTCATTATTATCATATAAAATTCCAAAAAAAGAACCAAGTTTAGGCCACCTAAACCCATTGAATTTTCATAATAAATATCACACAAGGTAAGGGTAAATTACATTATCCCCCACCTTTCCATCTAAAGAAATAATGTAGACCTTGCAATAATGACAATAATTTGATGAAGCATTAAAAATTAGTCGGGCCTTCATCAACTTTTCTATTGCTTTCATATTTTAGTAAATATTGTGTTGTTTTATCATCATCCAATAAAAGTGTTTGAATTAGAAAATAAAAATTATATCGAATTGATTCATGATATTAATCTTTTCATCATGCAAGAGATAAGTATCCAATACTAGGGAGAGCATAGTGGTGTAGCTATAGTATAAAAAAATGGACTTAATTAAGCTTCTAATTTCCTAAATTATGCATTCCTAAGCCTTATTATTCCCCTTTTCCGAAAGGAAAATCAACATTAAACAAATGCCAACATTATTTTAAACACCTTGGAAATTGTGTGTCCTAGATTTAGGTCCTCCTTAAGTGCCAAGACCCAATTTTTAATATGTTTTTGGTGGCATTTTAATAATTCAAATTCAAGTTTCAAATGACGGCTTGTGGAATCTAATTTAAAAAAAATTAGATAAACATATTTATATCAATTCAAATTTAACATGCATAATCAATAGATCATATGAGAAAATATTATTGTCAAGAGCATTGAAGAGCATATTTATCAAGCATCTACAATAGAGTTCAAGATCATATCATCATGTCAATATTTATGTGTGTTCATATTATGCTTTGGAGCTAACAATGTGATGTAGGCTTCAAGCATTCAAGAATCAAATCAAGTGTCAAATCAAACATCCAATCAAGTGTCAAATCAAGCATCCAATCAAGCATCAAATCAAGCATCCAATCAAGCGTCAAATAAAGCATCCAATCAAGCCAATTCATGCAAGATCCAAGCCTTAGAGAGATGTGTTAGACTTCAGTCCTCTAAGGGCAACCATTAAGGGTTTGGTGAGTTGTGACAAAGCATTGTTCATTCATCAAATTCCCTTCATTTATCATTATTTCATCATTAAGGTTTAATTACCAATCCGGGGTTTGACCAAGGAAAATTTTTATTCACCCAAAAACAACCATTTTTTCCTCTCTATATGTGTGCAAATTTATAGGTGAAGAAGGATTGAAATTGGATCAAAAGAGCTATTTTGCATAGCTGTCAAAGTTGTCAACATTGTTGTCAAGCCACAAAAACTCAGATTCAAAATTTATTTTTGATAGTTTGATAGTGAAACCAGTGGAAAATAGCATCTCTGATCCATCTCCAAAGGACCCAAAAATTTGTGAAAAAATCCCTACAAAGACTCATTCGCCCAGTGGCCCAAGTGTCCTATAGTTCTTGAAACAAGCTTTTTTGTGTTAGTAGATATCACCCTATAACCTCCAAATCTACATACAAACTATCTTTCTCATTTCTATTATCCCAGATCTATACATTTCAAGTGTTATGTCATGCAATTTACATTGTTAAAGAATTTTAAATCATCTCTCAAAAGTGCATTTTAGTCATTTCAATCATTTTTCTATCATAAGAACACAATAGATTTCTATATAGGATTGACTCATCTCAAGGTTGAATATCAACCCTACCCTTTGGAGATCTCTTTTTCTAATGAAACTAGGAAAGTTTAAGTACATCACACACATTTTTAATCATTACATATTGATAAACACTACACTTAAATTTTTCTTTATTTCATTTTGGTGAACTCGACATCCTTACACTAAACCCTAGATCTAGATTTTGAATTGCATTAATTTATTTTGTATCTCATTTAGGGTTTCAAAATTGCATTTTTATTTAAATTCACAAAAATTTAAAAATATAGCTTAAATCTTGCATACATCTTACATGTTAGTTGTATTAAGAGCATTTTTCAATCATTTAGATCAAAATTTTAAGTAAACTTGCATTAAAAAATTTGTCATTTTCTTCACTTTTTGTCATTAGTTGCATTTTCATTTAGACAAAAAAATCTAGAAAAAATTGTCATAGTAATCACAATCTGCAATATGAAATAGAGAACTTAAGTATCCACTCAAAAAATCATATTTTAATTTTTAAAACCCTTGAGCAAGGACCCATTCGCCCTTGGGCGAATCTATCCCTCCGTAGGTGTCCTGATAGAATTTTGCATGCATTACTATCTCTATTTGACTTATTATTTCTATTGTTCAAACTATACTTTGAAATTATAAGAAATTGTTATTTCCTGTGCAAGAAAAGTGTCATTTTGCTTAATTTGTTGCAAATTTGAAAAAAAAATCTATTAAAAATCATCAGATCTATAGGACATTTGTTTACATTTCTAAAGAATTTCATATTTTGGATAAATTAATTCTCATTTTTCATAAATAGAGCATTTTTACTTTTCAAAGATGTGGTTTTGATATCATATAATGGCTTGTATAAGTACAATCTATCTAGTTATGAGCACAATTTAGGGAAACAAAAAAAGGTCATTCACAAGCATATTAGTCATCCTCCAAGTGTTTTCTCTACTTATGAGAATACCATAATGCAAGAGAATGAAATAATTAACACATTTCTTAATATCACCTTGCCTATCCTTCACTCAAACCCTAATATCTCTCCCATTTATGAGGATGATTTGATACAAGAGGACACAATCATAGACAATCATGAGAATCTTAGTTGTTCTTCTCTTGATACCTCTCCTACTGGTGATGAAGGTATCTTGGTGTTAGAAGATTCAATTATCGAACATCATGAGAATTTTTGTGTCCCTCTCCCCTACTTCTCCCACTTGGGAAGATATTATGACACAAGAAGATGAAAACATTTCCACATTCCTTAAAATCACTTTGCCTAGTCTTCATTCATCTCCCAATATTTATTTCTTTTGTGAGAATGATTTGATAGAAGAAGATAAAAGAATTAAAAATCATGAAAATCCTAGTTGTTATTTTCCCAACACCTCTCCTACTTGTGATGAAGGTGTCTTATTTTTAGAAGATTCAACTATTGAGCATCATGAGAATCTTGTTTGCTTATCTCCTAAAAACTCTCCTATTTGGAAGGATATTGTTGGACATAAAGATGAAAAGAAGGCTTGCTTATATGAACATGCTAAGTTCACCTTAGATCCTCCCTCATATGAAATTCATCAACAATAAGTCACATCCACTAAGGTTATGAACCTCAAATACTCCTTTTAGACCTCCTAAGATTCCTTTTGAACCTCATAAGAGTCCTTTAGTTATTGGACCTCCTAAGCCACTTCTTATCACAATATCTTCTCAACACAAACCACTACCTCCAGGAGCTATCTTAAATTTTGCAAGGCAATCACTATTAACAATGTTTTGCAGCAACAAAGTTATAATATCATTTATCATACTTATAACACAAGGAATAATGGGAAACCACAAACTACTCCTACATTGATACCACTTTTTCAACCCATTTATCCTAGTGCTCCTCTTTTACCTTCACATAGTGGAAAGGAGTATGATCTTATGGAACAATTTCGTAACACTCTTGCTAAGATCTCCCTTTGGGATTTGATTCAAGCATCTCCCCTTTACCATGGAATGCTCCAAAATTATTTGCAACAATTTTTTATCCCTTATGGTGCACAACCAAACGATGTATCATCCCTAATTCAAGGTATAAACTCGATCTTGACTTAGACATTACATTTCATCAAGATGAGTTACCTCCATTAGAAGTATAAAAACAAAGTGAAGCTTTGATGATAGTGGCTATGATTAATCAATGTGGCATAAGGTGTACACTCATTAATAATGTTTAAACACTCAATGTTTGTAGTATAAGCCTTCTAGACAATATTTGTGTAGACAAGAGTCAAATTCAACCCGATTCTTTATCTATCTGTGGATTTGATAATTTGGGAAAACAACCGCTTGGTGTGATAGCATTGCCATTTAAAGAGGGTAAGGCTACATTGCAAACTCCTTATCCATGTCATGCCCAATGATCTTTCATATAATCTTCTCTTGGATAGACCTTGGATTCATGCAATGAATGCGGTACCTTCAACGTTACATCGTCTAGTGATTACACTTACAACAAGGTTTACACAATAAAAGTTGACCTATAAAATAAATAAAAATTACAAACTGAAATAGGAATGACAAATCCTCTTACAACATTAACACCAACTAAAAAAGCATAACCGATACAAGAAGAAGAGAAGATTTTGGTATCAATTACAAAAAAATTGGATGATGATTAGGGTTCATTATATTTTACACGTACATTCATGGGAGAATACAAGATTACAAACACATCAGGGAAAAACAAAGAAGTTGACATAGTATCAACACAATCTGAGTCATCAAAACCACATGATTCCACAACTTTTAGAAAAGAAGAGGAAAACACAAGTTATACATCCACATCTGATGAGTGTGACCATGAGAAACCACCAAATCCAAAAGAAATAGAAAAACTTTATGAAAGATTTTATGATATTTTGAAACAACTTGGCTATAATGGAAAAGGGTGCGGTGTTAAAGAGCAAGGTATTTGTGTCCCTATAGAGCCTACCCTACAAGAACAAATAAGAGGTCTTGGTTATTATCCTTCAAAAGAAATGAAAGCATCAAATAAAAATTAACTCAATATAAATGTCATCACACAAAACACTCCTAAGACAAATATTGATTCATCTTCAAACACATATCTTAGTGAGGATTGGGGTTCATTAGATTTTACACCCTCCTTTAAGGGAGAGTACAAAATCTCACAATCTAAACCTAGAGAGCCTTGTGTATATATGATACCTTGTAGTAAGCAAGAAGTATCTATGAAAAAATAAAAGAAATATTTTACTATTGATCAAGAGGGTACCTTGTTGAGGCTTCTCCAAACTCAATTGATATCTTTCCCTCCAAGAACATGAAAGAAATTTTATAACAGAAGTTCATTTTGTGCATATCATCAAGTTCATGGTCATTATACTAATGAATGTAAGGATTTGAGTAATAAAATTCAACATCTTAAGGATTGTGGTGATCTTCCTTGTGTTGATGCACCTATTTCCTCTAATTAATACTTATTTTCATCCTATCATGTTGCTCATCACTATGTGGCATTGGTAGCTTTATGTGTCTTGCCCATTGCCATTCATAGTGGTACAAGCTTAGGTGCAACCATATTTTTCATGGCAAAAACATGATGGTCCTTGGTGGTTTTCCTTGTATTTATGCTTGGGGGGCAAGGATTACTAGTGTTTTGGAGGTGTGCATTATTTTTAAGGATCCCCTCTTCCTCTCTTTCTACTTAAAATACCAAAACAACAAGTATGTTGACATTTTAAGTGGGCGACATATTTTCCCTTGATCATTGTGTGCATGTTCCTTTCTTAGTGATGAGAGCATACATCTTCTAGGAATTGTGACCTTTAAATTAGAATTATTGGCATTATTTCATCTTGGCATGAGTTTCATTAACATTTTAACATTTTTTCTTCACTTAAGTCATAGAGGTTGAATTTAGTTTAGAATTAGCATAGCATATTGATCATGTTTTGGCACCTTATTAAAGTTATCAGGGAGTATAAATTTTTGTATGGTTGATGGATGGGAGCCTGTACACTATCATGACTTCCCCATCACCACTTGTTTTGTGAGTTCACACCTTGTAGACCTAGTGTGTGTTTCTCACTTCTTTAGGCTCACCTAGTGTATATCAAATTGCACTAGCCCTTGTGAGCATACTTTTCATGGTCATCGAGCGTAAAAAAATTGCTTACCTATGGAGCCATGTGTTTCATAAGTGATTTTACATCCTTATGAATGTATTTAATGGATGTGGCATAATGTAACTTGCTAGTCCTTCCATATTTTTCTTTTCCCATCAATTTTGGCATTGTATGATTGTGTATCTTGTATTGCTACTTCACATCATACATTTATGCGTGTCTCTTTGTGCTTATGTTGATTTTACATGGGATCTTGGATCATGGGGGCTTGTGAAATCCCCTTGACCCTTGTCATCCTATCCCATCTGCATTTGTACACTAGGACTCCTCTTGACATATATTTTCTACTTTAGTGTGAGTTTGAGCATAAGATCATACTCTCACTAAAGTGGGGGCTAAATTTAGTATAGAAAAATGTTCTCCTTTACATTTTCACTCTATTTTTGCATCCCCTTAATTAATTGGACTTAATTAAGCTTATAATTTCCTAAATTATGCATTCCTAAGCTTTATCATTCCTATTTTTTGAAAGGGAAATCGACATTAAACAAATGCTCATTATTTTAAACACCTTGGAAATTGTGTGTATTGGATTTAGGTCCTAGGAGCCCTTCGCCCAAGGGCGAATGGGTCATCCTTAAGTTCCAAGACCCAATTTTAATATGTTTTTGGTGGCATTTTAATAATTCAAATTCAAGTTTCAAATGTTAGCTTGTGGAATCTAATTTTTGGGAAATTAGATAAACACCTATAAATACAAGGTCTTTTTATCAATTCAAATTAAACATGCATAATCAAGATATCATATGAGAAAATATTATTGTCAAGAGCATTGAAGAGTAGATTTATCAAGCATCTACAACAACATTCAAGATCATATCATCATGTCAAGATTTATGTGTGTTCATATTATGTTTTGGAGCTAACATTATGATGTAGGTTTCAAGAATTAATCAAGCATCAAATAAAGCATCCAATCAGGCCAATTCATGCAAGATCCAAGCCTTAGAGAGATGTGTTATAATTAAGTCCTCTAAGAGCAACCATTAAGGGTTTGGTGAGTTGTGACAAAGCATTGTTCATTCATCAAATTCCCTTCATTTATCATTATTTCATCATTAAGGTTTAATTACCAAACTGGGGTTTGACCAATGAAAATTTTTATTCACCCAAAAACAACCATTTTTTCCTCTCTTTATGTGTGCAAATTTATAGGTGAAGAAGGATTGAAATTGGATCAAAAGAGAAATTTTGCAAAGTTTTCAAAGTTATCAACATTGTTATCAAGCCATGGAAACTCAAATTCATAATTTATTTTTGGTTGTTTGATAGTGAAACTAGTGGAAAACAACATATCATATCCATCTCCAGAGGACCCCAAAAGTTGTGCAGAAAATCCCTACAAGGACTCATTTTCCCAGTGGCCCAAGTGTCCTATAGTTCTTAGAACAAGCTTTTCTGGATAAGTAGATATCACCCTGTAACCCCCAAATCTGCATGTAAACTATCTTTCTCATTTCTATTATCCTAGATCTATGCATTTCAAGTGTTAGGTCATGCAATTTATTTTGTTAAATAATTTTAAATAATCTCCCAAAAATGAATTTTAGTCATTTCAATCATTTTTGTCATATGAAAATAATAGATTTACATATAGAATTGACTAATATCAAGGCTAAAAGTCAAACCTACCCTTCGGAAATCTCTTTTTCTAATGAAATTAGGAAAGTGAAAGTGCATCACATGCCTTTTTAATCATTACATATTGATAAACACTACACTTACATTTTTCTTTATTTCAGTAGCTAAGAGATTGAACCATGTCAAAGACATTTCGACACTTTAAAGATTGGTTAGGATCCAACAAATTTTTTGTGATAGTTTCACACATACTAACACATAGGGCTCCATCCATTTATTTGGTGAGATCCCAAATTTTGATGACCCATTCCTTGAGATATGTATTAGAGATTTATCGTTCTATGTAATCCATGAATTTGTTTAGAACCTTCTCACCCACCATCAATCTTCTTATTGGACCACCCTTTGGCTTCAATTTAGATTCTCTGACAATATCCAACTTTCCTTTATCATAGTCCATCAAGGAAGTCATACAAGATAAAACACAACATTGAATGGACAAGGAAGTAAATCATAAAGTTGAAGCTAAAGACAAGATCCTTTTTCCTAGTATTTTTATATTGATAATGACACCCAATAATAACATCATTGTAGCTCTTGATTAAATTCCCACATTATCAAGGGTAGGGGAGAGGTACCCATAGTGAGGCACCCTATTTATGGGATCTACTTCAAGCATCATGTGGAGGAAGACCCATTTTTCTCGCCACATGTGTAGTGAGGTGACAAATCTATAAATATTCTTTTTAGGGGTATTTCAGTTAGATACCACATGGGGGGAAATGAGAAGAGGAGACTGATAGGTTGTCGCTAGGTCCTACTACTTTAGAATAATTGAATGTCAATTGTCGACCGAGTAGTGTCCAAGGCAGTTTGCAGAAGGAGATTATTCAAACAACCCATTCTATATTTTCAGTTTTTATTTTAAACTACAAAAGTTGAGACTAAACCAAGCCATTACTACTTAACTCGAAAATGATCTTACTCTAAGAACATCAAGGAATACTAAATTAAAAAGCATAAGACAACTAATCTAGAAAACATTACTACTAAAATAAAAAGCATGGAAACGAGTAAACTAAACAATTGGTAAACTACGGAAGCAAAAAAGTAAGGAAACAAACAATTAAGCATCTTCTAAATAGTAAAGAAATATTATCAACTACAGAAGAAAACTTATACAGATTAAAGACAATGGTTCTCTAGAACAACTAACTTGACTCTTCAACAAATTTTTATCCCTACTGAACAACAATTTATCCTAAACAAAGGAAATAACTTAATAAATAAAATACTTATCTATCTAGGCTAACTCCCCTCGAGTGGCTAGCTCGTGGGCTACTGCTTCGTCTTTAACTCACATAAACTACAGATTCTCAAATCCTCTTATGACATACAGTTACCATTATTCGAATTCAACAGTTACCAATAAACACAAATTAGATAACTCATTTCAGTACTGATTTGCAAATCCATGTAAACAGCATAACGATACTTCTTCTCTGTGTCTCTTTATTACTTATGAAATTTCAGTTTTATAGATAACTTTCTAACTAGATCCTAAATTTACGATGGCATGGATAGCCATTGAAAAATTCTTCCTTAACTTCAAACTAACTTGATGTCTTTAAATATTTTTAAAACATGAAGAAGGCTCGAGAAGAGCCATAAAATTTTGAACAACCGAATTTTAAAGAACTAAAACTGAATCTTCGGCGCATCATCCAGGGTTCAAGGAGTGGGTACACAACATTACTTTGAGGCACGTGCTGGCTAAAATTCTACAATAGTCACATGATGACTTGTTAATCCCTACAATAACACTCAAATCAACCCATTAAACCTGCTTTGGACAATTTCCTCAATTGATCAAAAGAAAGAAAGAAAGCATATTTTTTCTTAAAATAAGTAAGTACTTCTCCTAAAGTTTAATAAATTGGCACAGGCTTAGGATTGAATTAGCAAGAATGATATTTCTATATTTTTATTATGATGAGGTTATTTTTACCTCAACATTTCCTCCCCTACCTAATTTTTGGCAAGTCCTCCTGCTCCATAGTTAAACCCTTGAGTTTTATTCCATTCTTCATAAAGAGTACTGAGATCACGAGTTTCTCTGGCTGATGCATCGAAAGTTTCAGGGTTATGAATGAACCTTCTATGGAACATCACATTCTCTGTCCATTCTTTAAAGAGTGTCATTCTGATCTTTGGAAATATTAAAAGCCGAGGGTGGATTCAGTAGCAAGGGGGCTTGTATTTCATTCCTATCCACTTTTTTCTGAGTGTTTTAATGATTTTAATTAGAGCATCAACCCTTTTGAATGACCATCTGATGTTTAGAGGAGAAATAACTTCTCTTTTCTTTAAATAAGTTGGAAGAGGGGTGAACCTTTCCTCGTAGGAATGCCATGCTTTGCCAATTAATTTCTGTCCATTTGCTATGAAATTGTCATAACACATCTTAAGGTTGTTGTCATTCCTTTCCCTCTTCTTTTCATTAACCAGAAGAGACAGAAATGTAGCTTTGAACCCCTCAGGCCTTGAATTTGGTGACCTAATCTGGAGACCCACTGTTTTCTCTGCCTGTACAAATTATTTTGTCCTATCTTGCCAATGAATTTGATTTCTCATAGTTGAGAGAAATGTCCGCAATTCTACCTCTCCAACAAACAGATTAATAAACAAATATGTATGATTTTCTAATAACAAATCATGCAAAAAGAATTCACAAATTAAATCCCGATCTTGAGGAGTTGATTCTACAAATATTTTTACAAACTCTTTGTCATTAGGCTCATAGGGTTGATCGTTATAGATCCTGAACAATTTCCATCTCAGACATTGTTCATTTAGAAACATTGAGTAAATTCTCGATGGCCTTCTACAATTCAGCAAACAGTCCATAAGTTGACAGGCATCGTGCTTCCCTCTGTAGGGTTTGTGAAATGACTCCTTTAGAAGCACCAGTTCTTTCTTGAGCCTATGATTTTCAGTTTGGACATTTATGAGGAAGTAACACTGTTCCATCCATTTTGTTAGCAGATGCAGAATGCTGACCTGAAACCAATTAGTTATAACTGGTTCAGTTTGAATTGCTTTGGACTCAATTTGGGGTCTCACGGTGCATTCCTTCAGATCCTCTTCTAGTTCAACTATTTTGCTGATAGAAGTTTTCAACTCCTTAGTCTTTATTTTCTTGTCCTCCTCAAAAGATGAGAGCATGAGCATAAAATTTTGTTTTATTTTTCCCATTTCTACATCTTTTTGTGCAATATTCTCACTATAAATTTTATGCTTTTCATACTGCTCTTGCACTTGTTCTTGCAACTTATAGATGTTTGAATCTTTGTCCTACAATTGTAGCTTCAAATCTCCTATTTTCTGATTCCTTTTATTTATTATAGTAGTTTGTACAACCAACTCTTCTTTCTGCAATTCTATAAACTCATTATTTTTAGACAATTGCCTCTGTAAATCAACAATTTTTTAATTTATATTTTTCTAATTTAGCACTGGCACAACTGGTTTCAATTGTTTCAACAATCTTATCTATACTGGGTGAAAATTTTTCTGGCACACTGCAATCCCCTTCAGGTTCTCTATTCTGGGTTCCATCATTGAAAATTTCTTCTATATGTGCAGAATGAGAAGCAGATACTTCACCTGAATCCTCTCTATTTAGAGGTATTTCATCTCCATTAGCTTGTTCTAAAATTTCTATGGGTTCTTGTGGCCGCTTAGGATTTTTCTTTTGTGAACTTCCCTCCTTACCCTGTATTGGGGTCTCAAAGAATTCAGAAGCCAACCGCTTACTTCTTTTGAGTGGAGGTGATTCCTGCAAAATAATAGGTGTTGGATTTTTCCTTGTTCTCTTTTTTCTTGGTTTACTTGTGTCAAAATAAACAACGTTAACTTGTTCTTGCAGGTTAGGGGTTTGGAATTTATCACTGCAAAGGTCTGGAAAATCCTCACCAGGAGTGGCTGGATTAAAAGCTTCCAGAGATGGAGAGCCCTTAGGGGAGGTTGCTCTGGATGATGGAATAGCCTTTTGGGATGATTCCCCTAATTCTATGGTTCTTGCAATTTCAGGCTTCCCCATTTGCTCTAAAATTTCTCCTATTTCCCTTTGGATTTCTTGCGGAAGTGATACTTGCAGATTAGGTGAATTAACCCGTGGTGTTTCAAAGGCCCAAACCCTATTTTATACCTCTCCATGGAAGTACTTAAGGAATCAAACAAGAATTTCAACGTATTAACCCTAAGAGTTGGGTCCTCCTTTCTGTGACGTAGATGGGTCAACATACGAAAGGCAGGCCTGACAACTATGGTAAGCTGACCTTCACAAGTAAAGTACTTTATAATCCATGCAACAAAAACACCCCAAGGTTCTAATATGGAAGTTCTTTGGAACCCCTTGTTTTGCCCCCTGGTACTTACTACTACCATTGGATATGGGTCTCCCTCTTTAACAAACAATTCAACTAATTTCTGGTATGTTACTTGAGAGGTTTCCTTTATATTTATGTCTTTATGCTCTAATCTAGATAAGCAAGAAATAATCTAGAGCTTACCTTGAAATGCTTCCCCTGAAGTACCACTTCACCATTGGTGTAGTTTTCAGCAAAGGATCTTACCAGCTTTTCATTATGGCCTTCAAATTTCCTGATGAAGTCTAACCACCTTGCTTCCTCGAACAATCTGGAGATGCTACTCAACCCCAGTAATTTTTCCGCTGAATCTAGCTCTACCTTTCTTTTTCCACCCTCCATTTCCTGATTTTGTATACTACAAGAAATTCAATTCCAGTGCAAAGCTCCCACGCAGGTTCTCTTTGAAAATATTGCCTTTGGAATTACTTATTTGTTTTATTTGCAGCGTATGCTTCAATGATTTCCAATCTGCATGGAGGTTTGTGAAAGACTTTTCTATACAAGTGATTGATCGTCAGGTGGCATGAATTACTAATTTGGAAGTAAGGTTCGTACCAATTAATTATTCTTTATTTGACAATAACTACCTATTTAAAGAAAAAATTAATACTTACTCTCGTTCTGTGATCGCTCGAAGATCTTAATCCTCACAGATTTGACAAGATGATGTGAAGGCATTGGTTGAAATGAAGTTTGAGTTATTATGATATGGTGCGGAATTCTATGGGGGACGAAGCTATCAATGAGGAGTACGGAGTTAGGTGGCTTACCTACAACTAGATAAAAAATAGAAAGACAGATGTATTGGATATTTTGGCGGAAGAATCGCAAAAATTTTAAAATTTTGAAAAAGGTGGCGGAAGATAACCGAACAAGTTCCAGAGCACGTATTTTGGTCAATGCACTTGAATGAGTGCATAATTTATGGAGCATCGATGTATGGTGTGACCGAAACAAGAATGAAATGAAAGTTCTGGAGCATCGTTGAAAGATGCAACCGGAGCAGAATGAAATGAAGGGTTCTGGAGCATCGCTAAAAGGTGCAGTCGAAGCAGCAACAGAATGAAAGGTTCCGGAGCATCATTGAAAGATGCAGTCGAAGTAGCAACGGAATGAAAGGTTCTGGAGCATCACTAAAAGATGTAGCCAGAGTAGCAACATAATGAAAGGTTTGAGTGATATGGAAAAGAATCTTCACGACTTTGAACCTTAGTGCAAGAGGTATCTCTGATGTAGCTAAATAGTTAGCGATATCTACAAACCAAGGTGATTTTACAGAAACCGCAAATAGATTTTCATTTGGAAAATCATCCTATATAGGGGTAATGCCATCTTTTTCATGTTTGATTCGTGACAAAAAATCGGCTACCACATTATATTTTCTTGGCTTATCAAGAATTGTGGTATTAAAATCTCGAAAAAGCAATAGCCATCTCATGATTCGACCATTTACCACAGGTTTGTTCATTAAGTACTTCACAAATGAGTGATCCATGTAAATTGTGACCTTACACCCCATAATATAATGATGGAATTTCTTGATAGTGTGAACAACAGCTAAGAATTCTTTTTTTGTTGTTGTATAATTATTTTCTGCCGAAGTGAGCTTTTTGCTGATAAAATATATAGCATACTTCCCCCCGTTCTCATCTTCTTATCCCAGAAATGCTCTGATGGCCTTGTCAGAAGCATCAACATAGATATGAAAGGGAATAATCCAATTTGGCCCTCTCAGAATAAGAGCCGAGACAAGTTTTTCTTTGATTGCTTCAAATGATTGTTGACACTCAGATGTCCAGAAAAACTCTACTTCTTTCTGTAAAAGAGAGAACATAGGAGCTGCAATTTTACTAAAGCCTTTTATGGTAACCAACATGTCCAAGAAAACTTCTTAGGTCTATCTAAGTTTGAGGAGTTGTCAACTATTGGATGACTTCAATTTTCTTAGGGTCGACCTTTATTCCTTCTAAGGAAATATGATGACCCAAGACTATTCCTTGCTCCACCATTATTAAACATTTCTAATGGCTAAGGGATAGTCTATTTTCCTCACAAACTTGTAGAACTCGATCTAGGTTCTAAAGAGCTTCATCATAGTTTGATCCATAAACTATAAAATTGTCCATATAAACCTCTACACAGTCATTAACGAGAGCAAAAAATATAGCAAGAACAACTCTCTGGAAGGTTATTGGAGCGTTGCAAAGTCCAAAAGGAAGCACTCTATATGCAAATGTGCCCCAAGGGCAGGTAAACGTGGTTTTGTCTTGGTCTTCTGGATCAACCTCTATCTGATTATAACCACTAAATCCATCCAAAAAGGAGAAATACTTCCTCCCGGCTAAGTTGTCGAGGACCTGATCAACAAATGGTAAGGGAAAAGTCTCTATAAGTGGCTTTATTAAGTTCTCGATAGTCTACACAGATTCTCCACTTCCCATTTTTCTTTGGGACTACCACCATAGGTGATACCCAATTACTATCAGAGATTGGATAAATAAATCCAGCACGAAGGAGTTTCTCAATCTCAATTTTAACCAAATCCTTTAATGCAAGATTGAGTCTCCTTTGCGGCTGGCGAATAGGCCTTATATTGATATCAGTATAAATATGATGAGTATAAACACTTGGGTGAATTCCCCTTATGTCCGTGTACTCCCAAGCAAAAGCTTTGGATCTTTGTACCAACATATTAAACAACTTATCCTCCTGAGCTTCTGTCAACTAGCTATTGATATTCAAGGTTTTTCCTGGTAATAGCATTATCGATTTTGTTCCAAGATGAACCACGGTTACAATATACATAAGTTGTAACAACGTATTAAGAGGACAACTATGAGGTACCAGTTGTTGAAACCTTGTGATATCCGCATAGAAATTACTTGTTTTGGGAATCATATTTGCGAAGGGACATGGCATTCCCATTGTAGTGTAACTGTGCTCTATTCCACTTATATCAATTGGCTATCCAAAAATTCTCGGAGCATCTACGGTTTCCTCCCCATTTTGGGTTATAGCAAGGTGTGCTATCTCGTTTACTAACTCTTCTTCCAGTTCTTCCCCGTGTTGTTTAATTACCACCATGGCTAGGGAGGCTAAACTGTCTGAAGCATTTGGTTCCTCAGGTTCATCAACCCAGACTTTTTCATGCTTAGTGGGATTAGCAGGGGGATATAAGAACAAGCATTTTCTATCTTGGCAATGTGAAATGGTCATGCCTCCTTCCCTATAATCAATCTTAGCAGCAATCATAGGTAGCCAAGGTCTTCCAAGGATTATAGGATAGCTATTCTTAGGTGTAAGTGATTGAATCACCTGGAAGTCGACATGATAATCCCATCCATTAACTTTGACAAGGACATTCTTAATGAGACCCTTTGGGATGGCTATAGACTGATTTGCCATTTGTAAGACTGTGGTTGTGGGGTGTAAATCAGTTAACCCTAATTTTTCAATTACATCCACTGTCATCACATTAATGGCTGCTCTTAGATCCACTAATGCATTTGGTATTGTTACCTCATTGACCGTAACAGTTATAAGAGGACTTCTAGGATCATCGTATTTCAGAGCAATAGTCTTTCCAGACAGAAAATCAGCTAGATAACCATCAATATGAATGGTGTTTATCATTTTTGGCTTCCTCCCTGGTGTTCTGATACATAACTATTTTATTAATTGGTTTAATTTAGTGATTTCTTTTATTGCTTGCAATAAAGGAACTTCAATTTGCAACTGTTTAATCTCTTGAATTAACGCAATTTCCGTAGCCAAAGATAATTCTGGAGTATTATTCGGAGTTATGGACTTTAAACGTTTCGGATATGGTGCCATCCTTTTCTTTCTTGGAATAGGATCCTCCTTATGTTGACTTAAGAGCGGATCCTCCTCCCCCTGAGACAAGTCAGCAGCCCCTGCCGCTGAACAAGGCTCATTGTCTTGAGGAGTAATATCCTGCTTAGACGATGTGTCTCTTATTGGATTGGTAGGCTCAGTTTCCTCCTCTATTTCTTCAATGGTTGGTGGTTGAAGAGTTTGACCAAAACACAACTGCACATTTCCAAAGTGTATTGCATTAAACCCAGTAACATTTTCATGTTCGGTAGAATAAACTGGCGTATTTTGGCGATTATTTTTAGGATTGGAAAGCGGTTGTGCTGGAAGTTGAGGTTGATTTATTTGCTCTTGTTGAGGACGGTTCTGAGCTGGGGGTAACAGATTCTGTTGTTGATTCCTCCTAGGCTCAGTATAGAACTGATTTTGTGCTTGATTCTATTAGGGTACTATATGTTGCTGGTACTACTATTGTTGGGGTTGATTTGGCCATTGTTGATTGCCCCATGTGTGGTTTGTCCAATCAGGTGATCCCCAAGAAGGAGTTCCCCAATTAGGTTGAGGTGGAGGTGACTGATTCCAAGATGGATTCCATTGATTACGAGCCCAATTATTTTGTAGTCTCCATGCAGGATTAGTATTTTATCCATAAGGAAAATTACCTCCTTGACGTTGGTTTAAATCATGTATTTCTTCTTCAACCTGAATGGTTTTTTTCTTAGTATTCTTAATATCCTATAAAAGCTCGCACTGGTTTGTAGGATGATTTTTCTCACAGCTGGAAAACATCGACTTTATCCAAAGGACACTCACGCAACAGATGTTTATTTTGACACCTTGGAAAATATATTGACAAGGTCTCAAAGTTGTGGGTTTTAGCTTGTATACCATCTAGAGTGGTATTCAATTGTATGAGAATATCCATTTTTAGATTTGCTATTTCTTTGCGGAGCTTACCTATCTCATTCAACCCTTTAAAAAGATTAGTTTTGCGGATTCCTCCCCTAGTATGGGAGAGATTATGACAAAGCTCACATATGTCTTCAAGAGTTAATTGAGACACATCACCTTTTCCCATTAAATCAAGGTTTCGTCGAGCGTTATCATCAAGACCTTTAAGAAATATTGTTTTGAGAATCTCTACACTAATGGTCATTTCTCCACACCTCTTGGAGAGGAAGAGGAACCTATCGAGATAGTCCTCTAAACTTTCGTCCTCGTTTTGCCTTAGCTTAAACAACTCCTCCTTGCGATCACTTACCCTACAATAAATTTGGTATTTGTGCAAGAAAACAGTCTCCATTTCTTCCCAGAATGTTATACTACTTGAACCCAATCCCATGATCCAGTGCATTGCTGAGTCCTTCAAAGTTGACAGAAAAAGCTTCAACTTTTGATTGTCATTCTTATAATCATAAGTTTGACATACGACTTTAAATTCAAAGAGAAATTGGTCAAGGTCTTCTGAAGGAAAACCACGGAAGGTTGGAAGGAAAGCTGGAGAAATGTTCTTCATGGAAATATCATCATCAACGCCCAACATGATAGGATAGGTAAACGTTCTAGGAGGTTGAGGTTCATTGTGGTTAGGGTTAGCTCTATGATCTCCCATGGTGTTTAGAAGAGTATGTTCCTAAAAAACAACTTCCTCGATATATGGTTGTTCTGTCGGTTGCTCAACAAGTAAATAATGGAAAGCCTCAGGTGGAGTGGGCTCAAATAATTCTTCAAAAGTGTGGTCGTCTAAACCTTGGGCTTCCCTATGTATGATACGTACGTATTTTGGGGGGTTTTTGGTATAAAACGTCTGTGGGGGCCCCTTTTCCTGACCATGCAGAAAAGAAGGCCGACTAAGATATTTTTGGTATAAAAATTTGTTATTCAAACCATCTCCTAATAACACTCTTAAACAAAAAGACTTTCAAAGGATTTTTAAGAAGTATCCCCGACAACAGCACCAAAAAGTGATAGGCTGTCATTAGGTCCTACTACTTTAGAATAATTGACTGTCAATTGTCGACTGAGTAGTGTCCAAGGTAGTTTTCTGAAGGAGATTATTCAAACAACCCATTCTATATTTTCAATTTTCTTTTAAACTAAAAAAGTTGAGACTAAACCAAGCCATTACTACTTAACTCGAAAATGATCTTACTCTAAGAACATCAAGGAATATAAATTAAAAGCATAAGACAACTAATCTAGAAAACATTACCACTAAACTAAAAAGCATGGAAATGAGTAAACTAAACAACTGGTAAACTACGGAAGTAGAAAAGTAAGGAAACAAACAATTAAGCATCTTCTAAATAGTAAAGAAATATTATCAACTATAGAAGAAAACTTATATAGATTAAAGACAATGGTGATCCAGAACAACTAACTTGACTCTTCAACAACTTGTTATCCCTACTGAACAAAAATTTATCCTAAACAAAGGAAATAACTTAATAAATAAAATACTTATCTATCTAGGCTAACTCCCCTCGAGTGGCCAACTCGCGGGCTATTGCTTCGTCTTTAACTCACATAAACTACAGATTCTCAAATCCTCTTATGACATACAGTTACCATCATTTGATTTCGACAGTTACCAATAAACAAAAATTAGATAACTCATTTCAACAGTGATTTGCAAATCCATGTAAATAGCATAACAATACTTCTTCTCTGTGTCTCTTTATTACTTATGAAATTTTAGATTTATAGATAACTTTCTAACTAGATCCTAAATTTACGATGGCATGGATAGCCATTGAAAAATTCTTCCTTAACTTCAAACTAACTTGATGTCTTTAAAGATTTTTGAAACATGCAGAAGGCTCGAGAAGAGCCATAAAGTTTTGAACAACTGAATTTTAAAGAACTAAAACTGAATCTTCGACGCATCATCCAAGCTTCAAGGAGTGGGTACACAACATTACTTTGAGGCACGTGCTAGCTAAACTTCTACAAAAACCGCATGATGAATTGTTAATCCCTACAACAACACTCAAATCAACCCATTAAACCTGCTTTGGACAATTTCCTCAATTTATCAAAAGAAAGAAAGCATAATTTTTCTTAAAATAAGTAATTACTTCTCCTAAAATTTAATAAATTGGCACAAGCTTAGGATTGAACTAGCAAGAATAGATTTCCAAATTTTTATTATGATGAGGTTATTTTTACCTCATTAGAGACTCCACATATTCTTACCATTTTAAATTTTGATTAAAGGTGGATTATGAGGATCCTTAGTGGTAGTTCTTGATTGAACTAGTACGTGTACACAATGCCATATTATTAGAAAATAGATTGACACATTCCATTGAAACATGGTAACATTTGTCTTGCATCACCTCACACTCCACTATTAACATGCCACAATAACTTTACATCATTCCACATTTTGATGTTCAAGAGGGAACTAGTTCATGAGCCAATGAAATCTCCAATGCCACATATTACAACATTATTCTTTACCACCATTGTACTACCAAATTTCATCTTTTTGAAAGACCATTTGGTTTTGCACCATAGTGTTTCACTTCCACTCTCTTTTGGCCATGGCTTCCATCGGATTTCTCAACATTGACGCAAAGAGAATGGGTCCTTGAGGTGAAGGCTCATGTGTTTCTTATGTTCAAGGCTAGTGTTTGCATTCTATTTATTTCGAGGTGAGGTAAATGCAATGAACCAAAAATTTTTTAGTTATGTATCTTTCTTTTTTTTTAAAGGTATTTCTTCACTTCAATCCTCTATATGATTGTAAATGGAAGGTGAAGTGGTCATACATTGCTTCATCTATATTTTTTGGCTTCTATATAATATTCAAAGGCATCATAATTATAGGTGGAATTTCTAGTTCAATGCTTAATGCTATTTATTTCTTTAGATTTATACTAAAAAATATTCAAAAGTTTATAAATTTGAAAACTGATGTTGAAGGGTGATTGTTCGAACAATTTATGCTTTCAATTATGAAGTTACTTACAGGTGCTATTACTTCAATTTTCTTGTGTTTGTGAACACATTTATAAATTTTGGAAGTTACAATATTCTGTTTGAGCATCACTATGATCTCTCAAATTTATGTTACAAATTTAAATTTTTGGTTCTTTCAACTAGTAATTTATATTAACATATTTTCTAGAAATGGGTAGTCAAAAGTTTTATTGGTTGTAAAAAAATTATAATAGGCTTTTATTTCTTTTAGCTAGTAATTTGTATTAACATTTTATGTGGATTTATTGTCTTCTGTATTTTGCAACACATTTGTTACTTTCAATATCTTGTGCCTAATAATATTTATCTATTGTTTAAAACTTAATTAGGTTTCCATACATTTACATTTATTCTTGATTTTATATTATTTTCATTTGATCCAAGGTTTATAATTTTACCATTCAAAGTTTACATTTGAGATTCATATCAAATTCTATATCTCTCATGGCCATACAATTGTAAACTATGGAATTGGTATCTCTCATGGCCATCTACCTTTGATTTGACCCCAAGCTAAACCCATAATAATGAGTCCCAAATATGGAACGTTGGATTTGGAGTTTAGATGGGGGTGAAAAAAAACCTTTGTTCACAGGTATTCTTCATTTGAAGGTGAGTGAAAAAACATTCAAATGAACATGAACATTTGTTCAAGGGTTAAATATAGAAAAGTACCTTTGAATGAAGGTAATCCATAAAAGGAAAAAAATGTACCTTTCCATTCCTTTTATATAATTTTTCATTAAAGGAATAGAGAGGGAAATTTGAATGGAGGTCCCTTTTTTATTTAATGAAAATTACCTTCGTTCAAAGGTATTTTTTATTTTAATTTTATGGAAAGGGCCTACCTTCATTCCAAGGTTCTTGGATACCTTCTAACAAAGGTCACATAAATGACCTTTCCACCTCAAGCATCAAATTTTCCTCAAAATTTCATGTTTCTAACCTTGGGTTGGACCAACAAATGGAATGAATATGAAAGGATAATTTTCAAGATTGTAGCTTTGAAAGTAAGCTTTTGAGAAAGTATAATTTCAAATATATTTAATTTGATTATTATATTTATTTTCTATTTTTTAGTACATGTTTTTTTTCAATGATCATCATGGTATCTTCTCCACACACATGGAAAACTAGTAAAATAGATTTAATTTGATAAGAAAATATACACACTAGGTATTGATGTCTCGGTTTCAATAAAAAAAAGTGTACTAGAGAAAAGTTTTAAAGTTTGCTGCAAGTAGCATAAACTAAATCTCTAATCAAAAATAGAGCACAATGGAAAGCAATAAATATAAAAATATTGAAACAATATCACCTAGTTTTCAAGCCTCCATTGAATGACCTCTATTGGCCTTCTCCATATTGCTAAAAATTGTATGATTGCCCTCAGATTTAAGTGAAAATATAACCTATGCCTAAGACAAGCAAGACATTGAAGTATTATATGCTCAAGTACTCAAAGCTCTCAAGCATGCTATGTGTGTATTGCTGAAAATAACTGTGTGTGTGTCTAAAATGGCTCGAGAGTCTTTTAAAGAATTCCAAATTGACAATGGATGGTCAGGATTAGAATTTGGTAAAGTCCTAAGATCAAAGGCTAGAATTCAATGTGATGAGAAGCATTAGGGTTAGGGAAACATTAGGTTGAAGTTAAGGAAAGCTTTGAAATGAAGGGCTGAGATTTAGACAACTAAATCAACGGTGGACAATAAATGAGATAGAAATCAAATAATAGAAATTATTTGATTTATGGAGGAAAGTTGACTTATGAATTAAATAATGGTTTAATTCATAATGGGAATGAGACGAAATGAAATAAATAATTGTTTTAATTATTTACTTGGTGGGATGGAAAGTGGGTTAAATAATTAATTTTATTTAATTGAAGGATAAATGGTAATGTTATTAAATAATTAATGGTAATTGGAAATTTATTTAATTATTGGAGGGAATAAGGATTGATTAGTGATATATTTAAATAAATAAATGTAATTTATTTATTTAAATAATCATGGGGAATGATTAATACTTTAATTATGTGAGGGAGAAGCGTGGTCGTCATAGAAAAAAATGGTTTGCGAGTCTAGGCCATTTTTATATGTCTATAAGAAGAAGTTAATTTGGATACATACAAAAAAAGTTAGGTTGTATGGTATAAACCCATATCTAAATTATAATTAATCTTTCAAAAAATATTTAAAAATATGTCACAAAAAATTATGAAAAATATATGTGCACTAGACATTGGCGTTACAAATCTATGTTTAAATATTTATAATTTTATCTTTTCTATATAAAAATTTATGTTGTATGGTATAAATGTCACTTTTAAAAAATACTATTAACTATAAAAAATGGGTTATTAGAAGTTACATGAAAAATTATAAATTATTTCTATTTTTTTTAAATACATTTAAAATCTACACATTAAATCTTAAAAATTAGTAGTTCACATCATCTTCAATGTCTCACTTTGGCCAAAAATTGGGACACAATATTGTGGGATCACCCCTAATGTCTAAAATTTTACCATTCATGGTTTATAAGTTATGTCAATTTAAGCATGAAATTTTAACATTTGGGGTTTACATTTAAGATTTCATATATTGAAACACCCTGTTTCATCCA
This sequence comes from Sequoiadendron giganteum, assembly GCA_007115665.2. Taxonomy (NCBI): domain Eukaryota; kingdom Viridiplantae; phylum Streptophyta; class Pinopsida; order Cupressales; family Cupressaceae; genus Sequoiadendron; species Sequoiadendron giganteum. The sequence continues at coordinate 465,791,644 of CM021102.1, read as the reverse complement.
ATATAGAATAATCTAGTAATTTAGCCTACATGTTAGGTTTGAGTTTGACAAACATGTATGTATATGCAAGTTTACTATCTAAAACCTCTAGCTAAGTTACAATCACCTGATTTCATGCTCGTGAAGGTGATAACAATATAACTTTATAATCATCTATGTTATTCAAACTAAAAAATACATTGTTAAACTTGTGGGTGAAATTGGATTGTAGTTACAATCAATTGCTCTCTAGGTTTACAACTATCATGGGCATGTGAGATATTAAATTCCAAGCTTAAACTAACATAAAATATTAGCATTTCTTATTCATATGTTTTGGGTTGAGGGGAAATCGGGGTTTATAGCTAATGCATAGATCTAGGATTTTTGATTAAGTTGTAGGATGTAGGTTTAACATCTATTGAGTAATTTTCTCAATTTATGGTTGTGTGGATATTAGGAGAAATAGAGTTTGCACAAATCATATTGTGTGATGTAAGATTTAAAATCTAACTATGTTTGGGATTAGAGTTTAATATTAATTGTGTTTAAGGTGTATAAAATGTTTTCTTTAGGTTTGAAGTTTTCTAAGGGTTTGAGTTACTTTATTTCATGATCTAGGGGTTTGGATTTTAATGAAATTTGGTAAAATAGGAGCTTCTATAATTTATGGTTTGGGGAAAATTATGGGAAATAGGGTCTACATAAATCATGTTTTGTGATGTAGGGTTTATAGCTTAAATTAGTTTGGGTTTAGAGTCTAAAACTTCTAGGTAAGTGACTATCACTTGCTCTCGTGCACAAGGACATAATAACAATATAATTTTATAGAAAAAATTTATTCAAACTCAAAATTATGCTCTTACTTTTTGTAAGTATACTCTTATTTTTGATGGTTTGATGATCTGACAGTTTGACAGGTTTGACGATGCTTGTCATCAGGAAGGACACGTCTTGAAAAGTCCAACGATGATGTGATAGAGCGTGTCTTCAGGAAGGACACATCCTGAAAAGGAAAATGATGGTGTGACGAAGCGTATCATCAAGAAAGACACAACCTGAAAAGGAAAATGACATTTTGACAGGTCCAATTCCAAGAAGAACGCATCTTGGAGGGTCCCATAAAGTGACTAGGTTGACATTGGTTTTGGAAATTTAACTAGTTTTTGACTTGATGAATGATTGGACTATGTTGTCTATTGGTCCATGATTTGAATGTTGACCTTCCGATGATTGTCTTGTGTTTGAGTGTGACTATGTCTGACTTATTTGACTAAAATGGCAAACCCTAAAGTACTGGCCTAGGTGGCCTCGGGGGCTCATCAATAGATGGCCTTGTCTACGTCATGCACTCAAAGACCTTGTAGTTCGACATGACTCTTGAATTTGTTGAAATGACAAAGGGTTGAATCATTATTTTATTTGACAACGCCGAAAGGACTGACCTAATGCCTCATAGGCACATCGAAAAATGGCCTTGCCTACGTCCAGTTGCAGAGGCAATGTAGTTCGACAAAGACTGACTTGACTAACTCTGACTTTGTTTTTGGAATTTTTGAAATTTATTTGGATGTGTTTGGGTTTTGACATGTTTTTCTTGTTTTTGGATTTTTGAAGTTTTATGATTTTTTTGTCTTTTTGGGAATATTTGATTTTTTCGCTTTGGGAATTTTTGATTTTTTTGTCGTTTTGGGAATATTTGAATTTTTTTGTCATTTTGGGAATATTTGATTTTTTATCTTTTTTGGGAATGTGATATTTTTGTCTTTTTTCGAATATTTGATTTTTTGTCTTTTCTGGGAATACACTGACCTCCAATGACAAGTGTAGAATCTAATGAAGCTAGGTGTTAGGAAATTTCCCTTGGCTAGGTCTAGGACTAACCATCAGGGATGGGATGGGATAGGGGTTTATTATAGATGAAACATGGAGAGAAGATGTAAGATGTCAACCACTTGAAAGTCATGATAAAGATGATCATGCCTTATGATGGATGTCAAATGGGAGATGATAGAGAGTAAAGGTGTTGTGACATATGAGGGTGGAAGATTAGGTATAGTGATAGTAGATGATAGAGCTGAGACTGACTACACATGGCACTTGTTTTCTAGGTTTTCACCATGGTACTTATCCAAAGCGCCATTGAAGTGGTTTTCACTATTGGACGGATTATTTCTCTTTATTATTTTCATGAATTTTTTTTGTGGTAACCAAGACACCTGTTTGCCAGGTTGTCATCAAGGTAATGATTTTTTGTATTTTTGTATTTTTTTGGTTTTAGCATGGCTCTCCAAAGCTCTGTATAGAATTTGTGTAGGTGAAAGTTGTTGATAGGCACTGACAAAGGTTTCCCTTCAAGTGTGGACAATTGATAAGCACCAAAACCAAAAGAGGTCGTTATGATATATGGACCTTGTCAATTGTGCTCAATTTTGCTAGGTTTCTCATGTTCTGCTTTATTTTTTGGATTCTCCATCAACACTAAGTCATCGATGTCAAAGTATCTAATCAAAACCCTTTTATTATAACTATGGAAAAGGTAATTTTGATATTCTTGTAGATTATTCAAGGCCCTCTATCTGCGTTCATTGAGAAATTTTAACTCATGTAATTGGGATATACAATATTCCTCATCATTAATAAGCCCTTTCATGGAGACCCATAGGGAGGGGACTTTAACCTCGATAGGAAGAATAACCTCTGAACCAAAGACTAGGAAAAACAGAGTGGTGCTAGTGGGTGTGCGGATGCTCATGCAATACACCCATAAGGCAGGGTTAAGTTGAATGTGCTAGTCACAACCAACATCATTGACAGTCTCTTTAAGAATTTTGATTATGGTCTTATTGGATGCCTCATCTTGGTCATTGCCTTGCGGGTGGAAAAGCGATGCTAAATATGGAATTTCACACATAACTCGTGGACATCCTGATTTTTGAAGGGACGATCGTTGTTGGTGATGACGGTTTGAAGGACACCATACTGATGAGGTGAAACTAACCTCATCATAATAAAATTTGGAAAGCTCATTCTTGCTAATTCAATCCTAACGCTGTGCCAGTTTATTAAACTTTAGAAGAAGTAATTACTTATTTTTAGAAAAATTATGCTTTCTTTCTTTCTTTTAATAAATTGAGGAAATTATCCAAAGCAGGTTTAATGGGTTGATTTGAATGTTGTTGTAGGGATTAATAGGTCATCATGCAATTGTTGCAAAATTTAGCTAGCACGTGCCTCAAAGTAATGCTGCGAACCCACTCCTTGAAGCCTGGATGATGCGCCGAAGATTCAATTTTAGTTCTTTTAATTCGGTTGTTTAAAACTTTATGGCTCTTCTCAAGCCTTCTGCATGTTTTAAGAAGCTTTAAAGACATCAAGTCAGTTTTAAGTTAAGGAAGACTTTTTCAATGGCTATCCATGCCATCATAAATTTAGGATCTAGTTAGAAAGTTATCTATAAAACTATAATCTCATAAGTAATAAAACAGTCAGAGAAAAAGTATCGTTATGTTGTTTACATGGATTTACAAATCACTATTACAATGAGTTATCTAGTTTCTATTTATTGGTAACTGTTAAATGCAATGATGGAGACTGTATGTCATAAGAGGAATTGAACATCTGTAGTTTATGTGAGTTAAATATGAAGTAGTAGCCCACGAGCTGGCCACTCGAGGGGAGTTAGCCTAGATAGATAAGTATTTTGTTGATTAAGTTATTTCCTTTGCTTAAGATAAATTGGTGCTCAGTAGAAAATAGCAAGTTGTTGAAGAGTTTAGTTAAGTTGTTCTGGAGCACCATTGTCTTTAATTTGGATAAGTCTTTCTTCTATAGTTGATAATATTTCTTTACTATTTAGAAGATGCTTAATTGTTTGTTTCCTTACTTTTTTGCTTCTGTAGTTTACCAGTTATTTAGTTTACTTGTTTCTATGCTTTCTAGTTTAGTAGTAATTTTTTCTAGATTAGTTGTCTTATGCTTTTTAATTTAGCTTTCCTTGATTTTCTTAGAGTAAGATCATTTTCAAAGTTAAGTAGTAATGGCTTTGGTTTAATCTCAACTTCTGTAGTTTAAAAGAAACATTGAAAATATAAAATGAGTTGTTTGAATAATCTCCTTTTGCAAACTGCCTTGGACACTACTCGGTCGACAATTGACATTCAATTATTCTAAAGTAGTAGGTCCTAACGACAACCTATCCCTTTTTGGCGTCGTTGCTAGGGAAGTTTCTTAAAAAGCCTTTGAAAGTCTTTTTGTTTAAAAGTGTTATTAGGAGATAGTTTGAATAACACAGTTTTATGCCAAAAATATTTTAGTTGGCTTTCTTTTCTGCATGGTCAGAAAAAGAGGCCCCCACAGACGTTTTATACCAAAAAACCCCCCGAAATATGTACCTATCATACATAAGGAAGCCCAAGGCTCAAACGACCACACTTTTGAAGAATTATTTGAGCCTACTCCACCTGAGGCTTTCCATTATTTACCTGTTGAGCAATCGGTCGGACAACCAGATATCGAGGAAGTTGTTTTTGAGGAACACACTCTTCTAAACACCATGGGAGATCATAAAGCTGAACATAACCACAATGAACCTCAACCTCCTAGAAAGTTTACCTATCCTATCACGTTGGATCCTAACGATGATACTGCCATGAAGAACATCTCTCCAGCTTTCCTTCCAACCTTTCGTGGCTTGCCTTCAGAAGACCCTGACCAATTTCTCTTTGAATTTAAAGTCCTATGTCAAACTTATGATTATAAGAACGACAATCAAAATTTGAAGCTTTTTCTGTCAACTTTGAAGGACTCAACAATGCGTTGGTTCATGGGACTGGGTTCAGGTAGTATGACATCCTGGGAAGAAATGGAGATTGTTTTCTTGCATAAATACCAGAGTTACTATAGGGTGAGTGATCGCAAGGAGGAGTTGTTTAAGCTAAGGCAAAATGAGGACGAAAGTTTAGAGGACTATCTCGATAGGTTCCTCTTCCTCTCCAAGAGGTGTGGAGAAACAACCATTAGTGTGGAGATTCTCAAAACAATATTTCTTAAAGGTCTTGATGATGGCACTCGATGAAACCTTGATTTAATGGGAAAAGGTGACGTGTCTCAATTAACTCTTGAAGACATATGTGAGCTTTGTCAAAATTTCTCCCGTACTAGGGGAGGAATCCGCAAAACTAATCTTTTTAAAGGGTTGAATGAGATAGGTAAGCTCCATGAAGAAATAGAAAATCTAAAAACGGATATTCTCGTACAGTTGAATACCACCCTAGATGGTATACAAGCTAAAAATCGCAACCCTGAGACCTTGTCAATTTATTGTCCAAGGTGTCAGAATAAACATTTGTTGCGTGAGTGTCCTTTGGATAAAGCCAATGTTTGTCAGCCGTGTGAGCAAAATCATCCTACAAACCAATGCGAGCTTTTATCAAAAATTAAGAATACTAAGAAAAAAACCATTCAGGTTGAAGAAGAAATACATGCTTTAAACCAATGTCAAGGAGGTAATTTTCCTTATGGTCAGAATCCTAATCTTGCATGGAGACCACAAAATAACTGGGTTCATAATCAATGGATGCCATCTTGGAATCAGTCACCTCCACCTCCACCTAATTAGGGAACTCCCTCTTGGGGATCACCTGATTGGACAAACCACACATGGGGCAATCAACAAAGGCCAAATCAACCCCAACAATAGTGGTACCAGCAACATGCAGTACCCCAATGGAATCGAGCACAAAATTAGTTCTATACTGAGCCAAGGAGAAATCAATAGCAAAACTTGTTACCCCCACCTTAGAACCCTCCTCAACATGAGAAAATAAATCAACCTCAACTTCCAGTGCAATCACTTCCCAATCCTAAAAATAATCACCAAAATATGCTAGTTTATTCTACAAAATATGAAAATGTTACTAGGCTTAATGCAATACATTTTGGGAATGTACAGTTGCTTTCTGGTCAAAATCTTCAACCACCAACCATTGAAGAAATAGAGGAAGAAACTGGTCCTACCAGTCCAACAAGAGACACCTTGTCTAAGCAAGATATTACTCCTCAAGACAACGAGCCTTTTTCAGCGGCAAGGGCTGCTGACTTGCCTCAGGGGGAGGAGGATCCACTCTTAAGTCAACATAAGGAGGATCTCATTCCAGGAAAGAAAAGGATGGCACCATATCCGAAATGATTAAAGTCCATAACTCCAGAAAATACTCTGAAAGTATCTTTGGCTACGAAAACTGCATTAATTCAAGAGATTAAACAGTTACAAATTGAAGTTCCTTTCTTGCAAGCAATACAAGAAATTCCTGAATTAAACCAATTAATAAAATGATTGTGTATCAAAACACCAGGGAGGAAGCCAAAAATGATAAACACCATTCATATAGATGGTTATTTAGCTGATTTTCTATCTGGAAAGACTATTGCTTTGAAATACAATGATCCTGGAAGTCCTCTTATAACTATTACGGTCAATGAGGTAAATGCATTAGTGGATCTAGGAGTAGCTATTAATGTGATGACAGTGGATGTGATGGAAAAATTAAGGTTAAATGATTTACGTCCTACAACCACAGTCTTACAAATGGCAAATCAATCTATAGCCATCCCGGAGGGTGTCATTAAGAACGTCCTTGTCAAAGTTGATGGATAGGATTATCTAGTCGACTTCCAGGTGATTCAATCACTAACACCTAAGGATAGCTATCCTATAATCCTTGGAAGACCTTGGCTAGCTACGGTTGCTGCTAAGATTGATTGTAGGGAAGGAGGAATGACCATTTTGCATGGCCAGGATAGCAAACGCTTGTTCTTATATCCCCCTGCTAAGCCTACTAAGCATGAAATTTTTTGGGTTGATGAACCTGAGGAATCTAATGGTTTAGACAGTTTAGCCTCCCTAGCCACGGTGGTAATCAAACAACACGAGGAAGAATTGGAAGAAGAGTTAGTAAACGAGATAGCACACCTTGCTATAACCCAGAGTGAGGAGGAAATGGTAGATGCTCCGAGAATTTTTGGACAACCAATTGATATAAGTGGAATAGAGCACAGTTGCACTACAATGGGAATGTCGTGTCCCTTAGCAAATATGATTCCCATAACAAGTCATTTCTATTAGGATATCACAAGGTTTCACCATCTGGTACCTCATAGTTGTCCTCTTAATATGTTGTTACAACCTATGTATATTGTAACCGCGGTTCATCCTGGAACAAAATTGATAATGCTATTACCAGGAAAAACCTTGAATATCAATAGTTGGTTGACAGAAACTCAAGAGGATAAGTTGTTTAATATGTTGGTACAAAGATCTAAAGCTTTTGCTTGGGATTATATAGACATGAGGAGAATTCACCCAAGTGTTTGTACTCATCATATTTTTACTAATATCAATATAAGGCTTGTTCGCTAGCTGCAAAGGAGACTCAATCCTGCATTAAAGGATTTGGTCAAAATTGAGATTCAGAAACTCCTTCGTTTTGGATTTATTTACCCAATCTTTGATAGTAAATGGGTATGACCTATGGTGGTAGTCCCAAAGAAAAATGGGAAGTGGAGAATTTGTGTAGACTATCGAGAACTTAATAAAGCCACTTATAGAGTCTATTTTCCCTTACCATTTGTGGATCAGGTCCTGGACAACTTGGCCGGGAGGAATTGCTTCTCCTTCCTGGATGGATTTAGCGGTTATAATCAGATATAGGTTGCTCCAAAAGACCAAGACAAAACCACATTTACTTGCCCTTGGGGCACGTTTGCATATAGAGTGCTTCCTTTTGGACTATGCAACGCTCAAGCAACCTTCCAAAGAGTTGTTCTTGCTATATTTTCTGCTCTCATTAATGACTGTGTAGAGGTTTGTATGGACAATTTTATAGTATATGGATCAAACTATGATGAAGCTCTTCAGAACCTAGATCGAGTTCTGCAAGTTTGTGAGGAAAATAGAGTATCCCTTAGCCATGAGAAATGCTTAATAATGGTGGAGCAAGGAATAGTCTTGGGTCATCATATTTCCTCAAAAGGAATAAAGGTAGACCCTAAGAAAATTGAAGTCATTCAACTATTGACAACTCCTCAACTCAGGCAAACGTAAGAAGTTTTCTTGGACATGCTGGTTATTATAGAAGATTCATAGAAGGCTTTAGTAAAATTGTGGCTCCTATGTTCTCTCTTCTACAGAAGGAAGTAGAGTTTGTCTAGACATCTGAGTGTCAGCAATCATTTGAAGCAATCAAAGAAAAACTTGTCTCTGCTCCTATTCTGAGATGGCCAAATTGGAGTATACCCTTTCATATCTATGCAGATTCTTCTGATGAGGCTATTGGAGCAGTTCTAGGACAAGAAGATGAGAATGAAGGGAAGTATGCTATATATTTTATCAGCAAAAATCTTACTGCGGCAGAAAAGAATTATACAACAAAAAATAAATTCCTGTTTGTTGTTCACGCTATCAAGAAATTTCTTCATTATATTACAGGGTATAAGGTCATAGTTTATATGGATCACTCAGCTGTGAAGTACTTAATGAACAAACCTGTGGTATATGGTCGAATTATGAGATGGTTGTTGCTTCTTCAAGAGTTTAATGCCACGATTCTTGATAAACCCGAAAAATATAATGTTGTAGCCGATTTTTTGTCATGAATAAAACATGAGAAAGATGACATTACCCCTATTTAGGATGATTTAAATCTATTTGCAGTTTCTGTAAAATCACCTTGGTTTGCAGATATCGCTAACTATTTAGTTGCATCTGAGATACCTCCTGGATTCACATTTAAGCAAAAGAAGCGACTAATCAGGGAGAGTGCTCCATTCAAGTGGATTCATGGAATGCTATTTCGTTGTGAGCCTGACATGATTTTGAGGAGATGTGTGAGAGCTAATGAAACATACAGTATTTTGAGGGCCTGTCATGATGACCCGTTGGGAGGACATTACTTTGCAAAAAGAACTTCCCACAAAGTCCTAGGTGCCGGATACTATTGGCCCTCAATACACAAAGACATTAAGAACTATGTGCATCATTGTGATGAATGTCAGAGGGTAGGAAGACCAACTGCTTCTTCAGAGATGTCGTTGCAGCCTCAAGTAGTCCTCGAACCATTTGAAAAATGGGGTTTAGATTTCATCGGACCCATAGATCCTTCCTCTCAAGGGAAAGAGTATATACTAGTTTGCACTGACTACCTGACAAAGTGGGAAAAAGTTCAAGCCTTGAGAATAGCTAGGGAAGAACAGGTCGCAGACTTCCTTTATAAAAAAATCTTCCTTAAATTTGGAACCCCTAGAACTATTGTAACTAATCAAGTACCCCAATTCATGTCTCAAGTGCTTCTGGCATTTACTAATCATTTTCAAGTAAACCATAGAAAGTCATCTCCTTACCACCCTCAAGCAAACAACCAAGTCAATGTGACTAATAGAGAACTAGAAAATATTCTGATAAAAACAGTCTCTTCCGAGAGAAAAGACTGGGCCAGGAAGCTCCCTGAAGCCGTATGGGTATATAATACTACTTGGAAATCTACGACTAGATTTAGTCCTTATGAGCTAGTTTTTGGGAAGAAGCCTCTTCTTCCCATTGAGTTCGAGTTACAAAATCTATGAACAACAATGGAATTAGGTCTAGATTTAAAAAGAGCCCAAGTTGAAAGAGTTCTGCAACTGAGCGAATTAGATGAACTTCGTTTAGAAGCCATTCATCAAATTGAACTAATTCAGCATCAACGGAAGGTTTGGCACGATAAACATATTAAGGAAAAGGAGTTTCACAATGGGGACTGGGCCTTGTTATTTGATTCTAAATACAAAGACCATAAGGGCAAGCTTAGAACTCACTGGTTGGGACCTTATGAAGTCGAAGAAGTCTTTTCGAATGGAACTATTCGGTTAAAGCCAATCGATGGCGACACGCGGACTCTATTGGTTAATGGTCATCGCTTACGTGTTTACCATAAGCCAGTCAACAGGGAAGACTTTACAAGGATGGTCGAAATGCAAGGTGAGGTCAAATGTGTTGACTCTACCATGGCATAGTCTATTCAGTAAAATGTTAGGTTGCTGTTAAAAATATATATATAATAATAATAATAATAAGACATGTATGCTGATATATTTCCCCTCATTTTATCTTCTAGTGTTTTTGGACTTAGCTAAATTTTTATTTATATCTTTGCAAAATTTCTCAAAAACCAAAGAGTAACTTTTGGAGCACCCTCCAAAGATGCTCTAGAATTTTATGAGACCAATGCTCCAGAACTTGACGTTTTCAAAAGTCTGATGCTTTGGAACTTGAATTGAGCTTATCACGATGAGAAGGCATTCTGCACTAAGGTTCAAAGTCATGAAGATTCTTTTCCATATCATTCAACCATCTATTTTGTTGCTGCTCTGGCTGCATCTCTCAACGATGCTTTAGAACCTTTCCACTCCGTTGTTGCTTCGGTTGCATCTCTCAACGATGCTCTGGAACCTTTCCATTTCGTTGTTGCTCTGGTTGCATCTTTTTAGCGATGCTTCAAAACCTTTCCATTATGTTGTTGCTTCGGCTGCATCTTTCAGTGATGCTCCAGAACCTTTCATTTCATTTCGCTCTGGCTGCATCTTTCAACGATGCTCCGAAACCCTCCATTTCATTCTTGTTTCGGTCGCACCATACACCGATGCTCCAAAACTTATGCACTCGTTCAAGCACGTTGACCAAAATACGTGCTCATGAACTTGTTTGGTTATCCTCTGCCACCTTTTTCAAAATTTTCAAATTTTTGCGATTCTTCCACCAAATATCCGATACATCTGTCTTTCTATTTTTGCTCTAATTATAGGTAAGCCACCGAACTCTGTACTCCTCATTGACAACTCTGTCCCCCATAGAATTCTACACCATATCATGATAACTCCACCGTCATTAAAACCAATGCCTTCACGTAATCCTGTCAAATCTATGAGGATTAAGATCTTCGAGCTATCACAGAACGAGAGTAAGTATTAATTTTTGCTTTAAATAGGTAGTTATTTTTAGATAAAGAATAATAAATTGGCATGAACCTCACTTCCAAATTAGTAATTCCAGAGACAATATTTTCAAAGAGAACCTGCGTGGGAGCTTTGTGTTGGAATTGAATTTCTTGTAGTATACGAAATCAGAAAATGGGGGGTGGAAAAAGAAAGGCAGAGCCAGATTCAACGAAAAAATTACTGGGGTTGAGTAGCATCTCTAGATTGTTCGAGGAAGCAGGGTGGCTAGACTTCATCAGGAAATTTGAAGGCCATAATGAAAAGTTGGTAAGATCCTTTGTAGAGAACTACACCAATGGCGAAGCAGTACTTCAGGGGAAGCATTTTAAGGTAAGCTCTAAGATTATTTCTCACTTCTCTGGATTAGAGCATAAAGGCATAAATATCAAAGAAACCTCTCAAGTAACATACCAAAAATTAGCTAAATTATTTGTTAGAGAAGGAGACCCATATCCAATGGTGGTAGTGAGTACCAGGGGGCAAAACAAGGGGTTCTAGAGAACCTCCATATTAGAACCCTAGGGTACCGTTGTTGCATGGATAATAAAGTACTTTACTTGTGAAGGTCAACTTACCACAATTGTAGGGCATGCCTTTTGTATGTTGACTCATCTACGTCACGGAAAGGAGGACCCAACCCTTAGGGTTAATATGTCTGAATTCTTGTTCGATTCCTTAAATACTTCCATGGAAAGATATAAAACAGGGTTTGGGCCCTTGAAACACCACGGGTTAATTCAGCTAATCTCCAAGTATCACTTCCGTAGGAAATCTGAGGGGAAATGGGAGAAATTTATAGAGAAAATGGAGAAGCCTACAATATCAAGAACCATAGAATTGGGGGAATCATCCCAAAAGGCTATTCCATCATCCAGAGCAACCTCCCCCAAGGGCTCTCCAACTCTGGAAGCTCTTAATCTCACTACTCCTGGTAAGGATTTGCCAGACCTTTGTGGTGATAAATTCCAAACCCCTGACATGCAAGAACAAATTCATGTTGTTTATTTTGACACAAGCAAACCAAGGAAGAAGAGAGTAAGGAAAAACCCAACACCTATCATTTTACAAGAATCACCTCCACTCAAAAGAAGTAAATGGTTGGATTTTGAATTCTCTAGAACCCCAATACAGAGTGAGGAGGGAAGTTTAGAAAATAAGAAGCCTAAACGGCTACAAGAACCCATAGAAATTTGAGAACAAGCCAGTGGAGATGAAACACCCCTAAATATTGAGAATTCAGGTGAAGTATTTCCTTTTCACTCTACACATATAGAGAAAATTTTCAATGATGAAACTCAGGACAGAGAACTTGTAGGGGATTGCAGTGTGCCAAAAAATTGTCACCTAGTATGGATTGAATTGTTGAAACAATTGAAACCAGTTGTGCTAGTACTGAATTAGAAAAATATAAACTAGAAATCATTGATTTATAGAGGAAATTGTCTGAAAATAATGAGTTTATAGAATTGCAAAAAGAGGAGTTAGCTGTACAAACTGCTATAATAAGTAAAAAGGATTAGGAAATAAAAGATTTGAAGCTACAATTGTAGGACAAAGATTCAAACATGTATAAGTTGCAGGAATAGGTACAAGAGCAGTGTGAAAAGCATAAAGCCTAGAGTGAGAATATTGCACAAAAAGATGTGGAAATAGGAAAAATAAAACAAAATTTTATGCTCATGCTTTCAGCTTTTGAGGAAGACAAGAAAATAAACACTGAGGAGTTAAACACTTCTATTAGTAGAATAGTTGAACTAGAAGAGGATTTGAAGGAATGCACTGTGAAACTCCAAACTGAGTCCAAAGCAATTCAAACAAAGCTAGTTGTAATTGATTGGTTCTAGGTCAGCATTCTGCCTCTACTAACAAAATAGATGGAACATTGTTACTTCCTCATAAATGTACAAACTAAAAATCATAGGCTCAATAAAGAACTGGTGCTCCTAAAGGAGTCATTTCACAAAGCCTACCGAGGAAAGCAAGATGCCTGTCAACTTATGGATTGTTTGCTGAATTGTAGAAGGCCATCGAGAAATTTACTCAATGTTTTTAAATGAACAATGGCTGTGATGGAAATTGTTTAGGATCTATAACGATCAATCTTATGAGCCTAATGAAGTAGTAGCCCATGAGTTGGCCACTCGAGGGGAGTTAGCCTAGATAGATAAGTATTTTGTTGATTAAGTTATTTCCTTTGCTTAAGATAAATTGTTGCTCAATAGAAAATAGCAAGTTGTTGAAGATTTTAGTTAAGTTGTTCTAGAGCACCATTGTCTTTAATTTGGATAAGTCTTTCTTCTATAGTTGATAATATTTCTTTACTATTTAGAAGATGCTTAATTGTTTGTTTCCTTACTTTTTTGCTTCCGTAGTTTACCAGTTATTTAGTTTACTTGTTTCTATACTTTCTAGTTTAGTAGTAATATTTTCTAGATTAGTTTTCTTATGTTTTTTAATTTAGCTTTCCTTGATTTTCTTAGAGTAAGATCATTTTCGAAGTTAAGTAGTAATGGATTTGGTTTAATCTCAACTTCTGTAGTTTAAAAGAAAAATTGAAAATATAAAATGAGTTGTTTGAATAATCTCCTTTTGTAAATTGCCTTGGACACTACCCGGTCGACAATTGACATTCAATTATTTTAAATTAGTATGTCCTAACAACGGCCTATCACATACCGACATATGATGTAATTAAGGATGAATTTGGAGATTTTTTTACTAGTGATGTATGTCATAGGGATGGCTTCAACCCATTTCATGAAGTATTCAGTGGCGGTGATGATGAACTTATGGCCATTTGATAAGGTGGGGTGATTTTTTCCTACGAGGTTAAGTCCCCATTGGGAGAAGGGGCATGGTGAAGTGATGGGTTGTAACTCTTGTGCAAGTGCATGAATGTGGTCGCTATGTATATGGCACTGTCAAAATTTTCACTCAAAGTGATATGCATCATGCTCCATTATAGGCCAATAGTATCCCAATTGCATGATCTTTTTAGCTAGGGTCAGACCACTAGAATGGGCTCTGCATATACCTTCGTGTACCTTGCATAAGGCAGTTTGTGATTTGTTAGTGTCAGTAAATCTGAGTAAGGTTTTGTCAAAGCTACATCTATATAAAGTGTCATTGATGATGGTGTAGTGAGCGGCCTTGCAGATGAAGGACTTGCATTGGTTGTTGGAGAGTTCGAGTGGTAGGGTCTAGGAATGTAAGTAGTCATAGATATCTTGGTACTAAGGGGAATTAGGGCCAACAAGATCACATACCATCTCAGACTCAGGGACATCAAAGGTGGGGACCAACAACTATTCCACTAAGAATGTCTCATACTATGACATATTGTTAGGAATATCCAAAAGGTACCCAATAGTGGCCATGGCATTTGTTGCTTTGTTTTGAACATGTGACACCTAGAAAAAGGAGATGTCTGCAAAGTACTACCTAAAACTATCAAGCATTCTTTTGTATGGGGTCAATTTCTCATTCTTAGTATCATAGTCATCGTTGACCTATCGAATGACTAATTGTGAATCATCGAAGACCTGTAGACTCTTGATTTTCCATTTTATTGCCATACACAATCCTATCAAAAAGGCTTCATACTTTGCAATTTTATTTGTGCACGGGAAGGCTATCTTGAAAGATTTAGGGATTGTGTCACCTTGAGGGGTAACAAATAATATACTTGCACCTAATCCATGATTAGTATGTGAGCCATCAAAATACAATTTCCATGTTACACCTGTGTCTAGTGTGAATATGGACTCATTAGGAAAATATGAAACCAAAGGGTGATCAGCTTATGTGGGCGCACCTTCTAGTTGGTCAATGATGACTTGTCCTTTTATTGCCTTACATTCCACATACTGAATGTTATATTCATTGAGTATCATGACCCATTTATCCAATCATCCTATTAATGTTGCCCTATTGAGTAGATATTTCAGGGGATCTATTTTGGCCACAAACTTATTCTGATGGTTTAACATGTAGTGTCTCAATTTTTGAGTGACAAAAACTACTGCAAGACAAGCATGTTTAATTGGACTATAGTTAAGCTCGTATCCCACCAAAGTGCAACTAATATAATAGATTACAAATTTCTTTTCTTCATGGTCATTTTGAGCCAACAATGCCCCCTGTGTGGTTGTAGTAGCTGAGATGTACAAAATTAGGGGTTTTCCATCAATAGGCGGCATCAAGACAAGAGGCGTCAAGAAATACTCTTTAATTTTTTGAAAAGCTACCTCACACTTGTTTGTCCAAATAAAAGGAACTCCCTTGCATAACAAATACTAAAAAGGTTGACATTTATCTGCAAGCTATGCGATGAAGCACCTAATAGATTGGATTCAACCTTGTAGCATTCAAATTTGACTGATTCCTTTAGGTGGAGCCATGTCTAATATTGCTTTGACTTTGGTTGGGTCTACTTCAATGCCTCGACGTGAAACTATGTATCCCAAAAGCTTTCCTGATCTCACATCGAAGACGCATTTCTTGGGATTTAGGTGAACCTTATTCTTCTAGTCACTTGAAATTTTTGTCCAGGCCTCTTAAGTGATCACCACGTGTCAAGTATTTTTCCAAAAGTTCATCAACATAGTCTTCCATCAATGCCTGCATGAGATCGTGAAATATGGTGGTCATAACTCTTTGATAGGTTGCACCTGAATTTTCAGTTTGAAGGGAATGATATGCCAACAATATGTACCCCATGGGTAGGTAAATGTGGTCTTGTGTTGGTCTTCAAGGGAAATACGGATCTGATTATATCTTGAGAATCCATCAATGAGGGACAACATCTCCTAACCTGTTATTAGGTCTACAATGATGTCTATATGCGGGAGTGGGAAGTCAACCTTTGGACATGCTTTATTCAAATCAAAAAAATCTATGTAGATACAAATTTTTCCATTTGGTTTGGTCACTAGTACAAGGTTTGAGATCTAGTATGCATTTCCAATAGGTCTTATGAAATAAACATCTAGTAATTTCTTAAGTTCAACTTTGACTAGCATAACTATTTGAGGGTGCATTTTTCTAAGCTTTTTTTTGTTCGGCTTTGCGTTGGGATGCAATGGTAGATGATGCAGGACTAACTCAGGATCCAACCCTGGCATATCGGTATAAGACCATGTAAAATTGATTTGGCATTTTGCAAAGAATGCTTGAAATTCCAGTTTTTCCTCTTTTATCAGGGATGTTGCAAAGAGAACACTCTTAGGATTATCTATAGTATTGATGTTGACCTCTATTATGTCTTCAATCAACATCGAGGATCTCTCTTGATTGATAGGGATAAAATCCAACTCTCCATCCTCAGGTGCCTCAAAGAGGTTTTCACCCTCGAATACATGCTTTCTTTTTACTTTTGTTTGATCAAAAGGTGCCTTGCAATTTTCACCTAAAGACCATTCATTTTTTATTTTATTTTTGTCATTTTTGTGACTAGAGGGTGGGACAGTCTCACCAAAATATGCTATAGTGTCAAGATCTATAGCGAATCCATCCTTATGGTCCCCATGTGGTATGCCCTCTCGTAGTCCCATAAATTCAACAATGGCCTCATCATTTCCAAATATGTCCAAGGTAGGTGGATCTTATTGGTCCCAATCGATCAATTGTGGGTAAACAAGGGAGATGCCATCATCGGTGTTAGTGAAGTATGGGGAAGCAACAGATAGGGTAAAGAAAAAGGTATTATCAAGGTACCAAAAGGATTTTATCCATGCTCTTCTATCTATGTCTCATAAAGGAGTCAACATGAATATTGATATCCATGAGGTTGGTAAAGGATAGGTGAGGTATGTCAAACTCTTGAAAGAAATGATCAAGCTCATAGTCACTGGTGGTTTAAGAGTCTCACTAATATTCATTAGAGTTAGTGTCATGATAATAGAGGTTGGTAGGATCCTCAGATGTCTCAACATGTTCTGAAGCACTCCCATCCTTATTTGAAAGCACCTTAGTACTTGGTGAGTCAATCTTAATTGGGACGAACCCTAACCCTAAGTTCTTTGGTCGCCTGAGAGGTATAAAGGGTTCTCTCATTCTATTTTTATGTATACCAAGTCCACTGATTCCATCATAACCCTTTTGTTTCATAAGCTCAAAACCTTTACCATATTGTTTTGTTGGTAGCAGAGGAAGATCTTCCTTGTCTTTGTAAATCCATGCTGAAATTTCCATAATGTCTTTGTTGTTTAACTCTCCCCAACTTGTGAAGGTGGTGGTGGGAGGAACTTTGATGACAACTTTGGGTTCCATCTTGAAGCAATGCCTATCATAAGACTTGGGAGACTTAGGTAGCTTTGTGATGCAATAGGCAATATTCATCTTATACTTGCCACAACCTTGATCTTGGATCTTGATTTTGGGGTTGAGGTATGGGATTTTGGATGTGGATGATTTAATGAAGGTGGAGGGATCGATGTAATTAGATGTAGTGGATGCGGTAGTGGATGTGGAAGCTTCTTGATTGATAGGCACTTGGCGTTCAGGAACTCCCCTTAAATTAGTGCAATATTGGATGGATCGGGATCACCAATGATCATAACTTTCATGCCATTATATGGAAATTTCAAGCATTGATGATAGGTGGAAGGAAAAAATTTCATGGTGTGAATCCAGGGTCTACTAAGGAGAAGGTTATATGAGAGCTCAAGATCCAAAATTTTGAATGTGATGTCCATAACTGTAGGTCCAACTCCGATAGGGAGTGTGATAAAACCCTTGGAAGAGTGTTATTCATCATCGTAGGCCTTGATTACAATACTTTTGGTTGTGTCTACACATGCTTCAGAATAGCCCAATGCCTTAACCAATTTTAAGGTGAAAATGTTTAGTCCAACTTTTCCATATACTAGGACTTGTCTGACCGTGTGTTGATAGAAAAATACTTCTAGGTGCAATGGGTCGTTATGGCTAGACTTTTGTGTAGAGTATTCTTTGTTGGAAAAGGATACATCGAGTGAATTATCCAAGTATCCAACCATGGTTTCGAATCGGTTGAGGTCCAAGTCGGTAGGTATGGACAAAGCCTTATCGAGGATATTTTTTTGTTTAGGTGATAGGTGCAACAAATCAAGGATAGAAATGTGTGTGGGTGTGTCTTGCGCAATTGGTCAACAAGGTTTTATTGACCTTTAGATTTTGGCTGCTTTGAAGAAGGATCGGATAAAGTAACCTTAGCCCTGCAAGTAGTAATAGTGCATTCATGAAGCTTTTTAATGGTGATTGTGTTGACATAGTCATCAATGACACAACGGTGATCAATTATTTGTGAGTAATCAAAGGTAGTCCTGGTATAATTGGCCTGGTTTTTTATCTTTTGAACCGAGCTAGAGGGTTTTCCTGAACCATGGTGTTGTAATGGATTTTTGAAAATCATATGGTCTTGGTTGGAATTTAGTTATGTCCTTCTACCTCTATAGTACCATTTTCAATTAGGTCTTGGATTGTGTTCTTCAATTGACGACATGACAAGGTCTTATGCCCTTTGATGTGGTGGTAGTCACAAAGGGCGTTGTCATCCCAACAAGAGGGTTTGAATTGTTCGGGGTCATATGGGTTGGGCTTTGGGAGTTGTATAGCGTGTGATTGTACTAGCTTCTTTTGGACAAATTCAATTGGTTATGTTAAGGAGTGTATTGTCTTTGTGGGTATTGCCTTGGTTGTCTTGGGGATCCTTGTTCTTGAGTATTTTGGACTAGGTTAGCTGCTTGGTTGGAAACATATGGTGTATTTATGTTTGCGTTGGGTGCTTTAAGAGTCAATGTGGGGCTTGTTCAATTCACAAATTTTGCATCTAGGACTCCATCGTTTGTTACATTCTTATTGCGGGACCAAAACTTTCTTTTTTCGTTAGAGGTCTGTGGGTGGTGTGTGTTTTTTTTGCCATATGTAAGTTCACCTTGGGCGATTAGGACCTTTTCAAGTGTCATTACTTTCTCAACCAGGTCTACAAATATGGCACAACAATTCACTTGTAAAGGGTGTTTCAACTTTGACTTGATGTTTTCTACAAACATGTCCACTTTTTTGTTTTTCAGGAATCTCGATGGGCCATCGACTCGCCATACTACACCATATTTGGAAGAAAGTAATGAAGGGTTATCCCTCATCTTGTGTCAAGTGGCACAAGGTAGCAATCATGACATCATTTTCAATGTTGTAAGCATAAATCTCCACAAATTTATTGGCAAGGTCATCCCATGACTTTATAGACCCTTTAGGTATCAATGCAAACCATTCAAGTGCAGGCCTAGTAAGACTTCTAGGGAAGAGTCTCAAAAGGTAGGAGTGATCGTATGCGAAATCCACACAAGCAATGGTGAATTCTCATATGTGCTCGAGAGGATTGCTCTTTCCCTTATACATAGTGAAGTTAGGTTTAATATACCCAGGAGGGAAAGGATGCATGTATATGCTAGTGTCATACGAATAAGGATGTAGATCATGTGATGAGTACATCTTATTGTTTGACACTTACATCCCTTCCACTTGATTTTGTAGGGAAGCCAACTGGGTAGTCAATGCATATATTACGAGATTGTTGGCAACATTGTTATGAGGTCCAATATTTGTGTTGTGTGGTCCCATGTTGTGTTGAGATTATATGTTTTGGTTTGGAACATTGTGCATATGTGGTGGATTTTTATTGTGTCCATGAGTATGAATGTGTGATGTGTAAGTTGGGATGTGAGAAGTGGTTGATCTATGTTGTATTGTTTGGGTATGTTGTCCATGTATATTTTGGTTGCCAAAAAAGGATCCATGTGTGTAGCCATAGGATATGTTAAGAGGTTGTGTCATTTGTGATCCTTGTCCTTGTTGAAAAGGATTATAACCATGTGAAGTGCTTTTATTTTGACTATGTGGGGTGTTCATGGTTTTTCCTTGCAAGATGTTTGTATTGATATGAGGACCTTATTAAAGGGTGTTTGTGTTTGATTGGGGTCCTTGTGACATTGTTTTTGTGTTTGATTGAGGTCCTTGGATGAGAACCCTTCTCGCCTTAGGCCGACCAAGAATGTTAGATGTGGATTCTCCTATGGCTTGAGATGATGACCCAAAGGGAGTAAATGTTGAGCCAAAGGGTTGCGTTGTGAATAATGGTTGTGATGTGGTTTGTTTCATGGTTTGTGACATAGATTGTGTTGCAAATATGGTTGAAGTGTTGGTAGTTGTAGTATTTGGGCTCGTTGTTCCAATGGGTATGGAAATTGTAAGTTGTGGTGTAGAGTGTCTTTGGTTTATTTGTGTGTTATCCTTGGGTGATGTTGTTGCGCATAGGGTATTGACATCAAATCCTTGAGGTAATTTAATTACTTCATGTAAAATTTTGAATAAATATCATTGAGGATCTAACATGACAATTTCGTCCACAAGAGAGGCTACTTCGGGATTTTGTGTGGCGACCTCTACTTCTTCTATGAACACATTTCCATCTTTTTCTCTAACAAGGAATTTTTTGAAAGGGTTTTGTGTCTTTGGTTGTTCATAAGATGTACATTGAAATTTGAAATGGTCATGACCTTCAAGGTTGATATTATTGTGAGGATCATTAATGGTATTGTCAAAATTGAGTGTGCTAGCGTAATTGTAAAGGTCCTCATCATCATAAAAGAGATCCATTGCTCGAGGTTTCTTTTGCAATCTAGTTTCAACCATATAAGGCTTGCTCAAAATGAAGGTGGAAAATGAAAATGGTATGAGACTAAGTCTATGTTTTTGGTATTTTTTTGTGAAATAAGGTATGCCTAAATGTAATGCAACTATTTTGTTGGTATTTTTGGTATCGCAAGGATGGAAGATGTCTAATGCATGCAACAAGACTAAAAGTGATAATGATAATGTTGGATGTTATGAAGTCTATAATGTATGATAATGCTCTTTTAGGTCTAAAATGTTGTGGTATGAAGGATACAACTGACTAAGAGGTGATGGATACCTATAGTGAAATTGAGGGATTAAACACTTTTGAAATATGTAAGAATAGGATCACTAACTATCCAAGGGTAAACCAATGTTTCAACTATGATTGTCAAATGGCCTTTTTCTAGGACAAGTGAAAAAAGTGACAAGGTGAATTTCCCAACTACACTTGTGAGTAGGAAATTATCACCAAAATGACAAAGGACAAAGGTAAAAGTGACTTGGTCAAATAAAAATCTTTTGTTGAAGCAATTATGTGTGCCAAGGTATAGAGTGTTATTCTATCCTAAAATCCACAAGTTGTCAAGCCTAAAATTTTGAAAAAGGTAGCCTAATGTGATGTTGGGATATGCAAGTAATGAGGATGCTAAGGTACCTAAAATGGTGACCTAATAATGGAATGATGATATGCAAGGTGAATTGATCAAATTTATGGTTTGAAACAAGAATCATAACAAGAAATTGGTTTGAAAATGGAGCTCAAAGGTCTGAATTTGATTTTAGACAAGAGCTTGACCCGATTTTGAATCTGATTTTGGTAAAAGTGTAACTTGATTTTGAATGTTTAGTTTGAAAAGGTTGCTTGGTGTAATGTGGTGAAGTGTTGCAATTTTCAAGTGTAAGGTTTGTTTGCTTGTTCGTTTGAAAGACACACACATAAAACATAAGAAGATAAAATGTTTTTGGAGTTTGATCTTAACAAACACTTTGAAAAGAATTTGCACAACCTAGGTTTCTCAAGAGATACCACTCGCTAGATCCCTACTTGTATTTCTCCAACCACTTAAACAAGGTGGACAACTAAAGACTTGGTGGCACTGGCTCCCCTCCATGATACTTACTTCTCGAGCTCACCAAGTCTCAATTCCCCGAAGAGGAATTTCTACCTCTACACATGCTTAGTGAAGATGTGGGGCGACTTCAAAATGACCATTCCTACGCTAGCAAGTGAAAGGGATTTTAGCCACAATAAAAAAGGTTCGTAGTGAGTACTCAGGGAAATGACACCTCACAAGCATCCAACAAGCCACTTAAGGCTTTAATCACTCTACTAGGGGATCTTATATGTTTTACAGTAAGTACCCTATTTCAAGTGACATTGCACGGCTAAGGCCTACATACCATGATGAATTGATGATTTAGTCTTATCCTTTTATATACCAGACCAAGTGAAAAATCGATTGAGTTGTTCCCACTTTCGAGGCAACCCCTCTAAAGGTAACAAAATCAAGACAAGGATGTTGTTTTTGATCATCCAAGATCGCACGAAGTGCAAAGAGAGAGCATACACAACACCTTTATCTCACACTCGCATGGGGTTAATTTTAATGCCAAATCCAAATGTGTGGGTGGTTGTACAAAATATCTAAAGGTGTTTCTGATTCTCAAGATCACCAAATGGCATGAGAGAAGAGAATACACACCTAGAAACAAAATGCAAACCACAAGACAACACAAACACTAGTAAATATTAACCTAACTTATGATGTCAAATCAAACACTCAAGTTTTTTTTAAGCCCACTAATCATTTTATGTGAAAAAGGCACTCAATATAAAGCAAACTAAAGCAAAATCCCTACAAAAAACAATTAGTTGTTTTGACCTTCAATCTTTGACAAGTGAAAGTTGAATGTTCAAATCTTGTCACTCAAACCTGGTAAAAAAAAGTCAAAGATTAGTCCCAAAAATAAAAATTAAACTAGAAAGAAAAAAAATGAAAGCTTAATATAAATCTAATTGAGTTAATCCAAAAATTAATCTAAATTAATCTAGATTAAGGCTATCTAAACTAAAATTGATCTCAATACTAAACTAGCAAAATTAATCTAGATTAAAGTTAACTATGAATCTAAGTTATCATTAATTTAAACCAAAAAAATCATTTAATTGATCAAAATCAAAATTAAACTAAATTACAAAAAAGCCTAAAACTAAATTCAATTAGAAAAATCTAACTTTAATCTAAATTAATCCAAAAATTAATCTAATTAAAAAAGTCTAAAAATCTCAAATTTAATCTAATTAAAAAAAAAATCCTAACAAAATTTAAGATTTAATCTAAATCTAACTAAATACAAATTTAAATTTAAATTAAACGAGAAAAATCTAAATCTAAATTAAATCTAAAGTAGATTAAAAGACTTAAATCTAAACTATCTTATCTAAATTAGAAAAAGCTAAACTTATGTCTAAAAATCTACATCCTAGATTATAAACTAAATTAGAAAAATTAAAATCTTTAATGTCTAAATCTAAATTTAAAGCTACTTTAAATATAAATTTAAAAATTGTATTTAAATCTAATCTAAATAAAAGAAAATCTAAATTAAAATGTAATTAAAATCTAGATTAAAATTAAAAGCTAATTTAAATGTAAATAAAAAATTGAATTTAAATCTAATCTAAATAAAGAAAAAATCTAAATTACATTTAAATTAAAAATTTAATTTAAATCTAATCTAATTACAACTAAAGGAAAAATAAAAAATCTAATTTTAAAATTAAAAACAAAATCTAAAAATCTAAAATCGAAACTTAAAATCTAAATTAAAAAAAGACTAAAACCTAATTAAAAATGTCTACAATCTAAACTAATTTAAAATCTAATTAAAGAATCTTAAAACTAAACTAATTTAAAATCTAGGTTTAGAAGGAGTAGAAGTTGTCCAAAGTTGGTTAGCTGCAACATTTCAAAAGAAAAACGTCAATCGGAATTGATGTATCAACACTTCGAAAGTAAAAATGTCAATCAAAATTAATGCATGCAGGTCGTGGGATCCATCAACTTTCGACACAATATTAATGTAACCAACTTTCGGTGCCAAATTCATACACATGGTTTTTATTGTTGGATGTTGTGGTTGTGTTGCTGATATGTGGTTGTCATTGATGTCAAGATTATTAGCATTGATGATTTGAAGGTTGTATATGTTGAGGATATTGAGAAAATTATAATAAACATGTTGTAGGTTGTTTGCGAAACTGTGAAGTTCAATGTGGTGGAAAAATCAGTATATTGGTATTCAGAAGTTGCGCTTTAAAGAGTTTGTTGTTGAGCTTATCTAGTTTATACTCCGAAAGTTTAAGAGATGCGCATCAAGATTTGTGTAAGTTGTGTGTTTTTGTACTCCTACAGTTATTCGGTTAATGTAGCTGGTGTTTTTGGATGAAGAGAATGTAATTTTGGAAATTCTAGTTGTTGTGTATGCTCCTGCGATGTTCATTGATGTTTCTAGATCATGCTCTATCCTTGTTGCACGTTCGCGTTGATCGATGTGATCGTGATCGAAGATTTTTCCTTTGTGTGTTCGGGTTTTCATGTTCTTGGCCGATAGATGGTTGTAGCATGTTGTGGATCCTTGTGGATTAATATTTTTATGGTTGGCATGTTCGAGGAAGTTGTTTTAGGTCTTCATTATGTTGTGACCAACTTCGGTTGGTGCACATTGAGATTTGTTCATGAATTGGGTCGACAGTTTGTAATTTATTCTTTTATTTTTGGCCGATAGAGTTGTTGATGCAATTCCATGTAGCAGATATATAAGAGTGATTGTTTCTTCATTTTGAAGTGTGTTCAATGTATATGATAAGTGTTAATGTGAAATGTGCGAATAGAGATCGGATCATTCGATTGCAAAGCAAAGTGTGAAGAATATTGAGCTAAGTGTGAAGGATATTGAGAGAAGTGTGAAGAAGTGTTTATGTGCCTAACTGGAACTATCATCAGGATTTTGAAAAAGCTAATTTCTCAGTTCATATTCTTCAGATGGTTTTAATCTGAATGTTTTTGTAAGGTAGTGAGCCTTCCCATTTGAGCAGTGAGCTCTAGGCAGTGTGGTGCGGGGGCACCTCGACTCTTGAAATCTATGACAAGCTGCATACTATTGTAATGTCGTAGGCATTTAGAATTTTGTGGGACCATGTTAAGAAATGGTTTAAGTATTTAAAATTGCAGTGATATATTCCTAAAAAGAATTAAATGACAGTTGTAACCGAATGTAGGAATGGGCATATCGGGTAGAGGAACGGTTTGTTTAACTACCCTAGAATCTCTATAAAGAGAGAACATGTAACCGAATAGAAGGGAGAGGAAATAGAGTGCAACTACTGAAAAATAGAGAAGAGAGTAAAAAGAGGGAGAAGAAATCGGGCTCTCTGTATTCGATGTTGTTTTTGAATGTCATGGAAGTCTTGTTTATGGGTTCTAAAAGGAAGAATCTAGCAAGGGAATGAATCGGGTTGTATAGCATCAACTATTTTAAAGTAATCCAGTGTTGTTTATGGGTTGGGTTTCCTTATGAAGTCCCAAATGGAGTCGAGAGAATGTGTCGATGCTGCATGATATGCAAAATCTTGTGTGGTGTGTGTTTCCTCCTCAATTTCCAGAATCTTAAGAACATGTCTTGATCAAGAGTGATCAGTAGTGACCAGTAGGTTAAGGAGTGAGAAGGGTGAATGAGCTTAGAAACTCATTTTAGTATATGCAGAATGTGTTTGTATCAGTTGTTCCGCATCACAGTGTGCCTGAATGCATGTGCATTCCTTATTCATTTTCATTATATTTTTAATAGGGTATAATCTTGTGGACTAACATCCACCATAGTTTTTAATGGGGTTTCCACGTATAAAATCTTGGTGTTCTTGTGTTTTTGATGTGTTGTTGATTCATGCTTTCACTGTTAATTATCAAATCTGAAATTAAAGGTTAATAAGGTTGAATGAGTTTTAAATTCTATGACAATTGATTCACCCCTCTCAATTGTCTATTCTTGTTTTGCCAACAATTGGTATCAGAGCAGGTTCCACTGAAAAAGCTTAACAACTTGAGGTGATCCAATATGGCATCATACAAGAAGGATAGTCCTAGATTCGATGGAACAAACTACTCTCTATGGAAAGCTAGAATGGAGTGCCATTTAATTCGCATTGGTGATCCCTTTTGGAAGATTACAAAGAATAGATATGTTATTCCTCAGAATGGTCCCTCTACTCCTAATGAGATCAAAGAAGCTGAAACAAATACCAGGGCTATAGAAGCATTGTTGAGTGCTTTGACAGATTCAAAGATGACAAATGTGATAGTTTTGAGAACAACATATGAGATCTGGAAGAATTTGGAAACATTGTATGAAGGAGATGCACAAGTGAAAGTTGTTAAGCTACAAAGTCTAAAAGGCAAGTGGGAAAACTTGAAAATGAGTGAAGATGAAAACATTATTTTTTTCATGCAAAAAGTAAATGAACTAGTGATGGGTATTAGATGTGTCGTTGGAATCTTGGATGAAGAAGAGATTGTGGCTAAAGTGCTCAGATCATTGCCCACTTCTTACAAAAAAAAAGCTCATTCTATTGAAGAACTCGGGACAGTAACAAATGTGACAAGAGATATGTTGATTGGTAAGCTTGTTGCCTTTGAATTGAGTGAATTTGGTGAATCTACTCCTAAGATAAAATCTGCATTTAAAGCTACTGTATCTAGAAGAAACCAACAGAGATATGATCCAAGAGAAAGTTCTAGAAAGACATTCAAGTATGAAGATGAGATGAAACAGATTGAAGATGAAGAAAGAGAGTTAGAAGAGCTGGAAGCATTGATTGTGAAAAGAGAAGCCAAAGGACAAGGTAAGTATAAAGGAAAGTTGTCTATTAAATGTTTCTCTTGCAATAAGATAGGTCATTTTGCATCAAGGTGTCCTGAAAAAGTTCCTAGGTTCAAACCTGATAAGCCTAGATTTCAAAAGAAATGTTATTATGTTGAAGAAGGTGTTACTGATGATGAATTTGATAAAGAAAATGGAAATTAAGATGGGTGGGTATTCATTGCTATCAAGGAAAATGATCAGGTGTCCACTAAATCTACTAGTGATAAGAATATTGAGAAATCTCTTGTAGCCAAAATTGAAGAAAAGCATGAATGAGTGATTGACAACGGATGCTCACATCATATGAATGGTGACAAAAACAAGTTTATAAGCTTGGAGAAATATGATGGTGGTGTTGTAAGATTTGGAGATAACAATGGTGGTGTGATTTGTGGCAGAGGCACTATTTATCTTGGTGGTAAATATAATATTGATGATGTCCTTTATGTTGGAGGATTGAAGCATAACCTATTGAGTGTTGGAAAGATGGTTAACAAGGGATACAATCTTCAGTTCAAGGATGGAAAATGCAGGATATCGGGAAGTTATAGAAATATAATTGCTTCAGGTACAAAGACAAGAGGTAACATTTTTCACCTGAGTGTTGCTAGTGAAAGTTGCTTAATTTCTCAAATTGATGTAAGCATGTAATGGCATAGGAGGTTGTGTTATGTGAATTTTGATAACATTGTCAAAGTAAGCTCCACTCAAGCAATTAGAGATATTCCTAAGCTAGTGAAGCCTAATAACACCATATGCAAGGAATGCTAGATGAGAAAGCAGAATATAAATTTTTTTCAGAGAAAATAACATCATTCTAATGGAGTACTAGAGTTGGTGCGTATTGATCTATGTGGTCCCTCCAGAATTAGAAGTCTAAAAGGAGAAAGGTACTTTATGTTTCTTATTGATGATTACTCTAGGATGATATGGGTTTCTTTCTTGAGAGAAAAAAATGAAGCATTAGAAAAGTTCAAAAGTTCCGAAGTTATGGTCGAGAATGAGGCAGGTTTAAAGATTAAATGCTTAAGGTCAGATAGAGGCGGTGAATTCACTTCCCGAGAGTTCGATTCTTTTTGTGAAGAGCGTGGAATCAAAAGACAATTATCTGCTCCCCGGACCCCTCAGCAGAACAAAGTTGTTGAGAGAAAGAACAAAAAAAATTAGATGTTACTAGAACTATGATGTTGGAAGTTAATGTTCTTCATATCTATTGGAGAGAAGCTATAAGCACTGGTATATATACTATTAACCAGGTAAATGTCAATGGTAATTCTGGTAATACTCCTTTTGAGTTGTGGTTTGGTTATAAGACTACTGTTAAATATTTCAAAATATTTGGAAGTAGATGTCATATCAAGAGAGATGAAGAAATGGGCAAGTTTGATGCTAAGAGTGATGAAGGAATCTTTTTGGGTTACTCTACTAAGAGTAAGGTCTACTGGTGCTATAATAGAAGATTAAGGAAAATGGTTGAAATTTAAAATGTCCGAGTTGATAAAGATATTGCTAAATCATCCAGATACTGTGGATATGATTGAGATGACCAACATGATAGTACTGATAATGGAGAGAATGCACAGACACATAATCAAGTTCAAATTGTTTTGGTGAATCAGGAGAATCAAGAAGGAGAAGCTAGTTGAAGTGCAGAAGAAAGAACAAAAGAACAAGAAGTTCGAGAGAATCCTAAAGTTCTGAGGTATGTCAAGCTAAATCATTCTGAAAATTAGATTATAGGAGATAAGAACAAAGGTGTGTAGACTAGAAGAAGAATTTCAGAAGAGTATTGTCTTATTTCCAAGACTGAGCCAAGCAATGTCAATGAAGCATGTAAAGATGAATATTGGATGGAAGCAATGAAGGAAGAACTGATGCAGATAGAGAAAAATGATACATGGATTCTCATCCCTAGACCTCAGGAGAAAAATGTGATTGGAACCAGATGGGTCTTTCAGAATATGCTGAATGAATAAGGTGAAGTGGTTAGAAATGAAGCAAGACTGTTATGTAAAGGGTACTCACAGATGGAAGGTATTGATTTTGAAAAAACCTTTGCCCCCGTTGCTAGAATTGAAGCTGTAAGATTATTTCTTGCTTATATCTCTTTTAAGAACTACAAAGTCTATCAAATGGATGTAAAGTGAAAATTTCTAAATGGTGAGCTAGAAGAAGAAGTATATGTTGAGAAACCACAGGAATTTCAACTAACTGATAAGGAAGACATGGTTTGTCGATTAATGGATGCACTTTATGGACTCAAACAAGCCCCTAGAGCCTGGTATACTAGACTGGATAAATACTTGTTAAAGCTTGGATTCAATAAAGGTACTGCTAACAATAATCTTTATTTTAAGATGGATCAGGATAAAGAGTTGATTATTGAATTCGTTGTTGATGACATCATTTGTGAAGGTGATGATGACTTATGTATGAAGTTTGTTGATGAAATAAAAAGTGAATTTGAGATGTCTATGATTGGAGAGCTGAAATTATTTTTAGGATTGCAAATTACTCAGTTAGAAAATGGAATCTTTATATCTCAGTGCAAATATGTAAGAGAGTTACTAAAAAAGTTTGGCATGGAGGACTCAAAGCCAGTTGGTACACCCATGGTAACCAGATGCAAGTTAACACAAAACGATGATTATCCTAAAGCAAATCAAACAAGATACAGGTCAATGATCGATGGATTAATTTATTTGACTCAGACCAGACCAAACATCATGAATGTTGTATGTATGGTTGTTAGATATCAAGTTGATACAAAGGAATCCCATGTGACTGTTGTGAAGAGAATTTTTAGATATTTGAAAGGGACAGTTGACTTTGGTCTTTGGTATCCTAAAGATGATGATCTTACTTTGAGGGCCTTTATTGATGTAGATTGGGCAGGAGATGTGGATGACAAAAAAATTACTAGTGTTGGTGCATTCTTCTTGGGGAATAATTTGGTGTCTTGGTTAAGTAAAAAGTAGAATTCTATTTCCTTATCTACTATTGAGGCATAATATATTGTTGTTGCAAACAATTGGACTCAAGTAATATGGATGAAGAAGATGCTGAGAGATATCATGATTGAGTATGATGAGCCTATTGCTATATTTTGTGATAATTCAAGTGCCGAAAACATTTCTAAGAATCTAGTGTTGCATTCAAAGACAAAGCACATATCTATCAAATATCACTTTTTGAGAGACAAAGTGAGTGACAAAGAAGTTAGATTGGAGTAAGTACCTACTAAGGAATAGATTGCAAACATCTTTACTAAGCCATTGTCTAAGGATACTTTTGAGTATCTTAGAGGTAAGTTAGGGGTGATTTCCCCTCCTAATCTGAACAAAGATGCAAGTGTTTGCATTAATCCATGCATTTATAGTCATATCTTGTTCCAGATTGATGTTGCGGTGGATGACACTTAGGGGGAGTAGTCAGATGATTCAGATATATGGTTTAGAGATTGTGTACCTTTTCCATTGATGTCAAAGGGGGAGAAGTGTAATGTAAAAAAACTTGGGGGAGAAGAGAAGAACAAAAAAGGAGAAGAGTAATGTAAGGAGGAGAAGAACAGTATGAAAGAAGAGTTAGTTGTGTTGATGCTATTTTTCACATCATGTGTTTCCATCAATGCCGAAGGGGGAGATTTTTGGATGTTTTGGTTTTTTTTTTGGTATGTGGTTGTCATTGATTTCATCACTATTAACATTGATGATTTGAAGGTTGTATATGTCGAGGATATTGAGAAATTTATAATAAACATGTTGCAGGTTGTCTGTGAAGCTGTGAAGTTCAATGTGGTGGAAAACTTAGTACATTGGTATTCATAAGTTGCGGTTTAAAGGGTTTATTTATGATCCTATCTAGTTTATACTCTGAAATTTTCAGAGGTGTGCATTAAGATTTGTGCAAGTTGTGTGTTTTTGTGTTCCTATAGTTATTATGTTACTGTAGTTGGTGTTTATGGAAGAAGAGAATGCAATTCTGGAAATTCTAGTTGTTGTGTATGCTCCTGTGATGTTTCTAGATTGTGTTATATCCTTGTTGCATGTCTGTGTAGATTGGTGTGATTGTGATAGAAGATTTTTCCTTTGTGTGTTTGGGTTTTCATGTTCTTGGCCAACATGATCATTGTAGCATGTTGCGGATCCTTGTGGATTAATATTTTTATGATTGGCATGTTCAAGGAAGTTGTTTTAGGTCTTCATTATGTTGTGATCGACTTTAGTTGGTGTGCATTGAGATTTAGGCATGAATTGGGTCGACAGTTTGTAATTTATTCTTTTATTTTTGGTCGAAATAGTTGATGCAATTCCACGTAGCGGATATATAAGAGCGATTGTTTCTTCATTTTGAAGTGTGCTCAGTGTATATGAGAAGTGTGAATGTGAAATATGCGAATAAAGATCAAATCATTTGATTGCAGAGCAGAGTGTGAAGAAGATTGAGCAAAGTGTGAAGAAGTGTTTTTGTGCCTAATCGTAACTGTCATTAGGCTTTTGAAGAAGCTAATTTCTCAGTTCATATTCTTCATATGGTTTTAATTTGAATGTTTCTGTAAGGCAGTGAGCCTTCCCATTTAAGCGGTGAGCTCTAGGCAGTGTGCTTGAATGCATGTGCATTCCTTATTCATTTTCATTATACTTTTAATAGGGTATAATCTTGTGGACTAACATCCACCGTGGTTTTTCCCCTAATAGGGTTTCCACATATAAAATCTTGGTGTTCTTGTGTTTCAGATGTGTTGTTGATTCATTCTTTCACTGTTAATTATCAGATCTGAAATTAAAGGTTGAATAAGTTTTAAATTCTATGACAACTGATTCACCCCCCCTCTCATTTGTCTATTCTTGTTTTTCCAACATTTATGAGAAGAAGATAGAGTTGTCGGTTGACTACTATAAAAGTTTAATGTTGTCAGAGAAGTAACAAAACATGAGGAGCAACAAAGCCATCCAAAAGCTTAGACCAAGGCCATGAATGTTGTTGAATAAAGTTAGTCATTGCTATGTAGTAGTTAGTGGCATATGCCCATTTAAGTTATACCTCACACATCTATTGAAAATTAGGGTGTTGCCACTAATTCTCTGTGGATCTGCCAATTTCAAACTTGCACATGAAAAACCACTTTTATTGTCCAAAAAGACAAGTTAAATAACAACTTTGATAGCATATTAGCCTATAAAAGTGACTCTCAGATAAAAATTTGAAAGCTCAAATAACTAAATTTTCTAGAAAGTCAATTTAAGGATGGGTTAGAATTTTTTTTTTCCATCTAGTGTATCTGCCAAATATCAAAGTGCATCTGTTGATTTCTTTTGCTTCTTCCTATGTGAGTGCTTGTGGATTGGCAAACTAAAAGACAACAAGAAAAGGCACAAAGATCGTCTATTTACTCGCACTAATTACGCTTCAATTCTTGGCAAGGAAAAAGAAGAGAATGTTGAGGGCTTTGTTCGGATCCAAAATGAAAATTGGAGCACTTTCCTACTCTCCAAAAATGTAACAAATGAAAAAACCAGTATGCTAATAATGCTATCATGGAGAGAAAAATAGAAGAAAATCATAAGTGCGTATAAAAAGGCAATTTAAATTTTTAGATTTCAAATGAAAGTAGGTGTATTTGTTGTAATTGGACCCAAACTCGAAGACAATGCTAGAGATAAGAAATTACATAAATCAAACTATTACATCCCAAATTGTGAGGTTACTATTTACTGCTATTGTATAGGGTAAATATGAATGTGATGTGAAATTTGGAGATGCTTGTACCTTGTTATCAATATGTATGTTATCTCATTTGACATTGTTTCATTTGATGTTATTCATGGTAATATACTGCATAAATGAATAGATGGTTATTGAAGTATTGTTACTCTAACTTTAAAGATGTTTATATATATACTGCTTATTATTGTGAACAAAAGGACTACTAAGGTATGTGCTAGTGGTTGCAGGTAAACGTTCAATCTCCAAGGGGAGGGGAAGTATCACTCGGGAGAGGAGCTTGGTCAGGTAACTAGTAAAATAAACTATCTGAGCATACACACCATAGATTGAGTGAACTGAGTAAGTTTGTGTGGGTTTTAGGTAAGTCATCCATAGCTTGTACAATTCCAATAGGAGTCTTGCTTACTTTTGCATGATTTGAGTGATGTTTATCTTTGTATCTATCTTGTGGTATTATGATCATTATGATGGTAATGTGAATGAATGTAAGTGAATAGGGAGTGGACATATGTACATATTTATAGTATATACATTTATCCATAAGTATACACATATCGATACAAGAGTGCATTGGCAGAAGGATATGCTCATACGGTTGCATCAATATGGTACACTTACACATACGTGCACATAGAGGAATATACTAGTATATATGTATATATGCACGTCCTTTATTATGTGGATATTAATAATATTATATTATTATTGCCTGAAAATTTTACATATACATATATGTATGAATATAAATATCGGATATGCTGACTGCCTCACGATATAAATATATATTTGTTAAATATATATACATAATTATATATTAAATATTATGTAAATATATTATAGTTATATTAAAAATATATATGTATATATTAATACTTGGGTATTTAATATATATATGTTTAATATATTTAAGAACTATAATTATATTTATATAATAAAATAAATTATTATTTCCTAAATTAATTTAATATTAATTTCTCTTTTTGAAAAATCAAATCATTGATTTAAATATCATCTCTCAATTTGAAAAATCGAATTATTTTTCAAATATTGATCCCAACATAGGAAATCAACTTATTTCCTATTTAAATCAAAATATTTACTATTCTCAACATTGGAAGCTGAATTGATATTGCTAGCTTTTAAACGTATATTGATTTTGACATATTGATAAAGTTTTAAACTTAGGAAATTGAATTATTTTGATGGATCGATTTGATTTTTGGAGACTTCATTTCACACAAATAAAGACTTTGGTTTACAATGTCAATATAGCTAAATATTTAACAAACACTGCACTTTGGTAATTTGTGCAACACCAACTATGAGAGGCGCAGGGATAATCCTGAAGGCGATTAAATCCTCACATTTTTTACCAAGTCTGTGGTGCTCTGTCTATACAACCTGGATAATAGGGTAGGTGTATACAATTTATCAGTGACCATTTCTCTATAAACATCTAATTCGCCATTAAAGAAGTCTGGTGCCACCATTGTTAAACAAACATGTAGGTGTCAGTTTATACAAATTTTTCATGTGCCATTGATTAATTCTTCAATTGTTGTTAATTAACATAATAAAATCATCTATGGAAATAATGAGTAAGGGATTGCAGACCAGCAACTTGCTTAATTGACTTGTTCAATTTGCAGTTTTGTCATTCGACATGCCATTAGAAGTGGAACTCGATGTGCAGGGGAGCTCTATAAATAGCCACCATATTTCTGGATTATTATTCATTCAATCATTGTTATTCATTATTATTCATTATCATTTTTATTCTAACTCAAACACATTATTCTGTTCTATTTATTCATTCTGTGAAGAGTGCAAATTCGTCATTTTATGTGAGTCAAATTTGATCAAGAAATTGAGATTGAGTATCAATTTCACTTGAGAGATTTATATTCCAATAAGACTGCAACCAGTATCGGTCTGAATCATCATTATCTGTGAGATCATTTATGAGAGAGGAAATTAAGACTTGGAAGGAAATTTGTGCTTACTGGAAGTGCCGAGAAGATAAACAAATTCTTCATCATTTGGAATTAAATTGAAAACCAGGCATGAGATATTCTTCTACTATCATTTGCAATAGTGATTCTTAAATATATTTTGGTATTTTATGTTGCTAGATAGGGAATTGTTTGAGGGAAATGGAACCACTGTTTAGTATGATGAAAGAGTTGTTTATGTCCATTTTCACACTGAAAGAGGTTTAATTTAAAAGATGCATACATTCTGTGAAAGTATAATAGGCATATACTTGTTATGAAAGTTTAAAAGATGCAGACATACTGTGAAAGTATACTAGGCATATACTTGTTGTGAAAGGCTAAAAGATGCATACTTGTGAGATTGCATTAATTGAATGATATCCATAGTAAGAGAATGTTATTTGCATGAATACTATTTGCTGAGCTTGCATGCTTTTGAAAAAGGGAGTTAAAGCTTTAGAGCCACTTTTATGGTGTGTTAGGAGAGTTTGCTTGACACATACTTAAATGTATTAGAAATATCAGTTTGACATAAGTATTTAACTATACTAGGTGTGTCAAAGAGATCACTTGTCTAAGGAATTCAACTATAATGTAAGAGGTACAACATAGCTATTTAAATATACTAGATATATTTGAGCATGGGATGAAATGTGTTTGTATAAGTACTCCATAGTAGGAGGTGATTGTGTTTCTTAGTTAAGTATATACTAGGTTTGATTTGAATGCAAGAGTCACTTGAGGTATACCAACTGAGTTATTAGGTTAACTCTGAAACCTTGTGTTACTCCTAGGATAAGCATGGGAGCAAGCTTGTGAGCTTACTTGCTAAAATTATTCATTACTAGTAGTTTAGTTGGTTGTAGGTTAGTTTGGGGTGACAAATTTACCCATTGAAGGACAATACCTACGCGTAGTGTAAGATAGCCCTAAGTCAAATTGACCCTAAATAGTGTGTGTATGTGATAGTTGACCCTTAGTAGAAATACTGTATCAAACACTTTGATCAAAGTAGTGTAATCTACAAGACATTCTCTTACACTAGGTGATGATTACACTGTCAGTTCATTGTGATCCCATATTACATACTAGTTCAAGAGTTTTTCGGATTGCACAGGTTCTAGTTATGTAGGACACACCACTATGCTCAGTTGGTTAATAATATTGGTTACTCTACCAATCTCTTCATTGAAGGGAGGGACATCTATCAAATGATAGATGTGCAGGGGACCACATTATAAGTCTGTGGTTGGTAGAAAAGTGGTCGAGTGATGCTTCTCCTCCTCTAAAGGATATTGAAGTACCAAGATTTGAAAGGCGGATTCCTAGACCTTCTTACAACTATTTGTTCTAAAGCTCATTGGAGCTATGTTAGTTAAGGTATGTTTTCTCATTACTTGTACTTATGAAGTTATTTTAATGACATAGAATATTTATTGTAATTTTATTATGATATCTTGTTCATATATTATTAATAAAGGAAAGAAAAATTGTATTGCAATGACTTGTTAGCACATTTATTTACTCTTTTGATGTATATTTGAAATTTCTTATTTTATCGAAGGATCGGGTCGTTACATGTGGTATCAGAGCTACCAGGTTCTATACTGAAACCTATGAGCTCATTACACAACAATGTGTAAACCTTATCAAAGGATAAAGTTTGAAAAGTTCTTTTGCCGCAATGGCAAGAGAAAAGAACTTAGAGAAGTGAAAAGGAAGATGAGAACCTTAGTAACGTGTAAATTGGGACTAGTTAAAGATTCATCCTTGGAATCAAAATTCCTAAACCAACAACTTATGATATTACTTGGGGTTGCGAAAGATTATGTAATCAGGTCATATAGGAAACTTAGGAAGAATAACCAGTATATACCTTACCCTACAGTGTAGTTATATGACTCTAAGGAAAAAGAAGGAATGATAAAATCTCTTAATTATAGCAACCTATAGTTGTAAAAGAGTCAGGAACTCTTGGATTTATTGAAACACCTATGAATCTATGTGCCTACAAATTCAACATAAATTAGATCGAAGTAGGATATCAATGAAGGAGGTATCCACAAGGGTTGGAGAACTCATGACTTAAACTCTTGTGTAAAGATAAGATCTTGTAAGAAAAGAGTTAGTACCTAGGAAATGAGAAAAGACCGGAATGGTCAGAAAGAAACAATCAACGACGTGAACAAGGTTCCACCAGTCAAAATCAATGAGATTATTGGAGTTTTGATTAAAGATGGAAAAAAGGAATCAAACAACTTTGGTATCTTAAAAGGTTAAGAGAGAATAAAATTTCAAGCACTGGAATAAGGTCACATGAAAAGGTGAGTATGAGAAAGAAGCCTAAAAAGGTAAACTAGGTTTTCTGACCAAAGATTTGGATGGTACTTAAACTAGGTTGAGTTATAAGTATAACTCACCAACATGTGTGCAGAAATCAACATTCGTCTAGAGGCTCCAAGAGGAAATGGAATACAATAAGACACTAAGTGCCAGATCAATAAAAGTTGTAAGGAAAACAATGTTCTGAGTAGAAAGGTGCATCAAACAATGATGTAATATAAGTATGGATATTCCTCCACTAAAGGATATTAGAAAGAAGATGGGAATATTAGCGTGCCTATTTTAATTTCTAAAGTTGTTGATTATTCATTAAATGATCCAAAATGTTGAAATCTACGAGATAGAAAACAATGATGAATCAAAATTTAGGAAAGAGTATATTGAGGTATGCCATGAGGCAAGAGAAGACAATGGAAATTCAACAACAAGGAAAGACAAGCCTTTTCCAAAGAAGCAAGTAATTTTTAGGAGTTCAACGTAAGTAGAACGAAAGTTGTGAAAACACTAAGGGGGAAGGAAGAGAGTGGATTGACTCGAGTTAAGTACCCCACCCAACAAAAAAATGGGTATGTTCTCAATGTGGAAGAACTAATGACTTCTTTACAAGTCATAAGGACAATCAAGTCATACACCTTATGACCACAAGGGAAAAGGATAAATGGAAAGGTTAAAAACTATGACCTATATACCTTATGATTATCTGACTTGAAGATCAAAGGATATTATTATCAATGCCCTAGAAAAGGATAAGCGGATAATTTGATCATGATAAGGAAGATCATTGTATATGGGATTGGAAAGGGAAGATCTAAGATACTCGTGATTGGAAGAAAGTGTCTCTATACTTCTATACACTTTATATGGAGAAATTAGATAACAATGTTATTTCTATATGAAATATATCCATGTCGTAAAACGACTTGACACTGAAGCTTACTGTGCTAAGAGACCTAAGTATGAAAAAGGTTTATCTATTTAAGACATGGAGAGATGGAGTGAAAGATAAGGTAAGATGTGACGTTAAGTGAACCACATCAAAATCTCTTAATGAGAATGATTAAATCACTTGATCACTACCTTACTCTTGAATGAAACTTTGGGTTAAGAATAAACTAATTGGGACAAGAAGTTCATTCAAATAAAGAGAGAGACCTTAGGATGAGACTTGACCTATTGAGTTGGGTTATGTACTGGACTACTCTTTAACACATATAAGTTGGAAATAAATTATTTGGTTGAGTTGTACATTTGGTCTTGACTAGGACATATAGAGTGGAGAAATCTATAACAATGGACTAGTCAATAAATGAGGACTCTATCCTAAGAATTGGAAGGGAATATTGGGTTTGAGATTTTCCCATGAGAATGAGTACATCATTTGAGTTTATGAAATCGATAGAAACATAGGAGGAATGCCTAGTAAGATAAAATAAGTCATGTTATTGACAAAAATTTACTTTAAGTGACTCTTATATTAAAAGATATACAATTTCAAAAGGAAGCATCTATTGTTATGACAGAATGCCATAGAATTTTCACTTAGCAAGAAATGTTGACAATCATATAGAGAAGAACATTGGAATTGTTACTTGTGCTCAAAAAGGATATATCAAGATGAGACTCTCCTATATGATTAAGAAATCATGGAGCTAACAAGTAACGTTCATGCTTGATGATTAGGTATGCAATTAAATTTGTTATTATCTAGGGATCAACATGATTGAACAAGGATTAATACTCAAAATTAGTACCAAATTATATCGAGAAAAATAGATTGAGTTAAAAGATGAATTACATCTTTGAAAATAATTATTATATGGGAATTAGTGATGGTGTGAGATCAAAATAGGTTTTCACTTAGTCAAAGGATAAACTATTATTGGATATAAAATAACCTATGAAGACTCAGGAATGGAACAAGGAAAAGAATGTCAGAATTAGGACATCAAAATGACAAAGGAAATTATTGAATGAGGAACCACTATAACCTGGAAAAAGATAGAGTAAGAAATTGCACGGAATGTAGCAAGATAATGTCTAGTATACCAAGAAATAAAGATCAGATGTCATCAAAGGTAGGACATGTAAACTCTCTTGAAATTCCAAAAGGAAAATGGTAGAACACAAGACAGATCAATCTGTCTATGTTAGTAGAACTGACATAATATTCTAGTGGATAAACTCATCGAAGTAACCAACGCTTTTTAGAAACTTAATTTATAGGATTTTAGTTCTAAATAATATATTGTGGGCAAGTAGATGCTTAGTAATCCTGAAAGGTTATTTTAGTTTAGCAAATAATGATAGGGTTGTATAAATCATGATCATACTATGAAGCATTCAGTTGAGTGAATGTGCAATATACTATTATAGTCAAGTAAGCGAAAATGGTAGATTAAATCTCGAATGATTTATGTCATGACCCTTTTTTTGTTAAAACTTTAGACATATTATAATTTTGTGTGGTAGTATTATGTAAGTGGTTTTATACAATTAATTTATGTGTGAAGAAGGAAGAGATTAAATAAAGAACAAAAATTATTAAATTATTAAATGCACACTCCTAAAAAGGAACAAATAAAAGTTAACAATATTAATAAATAAGTGTTTCATTAATAATTTCAGCACATGGTGTTGGAGAAATGGAAAAATAAGGAAGAAAAGAATTTTGAATAAAAATTAAATCATTATGTGACAAGTGTCCCCATCCTATCCTAAGCATTATTAATTAGCACAATCTATCATTATACTTTCTTAATAAAATTAACCAATTTCTTAATTCACATTAATTAATATAATACATCATTTAATCTAATTAATCGGGATTAGGGAGATGTCACTATCCTCCATAATCCATTAATCAATTAATCCTATATTAATTGATTAATTAATCTTCATTATCATTTTTTCAAATTTAATATTCATTCTAATTTGCCTCACATGTGACTTGCATGCACAAGTCACTATCACTTTACAACTCATCTCCACTCACCTTTGTGTGGTGTTGGCATTTTTTATAACAACCCAAGCAGAACTCACAAGAGCTTCTATGAACTTGCCACACTCAATTCTTAAAGCCTTGAAAGCACTGTGCCAACTTAACGAGAAGATAGTAGTAAAGTTGCTATCTCTCCTACACTTCGGACTCTATAAGATCCATGAGGGTTTTCCTAAAACACGTTGTCATTGATGATTGAAATTATTTGCTTGAATACGGGCAAACAATGGATAGATTCCTACTAATGCTAAAAGAGATAAACCTTTAAGAAATTGGTTGCTCCTTAAAAGAGTTATGATCTATTTAACCAGGAATCGAAATCACACCTAAGTGTATTGATATGAGTTATATGAATGAAATTTCCTGAAGCCATAACACAAAATACGAAGGACGAAGAGCATTCAGAGTTCTAGTGCCATATCCTAAAGTATAGAGTCAAAAAGGAAACTAAACTACAGGGTAACTTTCATCTAAATAACCTATGATCTATATGAATAGCGTTACAATCCATATATCAATACTTAAATTTATTACTCCTTGATAAATCCTATATGTTAATTCGAAAAACTTACTGGATAACTGAAGCATTTAACCGGTCCTTTGAACCAAAGCTATAGTCAAACATAATCCACAGTAAATAACAAATTGACATTAATGAAAATCATCTTGGATGGATACTTCATTAATATTTCATGCAAAATATTACAATAGGAGAGAAAATAAACCCAAAATAATCACAAGGTTGACATAAGCATGCTCAAGAACCCCATGATTTACTAAGTTCACAAATCTGACTCAAAACTTCAAAACCTAGACACATTTTCCCTCTGCATTACTTGAGTCTTATCTTATGTATCTTGAGTGATTTCAACAGACTCTCTCTCGGCCCAGAATTCCCTTTTATAAGAACAAGGGAGCCAACAAGCTTCAGGCCGAAGAGTACACATGTTCATTTTTTACTGGACTGCTAATCTCTAATTAGTTAATTTACATCATTTGTTGGTAAGAGAGAAAGAGATAAAACAAAAATGATCATTAGTTTGTTGTGGAGGAAGATAAACCATTGCTCCAAGAGTCACTTGCCTTACACCAAAGCATCTTTAACTATTTTTGCACTTATTTCATTTGAACATCCTGCACTTGAATTTGAAGAGAGAAAGCATTTTAAAATATAATATCAAAGGCTAGACCTATAGTTTTCATGACCAAATTGCAATTCTTAGTTAGGACATTCATAATTCAAGTTCATCAATGAACAACCTTTTCCATGATTCGAAATCCTCCTTAGATGGCCAATTGAAAGCCACCACCTGATCCACCATATTTCGGTAAGGTGCATACTTTATCATCAATGACTTGGCCGTTTTATCAAAGTTCTCTAGGAAACTAATGACAAACGATAACTTTTCCAACATGTTTTCCAACATGCGGATACCAACATTTTTGCATATCTCATGTGTTTGAGCAATCATTATATTACTCATCTGCTCCTTCCACGCCTGCAAAGGCTTGAATTTATCTTGATTATGAAAAATATGAGGTAGTGGAATCAAGTCCTTTCCATCATAAATATCCTTCAATGTTTTGATTTTGGACTCCATAGGAGCAGCAGACCCCTGGAACTTTTGCTCTACAATACCCTTAAAAAATTGATATGTTGTTACGACTGTAGGGTACTTGTCCCCATGCTATTTTGCCCCAACTGCCATAAATTTTAACTTCTCCATTCTAGGGCCCCATCTATTTAGCAAAGGGATAGCCAATTCTCTGTCCTTTGGAAACAATTTGAGTGCTTGCAACATTAAAGTATAATTTGCATGAACACTGTTCAGCTTACTCTGGACTCGTTTATGTAAATATCCTAGTACAGTGTCAACAATCTCTGAGTTACTCCTTTCTGCTGCATCTCGAATTTGGTTTACCATCTCTTTATATTTTTTAACCTACTAAATTAAATCTTCCCTAGAAATATCTCCACCCGAGCCACTGGCCCTTTTGATTGCAATAGGCACTTGTCCCATATTATATGGGAAAATAGCCCAAGATTGCTCATGTGCAGAAGGTTGAGGCTGCTCTACTGGTGGGTCAGAAATAGTGTGGCTAGAGCTAGCCCGCCTTTGATACCTCAAGGTTTCCATCTGTTGTCTTAGTAAGGTCATCTCAATTTCCAATTCTGCCACCCTTTGCTGACTCTTATTATACTCAATAATAATGTCATTATACTGGCTCCTTAGAGTATCTCGGTTTTTAGTTAAGTCCTCCACAGTTGCCCTAGTAAATTTAGCAAAATTCACAACCATATCAACAGCCTCCAATGCAGGAGTGTCAGCAACTCTTTTTACAATCAAATGACCACTGAAGTCAGATGTTTCTGCAATAACAGGCTTTTGGGACCCAGTGGATAATGACCAAATTTCTAGAGCATCCCATTCCTCACTAAAGGTTAATCCTTTAAGTGCCAATGCAGCCTCCTCCTCAGTTGCAAGAAGTAGCTTATTGGCCCTTCTTACTGTGTCAAACACCACAGCATCAACAATATCCCATTCAGGGAGTAGCAATATTCCACACTTTTGAACCAGTGCCCTGCTCTGCTTTGGTGTGATTTCCTTAAACCCTTCCTTCATCTGCAATCTAACCCTCAACTGAATTACCTGCTTTGGGAGCTCTAGATGGAGACTTCTCTCATGTGCAACCTTCTCAGAATATAATGAGAGATGAGCTCTCCATACAAAATATTCAAAAGCATGAGTATGAATAAGAGTCATCCATCATGAACTCTTTGCAAGCCTCCATCCTCAAGTCATCATTATTTGTAATCCCTTTGATCTCATCCTTCCCCAATCTTAGGGTGATTGCCTCTGAACTTGTTGTAGTGTCAGCTGGGTTTAGTGGCATCTCCGGATTCATTTCATCTAGAGTTACAATGATGTCCTCCTCATCATTACCCTCACGACCAACATCCCTTACACTTTCAGTCCTCTGCCTCTTTGGGGATGGTGGGTGAATCTGTTTTGAAAACCTTGGAGGAGAATCCAAGTCAATAGTACCTGGCATTGATTGCCTTGGGACAAATGGTGCACCCCTTATTGTAACCTCCTCTGTCCTACTTCCCTTTCTCCTAGAAAATAACTTTATCTTCCCTTAAGGCTGATAAGTAGGCCTCTCTTCAATTCTTACCTCAGGGTACTCCTCAGTAACTTGTGATTTTCCCCTTTCTTCTACAATCCTTTCTTCCCTTAAGACCCCTACTATGCTCTCAAAATTTTCAAGAGCATAAATTTCCTTACTAAGCTCATCTTTGGCACTAGGTATAGGATCAAAATCAGGCATCTCTTCCTATTTACTTCTTACCATTTTTGAATAGGCAATGAATCTTGCCTTTCTCTCATCTTGTAAGTTCAAATCATTTTTTTTCTTGATGATATCATTAGGAAAATAGAAGTTATGGATGAAGGTCCTAGTCTGGTGCTTAGCCTTCATTTGGGAGATAAAACCCTCTAGATCATGGTTCCTAGGGCGTGCAGTCCTTAGCCTATATGGCTTGAGCAATAAGTGTAAATTCCTCCACCCTCCTTTTGTCATGGCAAAATCGGTGAAAGTTGTATATTAAGGGAAGAAAGATCCCTTCTTTTGTTCAATAGGAAAATGGAAATCCTGAGATGCTCCTAACTGCCTCATGATTTCTATGAAACCAAGTCTAAGGGGGACCTCCCTGGGTAGAACAAATGGGATGGCATTTGTACCAAAAACCCTGAAAATTGTTGTGCCATGATTGGGGATAATATCCCCCCAGTTATGTGTTAAATTCAACTCAAGCCTTCTCTCCATAGGTCTTAGGAAATCATGAATTTCCTTTGGAATCCTGGGGAAATCAAAAACCAAGGCCTTTCTTAACTTGGATCTGAAAACATTGTGAAAGGTTACATAATCGAACTTATAATCATGCATGTCCAGGACCCTAGTCTAATACTGGACAGGCATCTCAATGCCTCTTTCTCTTTTCTTCAATTCTATATATTTCTCAAACACACTCTGAACCCTATACAAAAACATGTGGATTAGCAGAGAAAACCATTTGAATCCTACCCAATTCTACCCTAGCTTCAAAGCTACTAAACCAAAATGTATTTTCTCTGCAAGGTAAGTGGAAAAATCATATACCATGTTATAACCCGGGTGTTGGATGTTTACAGCCATATACATCACATCTATAGGCAAAGTCTTCTTCAAATCAATCCCTAGGACCTAACACAATGCACAAATGATCTTCTTAAAATGGGGGGCAAAATAGTCCACTGGGAAAGGTTCAGGCTCATTCCTGCCAATAACAACTTTTCTATGGTTCTTGCCTCTTCCCGACACAGCCAAATGGGGTATCAAAAGGGATGTCCCGATCAAACCCTTTGTGTTTCTGTATTCCTCTCTGAAGACCTCCAAGTTGATGGGAATCACATCTTGGCTCCATTCATGCAAACCAAAAATCTTCATGATTTCCTCCTTGGTTACTTTGATCATTTTCTTGCCAAGATGTGTTTTGACTGTTCGGGCCACAGGGTCATACCTCACAGCAATATCCTTTAATAGGTCTACATCCTCGTAGACATTGGGTACCACCAGCTTAGCCAGGTCCAATCTCCATGGATTACACAAAGGAACTGCCAAATTTCTATTCCCAAACCAGTTGGAAAACAACTGCCAGCCAGTGTATGGCAATTCGAGATCGTGAATTGTACACTGCTTATCCAATAAACCTTCCTAGAGTAAGGGTCCATAAAACAATACCCTTCCCTCCTGCTTCTTGCTTGTAGAGGGCTTCAACAAATCAATAATATCTTGTGAAAAACCACTAGGCGTAGCTTCGAAAACCAGCAATTCGTGCCTTGGGTGCCATTTATATCAAATAGATGATAATTCGAGCTAGGGTTTTTAAATGACAAACAATTATACTTTTCTTTCTATTGTCATCACATAAAATTCTTCTATATTCAAAATCTCTAGCAATTACGTATACAAGCTCTAAAAGCGAATTTTCTCAACAATTCTTCAGGAGCCGAAAAGAAAACAGTCACCA
Source organism: Sequoiadendron giganteum (assembly GCA_007115665.2). NCBI lineage: Eukaryota > Viridiplantae > Streptophyta > Pinopsida > Cupressales > Cupressaceae > Sequoiadendron > Sequoiadendron giganteum. The sequence goes on along the minus strand of CM021102.1, from coordinate 465,746,919 downwards.
ATTGTTTAGTAAACAATGCTAACACCTTCCGAAAATAAAAGAGAAGGTGTACGTACTACTTACAGTTTATCTTGCAGAGCGTCAAATGCAGCGAGACTGGAGAATTGCGATAATAGTCATTTTCCTTCAGCACCAGACAATTTTTCATAATCTAGAAATGCAACACTGAAATAGTAATTTACTAATATTTTGGCATTTAATTATGTAGGCCGAGTCGAACTCGACCATTACTATTCACTTGCGTGAGATGAAACAACTATAGTACAAAACCAGTTCATTTGAACACGAGTTGTTAATCAAAAGTAGTGTTGGCAAGGCAAACGACCCAGATTAGGTCAAAACAATTTGAAAATGCCACATCCGCCTTCCAGTCACTAGGCGAACAGAAAATCCACCCACCAGGCACCACATCAGCATGGAACAGGTCCCACCATGTTCGTCCATTGGTAACATCAGTGTCCACGCGTCAACAAATCGCGTACCTCGCAACATTATTAAAACTGACATTTTAATTGTGCGAGGTTAGTGAGGGATGACCGTGATGCACCAACAAGTGCACAACTATCGTCATCAGCATCCATCCTCGGTCAGTGATCAAAATTGGTCCCACCAGTAGATGCAATAGGTGGCAGCATCTCACAAGCCTCGTAACACTTCTCATGACGTAAGCAAAAACCTTGCGAGGTATGCGATGAACGGTTAAGATTAGAATAATTGCATCCATTGGCCAATGTAATCTGCACATGCGAAACAGTTATTCTTAAAGAAGGGGACCGACTAGGCAGATGGGGAAATAACCCTTGAGGTTGAGAAGATTATTCAATGGTTAAGTTGTAATAATTCGTTGGCCGAAAACCATAGGAACAGTAAGGTCAAGATGCAAAATCGAAAGGACGAGTAAAAGGGGCCAGTAAAGTCATGGCCAAAGAGGGATAAAACACCACTTAAGTGACTGATCACCGCCGATAACAAGTCAACACTCAAAAAGGAAAACCCCAAATCCAAACCAGTTAAAAGTAACGAAAAACAAACCCACCACAGAGGGGAAGAAAGTAAAAGCTCCACCATGTGGGAGTTCACAACATGCATGTGACCTTTCCTCTTTGAGTCATTTGGCTTCCCCATGTGTGCTCACACTTGGTCAAACTCCCCCCTCTCTTACATGTCATTATCAAGCCACCCTCCCTCTTACATGACATAGACATGTCAACATCTCCTCTATCCAAGGTGTGCTCACAAATCAAAATTTGTATTTTAAAATTAGAATTCTCTTGCATAGGGTTATTTGGACTTGTTTTATTGAATTTAAGGTAAAAATGAACCCTAGGGTGAGTACCTATGGGGTGAGAGCTTATTGAAAACATAATATGACCTTTTGGACAAAGTATGAACCCTCAAAAAGTTACTTAAAAAGGAGTGACGAGTTTTATGGTCTTGGGGAAGGTGTGAGGACTTGTCATATCCACCTCTCCCAAGGTGTGCTCACACATGTGTGAGCACCCTTGGCTCATCTTCCCATGCCATGTGGGCCTATTTTTAAAGCTTTCTCCTTGTGACACTTGTCAAAAGGTGAGACTATCAATCCAAACCCCATATTTTCAAACAATCCTAGCCATTGAATCAATCTTCAATCTTGGCCTTCCATTTACCTCCCCTAAAATCTATAAATTGAGACCATTTCTTCTCTCAACAACAACACATGAATGCTATTTTTATGTTATCACTTTGAAGAAGGATTTTTAGATAGGATTGAAGGAAGGAAAATCAAGTTGAAGAAGGCTCAAAAAGAAGATTTTGAAAAAAAAAATTGCAACTCCATCCAGGTTCCCTTTCTTTTGATTTTTTTTAGAAAGTTAATTAAATCTAGAAATTGGTTAGAATCAAGCTATTACTCTCTTTCCTATCCTTGTTTTGTGAAAATCAAATTTTAAAATAAAATTAGAGTCAATCTATTTTTAGTGTCCTTACATATTTTTGTTTTTCCAAACTAAATCTAGAATGAAAATTAATTTTCCTATTTTTTTTATCGTTGAATCAATATATTAAAAAAATAATAATAATAAATAAATTTATTCTCATCTATGTTTATTTACAAAGAAATAATTTTTATTTTAACTTTTTTATTGTCATTACAAATATAAATTATTTTTTAATAAAATATAATTTACATATAAATAAATTATTATTTTAATTATTGTTAAAATAAAATAAAACAAAATAAATCTAAATACATATGTTTTATAATACAGGGTTTTATATTAAAGTTTTTTATTACATTTAATTCTTTTAAGTTAAATTTTGAATATATATCTACATATATATAATGTATATATATACATATATATATAAGAATTAATATTCTTTTAATTTAGTTAAGAAATAAATAAAATAGTTTTTATTATTATTTTGAAATTAGATTGTCCTTTGAAAATAAATAAATTGATAAAATTTTCAAAAGGGGTATCAATTGGATAGATTAAATAATAAATTATTTGGTCTAATTAACAATCAAAGGATGAGCTCATTCATTAAATGAATTCAAATTATTAAAGAAATTCCATGTTCTTAATTTTAATAATATCCTAATTTAGTAAGACAAAAAAATGAACGAACATCTATGATTGATGAAGATTTGGTCCAAACCATGGTTCTATGAGATAATATTTAATTTTTTTGAATAAAAGATGGGAATGATTACTAGCTATTGTTGAATATAGTTAATGAAATTAGAATATACCTCTCTTCTTCATAAAATGATGATAAACTATGAGTATGGACCTAGTTATAGAAGATTTTAAAATAGAGGAATGACAACATTTATATCTTATGACAACATTATAACTTTATTGTAACACCCCGCTTCGCAACCCTAGAGGAAGTTGCAATTAACTACTCAAACGAACTCATTTCTTTTTTTTAAGTACAATTAACACGCAAGATCACTACCCATTGCAAACAACCCTTAAGGTTACGAGACTGAGTTTACTTTAAGACCCAAACAAAAAAAATGAATTGAAACCATAACATTCTTCTACTTAAGATATTAAGAACACATACATTCCATACATGATAAATTACATCAAAGCATAAGAGATAACATGTGATTTCATTTAACAATAGTTAAACAATAAGATTACATCTCTCATTCCCCGAATGAGGTAAATCCAATAAGCATGATTACAATTACAACCTTCCACCTCGATAACAAATGAGGGGTAATAAATCACAAGATCAACTGAAATGAAAATAAGCATAAAGAGTAACTGGATCCCACAAGCTCTCCAACTAGAAATCTCGTCCACACGAACAAGAAGAAAACCCAACGGAGTAAGGTGCACATTCCACCCAACCAAGTGGTACCCAAAGGCCCACCCCCCATGCTAGGAGATAGTAACAAGGATTCCAAGACAAGACCATCTACCTCTAGACATAGGTTGAATCATATTGATACAACCAAACACAAGAACCATACAACAATAAGTACAACTCTAACATGGTCACATTGCTTCCAGATATAAAACAGATTGAGTATGTTAAGAAATCCATACACATAAAATCAAATACCAACTGTTGTCCTAGACAGAGTGTCTTCGCACAACTCGTCATGAGTTACCCAATGTAGATATTCATAGGCTCCGACCCCCATTATGGGTTATCCTAGTGGCCTCAACCGACCCCTGACCCTCATACTTACTAATGCGAGATCAAATACCTGTCATAAAGACTAGATAGATGACCTTGCCATTCCAGGCCTTCCCACTCACCGCAAGCCTAAATAAGCACTTGCGACTATGAGTGAGGCTAGAACTTATTTTGATTAGTGTGAAAAACTACCTAATCTTCTAAGTACATTGATTTAGTTATCACTTGATTAAACCACCTCTGAAGGTTACCTAGTTTACCTCTTGTGAGCTTTGGCCCCTAACGGAAGCCACTCTTCTACTTGACAACACATATTCAAAACCAAATACCAAGGGAACCCAAGTGCATACAAAATAGATAAAACAGTCACTCCAACTCTAGGAGGAAACATAAGTCAAAACCCTCTCTAAACACTGGAGGTAACAAACATAACCAAGCCACTCCTTACAAGGAGTCACAAATCACATAATCCACTCCTAATCCAAGGAGGCACAAATCCCCATTCGTGATAACTGGGCAAATCATTGACAAAGCACCATGCGCTACCCAAGAGATTCACAACAGGTTGACAAACATAATATGACAACCCACATCCTCTAGGATCCTCTGGAAGACTTACATATTAAAGACACAATTAACCCATTTCCCCAAACATGAACATAGAGAAAATAATCACATAAAGCAATTGTGAGGAAATAAACTAATTTTGGATATATTAAATCCATTTCCTATATTAACATTCAATAATTTATTGCATTAATAAAAATGATTTAATAACTTTTCTTTCAGACAAAGATGAAATTAAAACTCAATATTTAATTCCTAATTGCTTTTAAATAAAAATAAAATAAACATTTATTTCTATGATTCAGAACCTATTATTTAAAAAATACTATTGGTCCTTCGCAAAATACATCATTTTAAAATCAAATAATCTCATTTTAAACACATTACTTCTAAATCCAATAATTGTTCATTCAAATATATTATCTTAAAATAGATCCATAAATTCGACTATTGCATATTGAATTACATTTGAAACATGCCATTATTTTACTCATCCATTTTAACATATATATTTTAAACTTATATCCACAACTATATATATAAATTTTCTTATTAATATTTTAATATTATAAAATATTATTTAAAAATATTTTAATATTATAAAATATTATTTAAAAATATTTTAATATTATAAATTATAATATATAAAATATTATATATATTTTATTATTAATATTTTAATATTATAAAATATAAAATATAATATATATGTATCTTTCTTTATATATAAGAAAATGAAATAAAACAAATCCAAACGCATTTCCTTGGGCCGCGTGTTTTCCTCGGGTCACGTGCTTATGTTAGGGTTGGGGGCGGCGGCTTAACCCAACCGACCCCAAGTGGGGCGGTGGCTTAACCCAGTCGACTCCAAGTGGGGCGACGACTGTGCATAATGGTGCGGTTGTGCTTAGCACAGTCATCCACCATTCATGGCGGCGACGGAACTAGCAACTGTGTGGGGGTGCGCTGGGCATGGCTCCTGCCACAATGCCTCCCATGGGGGCGGCTATGGGGTGAACCCCCAACCCCCCCACAAATTCGTTTTTTCTTTTGTTTAAAAAAAAAAAACATTTACAAAAACCCTGCGGATTTTTTTTTAAATCCGAAAATCTTTTTTTAAAACCAGGGGTTTTTCTAATCTTAATTTTTTTTTAAAGCAAAAGGTCAATAAAAAAAACATATATATATATATATATATATATATCTCACAAGAAATTTATAAAACTAATTGAGCAAGTAATTTTCAAAAAGATAATTTGCAGCCAAGAACACAATTTTTCCTTGAAAAAAATCATTTTCAAACAAAGGTTTTGTTTCAATTTCAAACAACTTTTCACATGGGTTTCTCTTCCAATTTAAAAAAGTTTAAATATATAATATTTTTTTTCCTCAACCAGCATATTAATCTATGAATCTTTTTCAAAAAAAGAAATCAATTTAACAATTAGAAAAACTTGGATCCAAAAGCTTGAGAGGTTGTCAATGGTGCTCTAAATTTTTCTTTTGATTCCAACTCCTTCAAGAAATCCAATTCCAAACCCACAAAACAACAATTCTTTTCTTCCTTCCTTTCCTTAATTTCAATTTTTCATCCTCCCTTTCAAAAACTCATGAAAATCCAAATAATAAAGAAAAATGAAAATATCTCATCAACCACCCTCATAAATTTTCAAAAACAGAAAACCTGAAAATATCTTCCAATTTAATTTTTGCATTTAAAATTTTCAAAAATGCAATTAAAAACCTTTTTCAATTTTCAAACTTAATTTCAATCAAAATATCTATTAATTTCCAAAATGAATAATTTAATTCAATTCAACACAATTAATTTAATTAATCAATAAAATAAATCTAATCTAAGATTAAATTATTTTATTAATTAAATTTAATTAATTAATAAATTAAATAAAATTAATTAATAAATTAAATAACATTTCTCACGTTATAACCAAATTAATTTAATCAACAACTTAAATACATAAAGCCATTTATTTACCTTTTTCTAACTTGCAATTTAAATAAAATCAAGGCAAATTAAACAATATTAAAACAACTGAACCAGACTAAAACTGACAATACACTACGACTAGGGTGATGACTTGGCACAAAAAACGTAGCTACTATCTCCCAATTGATTATCGTTGGGCAATGGACACGCTCAAACCTGTGAAACCGGGTGGAGTCAATGTCCTGTACCTGTCAACTTGTGAACAAAGAGTATACCCACATGCATATATATATCATAATCAAAAGACACCGTGAAGAGGAAATCACGAAATTGCAGGGCGCTCGCAAGTGAGTGGTGCAATACCATCCCCTTCACCAATACAGTGTAACTAATTGATGAATCTAACATCAATAATATAATCAAAAGCATAAAGCATCATTAATTCGAATATCCACTTATGTTAATCTATAGCATGCCATAATGATAACATCAAAATCAAATTACCATCACATCAAAATACATCATCACATTGTCTTACAGTTATCGATCAACTAGTAACCCAGTACCAACGTCAAAGTATTAACAGAAAACACAACATAACAAAGAAGAACACTGTCCGATCAAAAGAGCAAAACGAAGGGGCATTACATTTATGACAATAATTACAATTTTATGATAACAATTATGATTATTAGACATTAAATTTCAAGCTTAAATTTATGTTTCATTAAATCAGAAGTTCCTTGTTTTACCGAATGGTAAATAGTAAAATCGAATTCATGCAAATAAAATACCATCTAACTTAAAGAATTAATAATATCTCTTTAATAAAATTGCTTTCTTGTTATGCCACAAACTTAACTCTTAGATTTATTGTTATTCTTCTAATAAACCTTCTCTCTTCTTCAAATAAACCTTCTCTCCATGCAATAAATTTATTTCCTTGAGATTTAAGGTTTATAACACAACATCATAGCTATCATTTAATTAATTTGCGATAAACTTAATCCTTTAACATCATGGTTATTCTTTAAATTAATGTTCTCCTTAAATATGCAAGGAGATTCAATTTTTTTATATTTTAAACAAGATTGATTCATTTAATTGCAACCAGGGCATAGTGTATAAATCATTATGTAATCATTAGCATATTATCTTGAATAAACGTATGCAAATTAATGCAAACCTACTTTAGATAGATCATCAATTTTGAGGCATTAGTAGTATAACTTATACAATTAAAATCAAGGCTCTTATTAGATTAAGACATTGTATTGGTTTATCTATCTTAATACATTAGTGAAATAACTTATACAATTAAAATAAAGTCTTCTTTAGTTGGATTATTTATTCATGCAATTTGAATTCAATCATAATGAATAAATCTTTTGTCTTGAAACAATAGATTATGCCATGAAGTCTCCTTGAGTTGAAATTATTTATGCTTTCTTAGATGGATATTTATCTTGAAAATATTAGTGTTATGCAAAACTATTTTAATTAGATTACTTTATGACATAGATTATGCAAATAGATTCAAGTTTCTTTTCTAGGAAATACTAAATACAATTAGATTCATAACAGCTCTAAATTAGATCACCATCTTGAAGAATTTAACATTATGTATAAGTGTTTTTATTTCACAAATGGATTTGACTATTTTCATGATTCAATTCATTATTACAAAGAAAATTACTTTCATAGGATGTAAGTAGATGCAATACTTCTTTCTAGCAAATATACTTAGAATAAATAGTTTTTTCTTTTATTAAGTTCATTTAATTTTACTTCTTTAGCAAGAAGGTATAAAGTTTTTATATTACCATTTAGTTTATGTGCACAAGCTATTTTTCTTATTGTTGATAATGCATTTAATTTCCTTCTTAGGATGAAAACTTAAATAAGAGGAGGAAAACAAAAAAAACTAGCAACATTCGATATTAATGGTGCCTTTGAATCACGTTTACAGGTAATGTCATCGCGCTTGAGTTACTATAATTATAGCCTAGTAAAGCTGCAACAATAGTGTCTGTGGCATCGTCCCTATAAATCGTCGGGGAGTAATAAGGAGCATTTTTGGAATTAAAATCCAAGGGGCGGGAAATCCCTCTTGGATCGATAATCTTAAAAGATAATACTATAATGGACTTACATCCGCTAGTGAAAATCATAGAAAACCCCAATAGGGTTTGGGCATGTGAATTGACTTTTTAATTCTTTTATCTTTGATGATTTGTTATTTAACAAGCAAGGGTGACATGACTTATAGGAATTTAGGACATAGATGAATTAGGAAATAAGCAAAAGATCACCATGAATATTTATGCTATATATGATCCCTTATGTGGGTAGAAACCAAAGAGAAACTATCTAGGGCAATGGCCCTAGAAAGGGTCGCGTACCCACAAAATAGTTTACATCAAACAATAGATTAGAAAATAAAACTACATATTATACGCCTTGATCCCGTGCTGAAATGGTGTATGTAGGCAGTCTAGGGACAAAGCTATCCCTAGTATGCAGGCATTCAAAATGAGGATTTAGGATTGGTCAAGGGTGTTTTCCTTATTGGTCTTACTAAGATACCTCGAGTTAAAGAAAGATAAATAAATATTAAAATTGAAGTTGGAAATTACTTGTTATACTCATAAGGAATCCTGAATGGATTCGCTTGATTCCCCGAGGCTTTAGGCCAAATTCCGAGGTGAGACTCAAACTTTTATTACTATCTCGCATACTCCTGAGGACGTCGACCTCGGTGCACTCCTAGTAGGGGAGTGTAGTCTTTAGAGATGACTTAGGACTCGAATGGTCCCGATGAGTCTAAGTCTCTGGCTAGAGCATTTTCTAACCCATGTGATTAGATGTCTACCTTATTTGGATAGATAAATCTTGGTCCCGTATGGACATTAACCTAACCCGTATGATTAGATGCCTATCTCGCATGGATAGATGCCTATCATGTATGGATAGAAGTTCCTAAGTATACAACTAATTGAGCAAGACATTAAGAGATTTACTTGTTAAAAAAATAGTAAATTTTTGGATTAAGGAAGTGTGGGTCTATTACAATTTATAAACTTCAACAATGAAGTTTAGACCATTATATGAAAAGGAAAGGTTGGAAACTCTATTAAGCCAAATAGGCTTAGAAATAGGGTAAACCACGAACTTGATAGAATGTCAAAAAGGAGTAAAAGATCAAAGTGATCAATGAAACTTTGTCAATACAAAGCTTAAGTATGAAGCAATATCAAGATTTGACAGGTGTCTAGAAGCAATGACATGCTCAAGATGGACAAGTGATCAAGAGAAAGTACTTTATGGTAATAAAAACGGATGTGTAAGTGGTGGACGAACTCAATTTATGAGTTGTCTAAAAGTGTAAATACCAAAGGGAAAGGATGGGACCCACGATGTAGTGTACAATACATCGACATTTCCTTTTCTATTGGGATTATACTAAGGATAAATTCATGGTTCAATGATCTTTGATCACTATGTATAGTAATTATTATATATTGGATATGTATGTGCAATAAAACTCTTTGGGAGAGTAAGTATGTGTGAGGCATACAAGTTTTCCCTATGTGATAGTGAGGACACCTGAAGCAAGGTCTAGAAAGGACAAGGTTACTACATAGGATGAATGTTTTGTAAATCTTACGAATTTTGAGAATTGTAAGTAAAACTTTATTTAACTTTAACTGTATTTTATAAGGCCATAGATCATCAGGGACGATGATTCACAAAGGGGGAAGTATGTTACATCCCAAATTGTGAGCTTAATATTTACTGCTACTATATAGGGTAAATATGAATGCGATGTGAAATTTGGAGATGCTTATACCTTGTTATCAATATGTATGTTATCTCATTTGACATTGTTTCATTTGATGTTATTCATGGTGAAATATTGCATATATGAATAGATGGTTATTGAAGTATTGTTACTCTAACTTTAAATATGTTTATATATATACTGCTTATTGTTGCGAACAAAGGACTGCTAAGGTATGTGCTAGTGGTTGTGGGTAAATTTTCAATCTCTAGGGGAGGGGAAGTATCACTCGGGAGAGGAGCTTGGTTGGGTAATCGATAAAATAAACTATCTTAGCATACACACCCTAGATTGAGTGAACTGAGTCAGTTTGTGTGGGTTTTAGGTAAGTCATCCATAGCTTGTACAATTGCAATAGGAGTCTTGCTTACTTCTGCATGATTTGAGTGATGTTTATCTTTGTATCTATCTTGTGGTATTATGATCATTATGATGGTAATGTGAATGAATGTAAGTGAATAGGGAGTGGACATATATACATATGTATAGTATATACACGTATCCATAAGTATACACATATCGACACAAGCGTATGTTGGCAAAAGGATATACTCATACAGTTGCATCGATATGGTACACTTACACATACGTGTACATAGAGGAATATACTGGTATATATATGTATATATGTACACATCCTTTATTATGTGGATATTAATAATATTATATTATTATTCCCTGACAATTTTACATAAACATATATATGTATGAATATACATATCGGATATGTTGACTGGCTCACGATATAAATATATATTTGTTAAATATATATATACATAATTAAATATTAAATATTATATAAATATATTATAGTTATATTAATACTTGGGTATTTAAAATATATATATATATATGTTTAATATATTTAAGAACTATAATTATATTTATATAATAAAATATATAATTATTTCCTAAATTAATTTAATATTAATTTCTCTTATTTGGAAAATCAAATCATTGATTTAAATATCATCTCTCAATTTGAAAAATCAAATTATTTTTCAAATATTGATCCCAACATAGGAAATCGACTGATTTCCTATTTAAATCAATATATTTACTATTCTCAACATTGGAAGCTGAATTAATATTGCTAGCCTTTAAACGCATATTGATTTTGACATACTGATAAAGTTTTAAATTTAGGAAATCGAATTATTCTGATGGAACGATTTGATTTTTGGAGAATTCATTTCACGCGAATAAAGACTTTAGTTTATAATGTCGATATAGCTAAATATTTAACAAACACTAGACTTTGGTAATTTGTGCAACACCAGCTATGGGAGGCATAGGGGTAATCCTGAAGGCGATTAAATCCTCACGCTTTTTGACCAAGTTTGTGGCGCTCTGTCTATACAACTTGGATAATAGGCTAGGTGTGTACAATTTATCAGTGACCATTTCTTTGTAAACGTCTAATTCGCCATTAAAGAAGTCTGGTGCCACCACTGTTAAACAAACCTGTAGGTGTCAATTTATACAAAATTTTCATGTGCCATTGATTAATTCTTCAATTGCTATCAATTAACATAATTAAATCATCTCTGGAAATAATGAGTAAGGGATTGCAGACCCGCCACTTGTTTAATTGACTTGTTCAATTTGCAGTTTTGTCATTCAACATGCCATTAGAAGTGGAATTCGATGTGCAGGGGAGCTCTATAAATAGCAGCCATATTTTTGGATTATTATTCATTCAGCCATTTTTTTTTATTATTAGACTGCAGGAATCGAGTAGCACGACCCCCTATACACTGCAGTGCGCCTAGTAAACTTTTTAACATGACCGACGATGCTAGCGTGACACGCCCTTTGGTACCACGGGGGTGGGGGAGACTAGACCTCGTGACCAACCTCCTGCAACAAGAAAGATTTAGCCAATTGAGCTAGGGCCCCAACCCCATTCATTCAGCCATTTTTATTCATTATTCTTCATCATCATTTTTATTCTAACTCAGACACATTATTTTGTTTTGTGTATTCATTCTGTGAAGAGTGCAAATTCGTCATTTTATGTGAGTCGAATTTGATCAGGAAATTGAGACTAAGTATCAATTTCACTTGAGAGATTTATATTCCAATAAGATTGCAACCAGTATCAATTTGAATCATCATTATGTGTGAGATTATTTATGAGAGAGAAAATTAAGACTTGGAAGGAAATTTGTGTTTACTGGAAGTGTTGAGAAGATAGACAGATTCTTCATCATTTGGAATTAAACTGAAAACCTGGAATGAGATATTCTTCTACTATCATTTGCAATAGTGATTCTTAAATATATTTTGGTATTTTATGTTGCTAGATAGGGAATTGTTTGAGGGAAATGGAACCATTGTTTATTATGATGAAAGAGTTGTTTCTGCCTATTTTCACATTGAAAGAGGTTTAATTTAAAATATGCATACATTCTGTGAAAGTATAATATGCATATACTTGTTATGAAAGGTTAAAAGATGTAGACATACTGTGAAAGTATAATAGGCATATACTTGTTGTGAAAGGTTAAAAGATGCATACTTGTGAGTGTTAGGGTTAGAAGGCAGATATATAACAAGTTAAATGCAGATTTGAACAATAAAATAGAGTAATAAAACACACATAGAAGACAACACAAAAAATTTAACATGGTTTACCCAATCTGGGCTGCATCCACAAAACCGCAGCCATCCAATGATGTTATTATCCAATGCAAAACCTATTACAATATTGTGAATAATTTCATGCTACAACTCTCCATCCCAACCGCTTATAACAAGATTTTAGAAGCTTCCAAAAATTAGGGTTTACAAAGTCGTCTTTTTCTTTTTTGGTGACAAAATGAAAAAAGGTGAAAAAAAAAATTCTTGGGAGCTGCCACCCCCGAACCCCCGCTTTTCAAGGGTTGTAGGCCCCGAACCCCGACAAGGATACATGAAGAGTGTATAGTACTAAAAAGGTACAGTATAGCATGATCAGTCGCCACATACCAACAGTGAGATTGCATTAATTGAATGATCTCCATAGTAAGAGAATGTTGTTTGCATGAATACTATTTGTTGAGCTTGCTTGCTTTAAAAAAAGGGAATTAAAGCTTTAGAGCCACTTTTATAATGTGTTAGGAGAGTTTTCTTGACACATAGTTAAATGTATTAGAAATATCAGTTTGACACAAGTATTTAACTATACTAGGTATGCCAAAGAGATCACTTGTCTAAGGAATTCAACTATACTGTAAGAGGTACAACATAGGTATTTAAATATATTGGATATGTTTGGACATGGGATGCAATGTGTTTGTATAAGTACTCCATAGTAGGAGGTGATTGTGTTTCTTATTTAAGTATATACTAGGCTTGATTTGAATGCAAGAGTTACTTGAGGTACACCAACTGAGTTATTAGGTTAACTCTGAAACCTTGTGTTACTCCTAGGATAAGCATGGGAGCGAGCTTGTGATCTTACTTGCTAAAAATATTCATTACTAGTAGATTAGTTGGTTGTAGGTTAGTTTGGGGTGACAAATTTACCCATTGAAGAACAATACCTACACGTAGTGTAAGATAGCCCTAAGTCAAATCGATCCTAAATAGTGTATGTGACAATTGACCCTCAATAGAAATATTGTATGAAACACTTTGATCAAAGTAGTGTAATATACAAGACATCCTCTTAGACTAGGCAATGATTACACTGTCAGTTCACCGTGATCCCATATTACATACTAGTTCGAGAGTTTTCTAGATTGCACAGGTTCTAGTTATGTAGGACACACCACTATGCTTAGTTGGTTAACAATATTAGTTACTCTACCAATCTCTTCGTTGAAGGGAGGGCCATTTATCAAATGATAGATGTGCAGGGGATCGCATTGTAAGTTCGTTGTTGGCAGAAAAGCGCTCGAGTGATGCTTCTCCTCCTCTGAAGGCTACTGAAGTACCAAGATTTGAAATTTGGATTCCTGGACCTTCTTAATTCTATTTGTTCTAAAGCTCATTGGAGCTATGTTAGTTAAGGTACATTTTCTCGTTACTTGTACTTATGAAGTTATTGTAATGACATGGAATATTTATTGTAATTTTATTATGATATCTTGTTCATATATTATCAATAAAGGAAAGAAAAATTATATTGCAATGACTTGTTAGCACGTTTATTTACTCTTTTGATTGAAATTTGAAATTTCTTATTTTACCGAAGGATTGGGTCGTTACACAAACTATCAAACTAGATTATTAACTATCAAACTAGATTATTAGGCATCACCACAGTTAAGCTATGATTGGATCTGGTAAACAGTGTTATTATCCTTATAATTTTTTGACATGAATCACAAAGAATTCCAATCAAAATGAAATAAAAATATCCACCAAATGTTGGGTTCACCAAATGTATTAGAGAAAAGTTTTCAAGTGTCATGTTCCCAAAATAGCAAATACCATAAAGACCAAGTGTTAAACTACTAATAAATTAATAAATAAAATAAATAAAAATATTAAGATTAAATATAAAATAAATGTGTACCATATCAATATAAACATATATAAATAACAAATATAATAATAATATATAGGCAAATTACTGTTATTGCATTCTAGTATTAAATAACTTAATATCAAAAATAATAATAATAAATAAATATTATAATCATTACACATCAAAGATTGTAATACATTAGAATAAAATAATAATAAGCTATTAGAAAATTGGTTTTATTATTATACTTTAATATTAAAATATGTTCAATAAAACATCAAAATAAAATAATAAAATAAGTATATAATTTGAAATGTCATAATTATAGTAATAATATATTATTTTCAAAAATAGATATTATTGTGATAATAAGTCTTTAAGGGCAGCAATTAAATCTAACGAAGGGATATATTTTATGAAAAGTCACCTCTTTCACCAAACAATACATTCTCCCCATGAGTCACCTACCTTGAATGGTATAAATAGAAGGAAGGAAAATAAGAAAGAGGGAAAAACATGGAGAAACAAAACAACAGCAACAATGATTGTTATGCATTGGAATATAGAGTCATTTAATATATATATATATTATTTAATAGGCATACAAGTATATATGCATAGATATAGATAAATCTTATAATTAATAATATCATTATCAATGAATAAAGAATATATATGAATAAGGAAAGAATATATATATATATATATATAGGAATACTTATAGATATAAGTAAAAGAATAATTATATATATATACAGGTAAGTAGATAGGGGAATCATTGGTGAATATACAATAATGATACTTGCAACAATTATTAAGCCTTATAAATAATGATGGCTCTTTAATATAAACATAAGTAGATTATGCATATTTTGTCCTCATCCTATGATCAATCCAGTATAAGGTTGAAGGAAGGCGATTAAGGAATAAAGAGTCATGGGAAGACAAGCCAATCAGGTGAGACTACTCACTTAGCTTTAATATTTAGTTGTCCTCAATTTGACAAAACAATGTTGCATGAACCTTGTATGCCCAACCGATCTATGTATTATTTTGGAATGCACACAGTCCCCTCTGATGTGTTGGAACCATTCCCTCTTTATCAAATATGGAAATAGATTCATTATACTGGGAATTGGTGTGAACTTAGGTGGACTATGTAGTCCTTGAATAATCAAAGGCCAAAGGGTTTATCTTCTATAGATATGGCTTTAATGATGATTAATTTGCATTTGTATTTGATTTCTGCTAATATTGGACTTACAGGATATGATGAATTGCAAATGAACATAATGAACATGTAAACATGAATATTGCTTAGTTTAGTTTTGTATTTTGATATACCTTCATATTAGGATTCAAGGAACTGTTTGATCATATTAAATACTCTTATTGCATGTAAATACAAATGAAGTACTAATGACTGCATATCAATTGTCTGAATTGTGTTTGTAATCCTGCCAGGAGAGTTGAGTCATAACTTAAGTGGTTCGTCTAAAAAACTCACCCAGGTTCCACCCCACAGGCCCAAAGCAAGGGTTGGGCAGTCTGCCCCACAGGCCCATGGGTTGGGCAGTTTTGCCCCACAGGCCCATAACAAGGGTTGGGCAGTTTGCCCCACAGGCCCATTGCAAGGGTTGGGTCATGGAGGGGTGAGGGTCCCACCTTGGCATTTTGCCCCATAGGCCCGAGATATGGGTTGGGCATTGGAAGGTGGTAGACCATAGGCCCTTAGGGATTCTCCTCTCCTGATGGGCTAAGTGACTCTTATGTTTATCAATTTGTATTTATGATTATGTCTGATTTTGGATATCTATATATTAATGCTAACAAGTATGTTGTTAATGTGATGAATACAACTTCCAATCTAGGGTTATCGTATTAAAAGGACATTCTTTTGGAAAGAAGAAACCCTAAACCTAATCAACAAGAAAATTTTATGGCAGATAAATGGATTTTAGGGCAGGTCCGATTGAGGGACATTACATCAAGTTTGTTGCACGTAGCATAAACTAAATCCCTAATCAATAATAGAGCACAATGGAAAGCAAGAAATATAAAAATATTGAAACAATATCACCTGGTTTTCAAGCCTCCATTGAATGACCTCTATTGACCTTCTCCATCTTGCTGCAAATTGTATGATTGTTCTCAGATTTAAATGCAACTATGACCTATACCTAAGACAAGCAAGACATTGAAGTATTATGTGCTCAAGTACTCAAAGCTCTCAAGCATGCTATGTATGTATTGCTGAAAATAACTTTGTGTGTGTCTAAAATGTCTTGAGAGAGAGCCTTTTAAAGAATTCCAAATTGACAATGGATGGCCATGATTAGAAGTTGGTAAAGCCCTAAGTTCAAAGGCTATAATTCAATGTGATGAGAAGCATTAGGGTTAGGGAAAAATTAGTTCAAAGTTAGGGCAAGCATTGAAATGAAGGGCTGAGATTTAGACAATTAAATCAATGGTGGACAATAAATGAGATAGAAATAAAATAATAAAAAATATTTGATTTATGGAGGAAAGTTGACCTATGAATTGAATAATAGTTTAATTCATAAATGAGAATGAGACAAAAGAAAATAAATAATTATTTCAATTATTTACTTGGTGGGATGGAAAGTGGGTTAAATAATTAATTTTATTTAGTTGAAGGATAAATGGTAATGTTATTAAATAATTAATAGTAATTGGAAATTTATTTAAATATTGAAGGGAATAAGGATTGATTAGTATTGTATTTAAATAACCATGGAGGAATGATTAATACTTTAATTATGTGAGGGAGAAGTGTGGTCGTCATAGAAAAACATGATTTGCGGGTCTAGGCCATTTTTATGTGTCTACAAGAAGAAGTTAATTTGGATACATACAAAAAAATCTAGGTTGTATGGTATAAATCTATATCTAAATTATAATTAATCTCACTTTAAAAAATAATTAAAAATATGTCACAAAAAATTATGAAAAGTATATGTGCACCAGATATTGGTGTTACAAATCTATGTTTAAAAATTTATAATTTTTTCTTTTCTTTATAAAAAGTTATATTGTATGGTATAAATGTCACTTTGTAAAAATACTATTAACTATAAAAAAAAAGTTATTAGAAGTTACATGAAAAATTATAAATTATTTCTATTTTTTTAAAATGCATTTAAAATCTACGCATGAAATCTTAAAAATTAGTAGTTCACATCATCTTCAATGTCTCACTTTGGTCAAAAATTGGAACACAATATTGTGGGATCACCCCTAATGTCTACAATTTTACCATTCATGGTTTAGAAATTATGTCAATTTAAGCATGAAATTTTAACATTTGGGGTTTACATTTAAGATTTCATATATTGAAACACCCTGTTTCATCCAATATAGAATAATGTAGTAATTTAGCCTACATGTTAGGTTTGAGTTTGACAAACATGTATGTATATGCAAGTTTACTATCTAAAACCTCTAGCTAAGTTACAATCACCTGCTCTTATGCACGTGAAGGTGATAACAATATAACTTTATAATCACCTATGTTATTCAAACTAAAAAATACATTGTTAAACTTGTGGGTGAAATTGGATTGTAGTTACAATCAATTGCTCTCTAGGTTTACAACTGTCATGGGCATGCGAGATATCAAATTCCACGCTTAAACTAACATAAAATATTAGCATTGCTTATTCATGTGTTTTGGGTTGAGGGGAAGTAGGGGTTTATAGCTAATGCATAGATCTAGGATTTTGGGTTAAGTTGTAGTCCATGTAGGTTTAACATCTATTGAGTAGGTTTCTCAATTTATGGTTGTGTGGATATTAGGGTAAATAGAGTTTGCACAAATCATATTGTGTGATGTAAGATTTCAAATCTAACTATGTTTGGGATTAGGGTTTAATTTAATTGTGTTTGAGGTAAATACAATGTTTTCTTTAGGTTTGAAATTTTTTAAGGTTTTGGGTTACTTTGTTTCATGATCTAGGGATTTGGGTTTTAATGAAATTTGGTAAAATAGGGGCTTCTATAATTTATGGTTTGGGGAAAATTATGGGAAATAGGGTCTACATAAATCATGTTTTGTGATGTAGGGTTTATAGTTTAAATTAGTTTGGGTTCATAGTCTAAAACTTCTAGGTAAGTGACTATCACTCGCTCTTGTGCACATGGACATAATAACAATCTAATTTTATAAAAAAGATGTTATTCGTACTCAAAAGTATGCTCTTAGATTTTTTAAGTCTTTTTGTATTCCACTAGAGCCCCTTGAATAGATAAACCAAAATTATTACCTACTTTCATACTCAAGATTGCTTGCAACAAAAAAATGCCTCAAAGACTCTTGGGGATAAAATCTTTCGAGAAAGGGGAATTGTTCTTATTCCAACTTGTTGGTGCATCATAACACACATCAACATGCCTTGACACATATGTTTTCAAAATATTAAAACCATAGAAAATGCATGTGGATCACTTGACAAATGCCTTGATGAAGTGATTCCATTTTTTTTACAAAGTTGACTTGTTGAAAATGCTTTGAAAATTATAAGGTGTATACAACCTATAGCTATAAATTTAAGTTTCATGACCATGTTAAATAAATTATTCTAGCTCGTGCCAAATGGGGAATTTGGAATAGAATGTGATATTTGTTAAGAAAAAAATAAAGTTAGTTTATATTTGTCACACATTTACAAATAATATGATGCACATGTACACAAAGTATTTGGCTATATAAGATGATGTGTATCTTTCTCCTTTGAACCTAGGGATAATATCATCTTATTACTATATTAGCTACACCACCAAGTAAATATATGCATTATACTTTAATATAAAGAGAAATTTGAAGTTATTTTCTTAAAATTATTGCTTCTACTTAAAATATTAATAGCTTCCTCTAAGGCCGGTTGAAGAAGAAACTATAATAAAATTGATAAATCATCAAAGTTCTCAATTGACGAACTAGAATACACTAATCCACATGTAAAGGAAAATTCATTTTTTAAATATCACCTTTCAAGGCATGCAATATCTTGTAACCTATCACTAGATCAACAAGAAGTGATTATTTCTACACGCCAACTTCTTTAGGTTATGGTAAATATTATTTCTAATATTGGCTAGTTGAATATAAATCTTGTAACAATTGAGTTTAGCCAAATCACTACCCAAGGTTTATAGGATCATGATTATGTCCTTCTACAACTTCCATATTTTACTAAGGAACTTGATAGGAAGTAGTTAAATGCTCATGTGAGATCCAATTTTAAACAAATTATTACAATGTCTATATATTGTAAAGTTTACAATTGTATGGGCATGAGAGCTATTCCATTACAAGATTAAATTGATGTGCACATTCCCTGTTTGGAATATTTCAAACCCGTATTCTAATATTAAGTCCATAAATGAAAAATAATCACTTTAATTATCCTGGATACATGGTACTTTAAAATAAAAACATGATAATTATCCTAGCACCACATTAAAAGGTGTAAGTCTCACCAATCAAGTTGTTAAATATAAGATAACAAACATCAATCAACCGTAAAACTTGTTACCAAATTCTATTTTTTAAACATCCATAAAATCTATTTGTTCATCTTACATGAATCAATCCACACAATTCAATTTCAATTATAACCCAAACAAGAGGACATAAATTTAAGACTTCAAACCAAACAAGCATTTGATCAAATCAATTACAAGTTTTATATTGATTGTACACAAACAAGTTGTATGTTGAGCATTTGGGATTCATAATTGTCTTGTATCATATTAAATTATTAAAAAAATCATTGACAAATAGAATAAAAATATCTAAAATACTATTGATTGGATATATTAATATATTTCATTGAAAATGGAGAATATTAATCTGTAATATAGAACTAATGGTAGATATAGTTTCAACTGACATACAAAATGCAAACCAATGCCTCCCTAGGCTATAATATCAAACCTTTTTGTGTACAATGATTATAGTAAAAAAAAATAGATAGACCTTTTCACTCAAACCATAGGGAAAAGACAATAGACAACTTCTAGTGGAAAACCAAAAGATATTTCTAAAATGAGAGGGTTGGTAGTAAAGTGGTGGTGGAAGATTAATGTTGGAAGATTAAGGGCCTATGGATCTCATAATTGATGACATCCCAAATATTGAAATGTGGGCAAGCCAAGTTAATGTCATCGACTGGTAGTGGAGTGTGAGGTGACTAGGGACAAATTTTACCATGTTTGAATGGAATGTGTCCATCCATTTTGTGATATCGTGACATGGTGTACCATATAATAGGGTGATCAAGAAATACCAACAGGGATCCTCGCAATCCACTTTCAACCAAAATTTAAAATGATAAGAAAATTTGGAGTCTCCTCTACTCATCATCCTCCATGTGGTAATTGACTAGGACACCTCTAAAAAAAAAGATTTTTAACTTTGCCACTTCATTACATGTGTGGTGAGAAAAAAAATGTGCTCTTCATCTCACATGGCACTCCACATGGACTTCACAAGATAGGGTGCCCCACTATAGGTCCTCTCTTGTAGATATAATTTCAACCAACATACATGTTGATTGCATGCAAATAAGTTTTATGTTGAGCATTTGGGATTCATAGTTGTCTTGCATCATTAAAAAATTAAAAAATAAACATTTCATTGACAAATAGAAGACATATATCGAAAATTCTATGATTTAATATTGAAATATTTCACTAGAAAATGGTAGACATAAATTTGTAATAGAGAAATAATGGTAGATATAGTTTCAACCAACATATAAAATTAAAAAAAATCCCTCCATAGGCTACAATATCAAATTTTTTTGTATAATGATTACAATAAAATATAGACAACTCTTTTCACTCAAACCATGGGGGAGAAGACAATGGGCTTGATGTGTCAAAGCTTGTTGTTTCCTAGTTGCTTGACAAAGTTATGCCACCCATGTTCTCCTCCTTTGTTGGTGGAATTAGAGTGCTAGTTACATGAGATGGGGTCATACCTAGAATTGGAGTGCTAATTACATGAGATGTGGTCAGATCTATACAATTCATTATACAATAGTGAGGATCATGGATGTTCATCATATCCCTAAGCAATGCATGGTGTTTAAAGCTAAAGGGTTTAGTGGTTTTCTCAGATATATTCATCTATCTAAATTCCTCATTGCCAGCTCAAATTATTTGTCCCCTCTTTGTTGGTCGCTTAGAATCTTCTCTTGCACCATTTTTTGTTCCTTTTCCTACCTTTCTATTATTTTATTTTTTTCTCTTGCTTATCGTTGAAGGTCTCTATCTAAATTTTGTTGCTCCTTCAACTCTCTTGCAAGAATTCATGTTACCTTTCTCTCGTCTATTTGTTCTTTCTCACTTTCAACTCTTCAATTTATTTCTTCCTTTTCTCTTGCTCCATCAAAAGGTTCATGTAATTATCTACTATTAGGAGTTGAGATTGTCAGCTCAAATGAATTCCATTGCCCTTTTCATATCTTAGTCTTTCCTTGACAGTGTGAACACATAGTTTAAGGAATTTGTTGATGTTTGAGTTGGTTTGGGAATACAATGACTAATTTAATTTTGCATTAGTGGTATGCTGAATTTCATTAAAACTATACCATTATCTCAACTTTCTCCAAGTCTATAACATTATCTCCATCATCCCAACCTCTATGATCAACATATAATATACCATTTCAAACTCATTCAATGTAGATGGGGAGATGGGAAGGAAAGTGTGTCTTCTTTTTACTAGGAATATAAGTTAATTCCCAATTTCACAACTCCCTCCAACAAACATGATGGTTGGCTTGACTAAGATGGAAGACTAAGTTCATATTCTTATTGATCATGTCGAGTCTCTTCCATTTCAACACAAACTTCACTCTCCAAATATTTACTTTCAAGTGTGTCATTACATTACTCTATCACTAGTTCATGTGTTGTAGGATGTAATTAACCTATTGCAAGAAAGTTGTTTGCCACTTCTACTTCTAAAACATCAATTTTTGAAAGACTTTGAATGTTTTACTTTGTATAAGTGCCGTCATCTATACTAAACTAAAATGTGTCACTATAATGCATGTCCTCCATAAGTGCATCAGAATTAAGTGGTCATATACCTATCCTCTCGAATCCTACCATGATGGTTGCAACATTCAATGCTTTTTTAAATACCCTATTGCCAAGTATTGCCAAATTTTTGTTCTTAATTTTAATATAGGAAACTTGGCTAACCATTCTACTCTTTTAGATGAAAAATATGATTTGGATGTAGAAAATCAATTGACATCTAGTGGTTGTAGTTTGTGTGAAGTGTGAGTTGACAGTGCCAGTAGAACAATCCCTTATGACCTTGCCTCTTGGATTATTGTTACAACATGACTTCCATGGCCATAAAGATAAACAAGTGTTAATTGTTTGGTGAGACACCAACTGAAATTGATCTTGTAGAATGATACAACCAACTCATAAATAATTCTTTAGTCATCCATACATGGGGTTGTGTAAGCATGCAAGCACCTGGTTCACAACCAATAATATAATTTTTTAGTTTCTTTTTATCCTTGAACATATAGGAACCTATAATGCTTTGATCGACAATGTTCACACAACACAAAATGGTAATCTAATCCCTACTCTTTGGTATGATGTAAGAACCACTTTAGCTACCTCTTTTGGCCAACACTAACATTGCTCCATTTTACTTGCTTCAAAGCCAAATTCATCACAAATCCATATTCTTTGAGGACCATATGTATAGATTGACATGCCATAAGATTTCAATAATGTTGTATAGAATGTAGACACCATTATAGGCCTAAGGTTTATTTCTCTTTCTCTATCAAGGCCTTTCAATTTCCTTAATGTGAGTTCAGGATAACATCTTTTAAAACCAATCCACAATGAATTATCAGGTAGCCCATCCTTAAATGGGTTGGATCATGTTTGGTAGATTTTTGCAACTTTTTCTTTGAGATTAATAATCTTGAGCCCATGACCCATTACAACCATCTCTTTACACCATTCAATAATGAATGTCTCTTCTTTTGCATTTAGAATTATAGGAGGACCTTTCTTTCAAGTTGAAGTAATACCACCCAACTAGTTGTTGAGTGTGGTGGTAGGGATTTCCCATTTATTTGTTGCACTCCTTATTGAGCTCCAATTTTTCTTGACATCTTTAAGAGCTAAATATGTGTCCTCTTTGGTTCACTCATATCACACTACAATCTTCTCAGTTCTAGTAGTTGCTTTCATTTGAAAAATTGCTCCAACTGATTGCAAAGTAACCTTGTTAACATCTTGAGTTTCTTCCTTTGGTGGGAAGTGTACTCCTCTTTCATGTGAAGAAATATTGTCCTTAGTCTCTTTGTGCCATTCTAGGTTTGCATATGGATTTGTTCTTTATCTATAGAAATAAAAGCTACAAGTTGATGATTAGAAAATAGAATTGGCTCACATTGAGCACCATTCTAGAAATCAGATTGTTGGAACAAAAACCCTTCAACATCAATTTTGAAATTTCAAATATTTAGAATATTTTTAGTATAAAGTTAGAGAAACAAAGAGCCTTAAGCATTGAACTAGATATTTTATCAACCATTACTATGTATTTAAAGATTATAATCACAAAGAACCAAAATAAATTAAGCATACATGAGATGAATAAAAAATATACAAAAGCTAAAAAATAGAGACACAGTAATGTATGCCAACCTCACCTTCCATTTATAATCATACAAAGGAGTGAAGTGAAGAAATGCCTTTTCAAAAAAACCCCATGTTATTGTGGCTTTGAATATAATTAGTTGTCAAGTAATAAAGAGAGGCCTATAGAGTGGTGCAACCTAACTTTCAGGTTCCAAGTGGGTTTGTATGTGATAGGGCGACAAATTTTGTTTACATAACCACATTTGCAATGAGGTGGATAATTAAAAATATCAATTCAAGTAAACAACAAAGAGTAGTATTCAATTTAAATGGTTTGAACATAGCAAGAATGAAAACAAATCCATCGTATCTTTCACAAATAATAAAACTTCTATTATAATTTTGGTCACCATTGGAGTACTAGTTCGTAACTATAGTTTGGTAGTTCATAGTGATGTCTTAATAGAATATTATTTCGTAATTTGATTTTCATATAGTTTCAATTTGACAGTTTGATACATTTACTAAAAAACAAGAAGGTAACCTGAACCCATAGTATTTTTTTAGTCCATGAATACAATATTTAAATAATCTATTTAGTAGCATAGAAAGTAACCCATGAAATAACATGTAATCACATGAAACACATGAGATAATATATTTTATTTTGAACCCCACTATAAATAGATTTCATCAACCCCAAACTAAAAAAATGGATTACAATATATACAACATTTTCAATATACAAAGTATATAAAGCAAATAAGCATTTATATGCTATAAAGTAGATAAGAGAAAAAAAAAAAATTTATAGTATATAAAGTAAATAAGCATTTATAGTATAGTGTGAACTTATAGTTGATTGAGTAGATAAAAGTGTGCCATTTGAACTATGTAGGATTTTTTTTTAAGGGCTATAGGAAAATTGGACTAGAAAAATGAATGTATTTGTAGCGAAATGTGATAGGACATGTTGATTTGTGCACTTTTAATTGATTGGTTGAATTTAAATTATGTGGATTGATTCATTTGGGAAGATGGATTTGATGGATGTTTAAAATTTGAAATTTGGTAATAAGTTTGATAGTTGATTGATTTGGTTGAATGCTTGTTTGGTCCAAAGTATTAATTTTTTGTCCCTTGGTTTTGGTGGCTTAATTGGTGAGCCTTACACATTTGATTGTGGTGCTTGTAGGTAATCATGGAGGAAGTGACCAGTAGTTGGGCAAATATCACTCGATAAAATTAAATTGATGAGGAGATATGAGATGTATCTATTTGTTTGATGAGACACTTGGTAATGCATTTCCTTTATAAAAGACTTTATATTAGAAAACACAATATTTTATTATGGATAGTTGCTTCATGTGTAGTTAAGACAATTAATATTTTGTTTTAAAGTGTTGTGTGTCTAGGACAATTAAAGTGTATCTTTTTCATATGTAGACTTAATATTAGAAGATAGGTTTAAGATTTTTTTATAAGACAATGTGTATAATGTTTGTTAGTTTGGAATAATGGTAGGTGGATTTGTATGTGTTCTATCTCTACCACCGTTTAAAATAAAATAAAATATCTAAATAGTAAACAAAAACACTTTGAAAATTGATTAGATCCTAAGTTATCTTTATGGGTACAATAAAGTGTAAGTTTTAGCAATATTTAAATTATTTATTGAGTAAATAAGATCTCACAATTGACCCCATTTTGATCAACTATTGTATCGAATATAAGACCTCGCTCCACTATCAACCTCTTCCCTAATGACCATAATACAATCTATCACACTTCTAAACCCCACAAAATCCCCAACCCACCACCACCGTCCAACATATGTACTCTCCATTATCGATTGTACTTAAATGTATATTTTAAATATAATTAAATTGTCAATATTATATAAAATTAATAAAAGTAATCAATATTTAGTTTATTATATTAAAATTGAATAAAGGAATTATTCAAATTCCTTATGAATAACACCTTAATCCAGTTATAGAAACTCGATATTATTTTCTGTGAATTCTGACATCATAGCTCTAACCCTAGCTCCATACTCGGGTATGCGATAGACGTTTTAATGTAAAAATAGGGAAAAAGAAAAGAGTGAGCCAGGGGCTGCAGACGTTACAGAACAAGGTACTAGGTATGGTTTCATCGATCTGAAAGAATCTGCAATGTGGGTGTTGAGAAGGCAATTTCACTCGGCAGTGGATAGCGCGGCATTCCTGAAGCATCGATACAAAGCCTGGGAGGAAGAGCGGAGGTCGAAGCTGACAGCGAGCATCCTCAAGGATGCGTTAGGGTTTCGTCAGGGCAGCCGCGTTGCCCTTTGGAAAGAAAAAGCCGGCCTCGCGGCGCCCTTCAAAGGATGCCCCGCCACCTGGTGGAACAACCTCTACGAAGAGACCGCCCTCGACAAGTACAAGGAAATCACCGGCAACGACGTCGCGTTCACCGGCTTCCATGTCTACGAAAAGAACAGTGACGACTGGCTGGCCGCCTCGCCGGACGGCCTCATCGAAGGCCAAAACGGAGTACTGGAAATAAAGTGCCCTTTTAAGGCTCTGCCGGAGAAGGATGCGGAAAAAAGCAAGGTGGCGTTTCCTTGGGCGGCCGTTCCGGTGATGTACATGCCCCAGGCTCAGGGCCTCCTGGAGATCCTCGACCGCGACTGGTTGGACTTCTTTGTCTGGACTCCGCGCGGCTCCAGTCTCTTTCGGATTAAAAGGGACCCGCAGTACTGGACTCTAGTTCTTCCCGCACTCCGCAACTTTTGGTTGAACCATGTCGTGCCTGCCAAGGCCCTCCGCCCGCCCGACACAAATGCGCTTTGCCCCTCCCCTCATCCCCCCAACTTTGCCGATATTTGGTATAAAAGTAAAGAGCTAGTCGGCAATTCGCGTTTGCTTGTAAAGGAACTTCATTCTTGAACTCTCCTGCACTAAGGTTTTCTTCTCATTTACCAATTTCTGAGTTCTAAGTTTAATATTGATGGTGTAGTGTTTCATTGCCTTCCAATTTTAGTTTTTTTTCTTTGTTATTGTATTAACTGTAAGCATAGTACATTAATAGATTGCTAAAAGTTCTTGTTTGGCTGCATTAAATTTTATCCGGCTAATTTTCAACTAGAAGATAAGAAATTTATCCATTCATAGGGACAATCCATGAACCATGTAAATCTCCTTCCAGGAATACTCTATTTCGGTATTGAGGGCATTCTCTACACCTCCCACAACCTTTCTTCAAGCAGCGCATAATTTTGTTCAACAGTGGCAAATAGTTTGTTTCTTCAATTTATAGAAGACCAGTTTACCGTAACATCTGCAATCTCGTGTAATGATCTGTGATGGATTAGTTGTGTTGGTTTGGAGGACTAACAATATTATTGAGTTACTTCTCAGACCCTTCCTAGTGCATTACACATGAAGAGAACACATCTTAAAAGGAATAAAGACAAAACTCTGCTCGCAGGAGAATTAACGCAAGCGTGAAACAGTTGAAAGGGACCCACATAGGCGGTCCTGACAGATACGCAGGGCTTTCTCGACAGTTTTGAAATTGCTATTGTTGACAGGTTCGACTGTGAATTTGTCGATGGCAGACTGTCTGCAGGTGAACCATTGTGAGTCAGAAAATGTCACATGGAGTTAAAAACACAGGAAGAAGCCAAGAACAGAGGGGTTTGAGTTTCTTTCGAGCTCTTGAGCTCCTGGAAAGGTTAGATTTCTTCGAGATTATCTTGTAGTCGACATTCAAATTACAACAGTACCTTTCTAACTTGTAGAAGGGGTTTCATTCATGTTATTGGATTGTATCGGGGGGCAGTCTAAGGGATTTGTATTAGTGCTAGTGCAATTGGAAGTATTAGTTTTTACTGTTATAGGTGTTTGGATGTCAAAATCTTGCAGTAAGATGTCCATGAAAGCCTCAAGGAAGCATCAAGCCTTGTAATCAGCAATAGGCAATAGCGGTGGCCTGAGGGGATTTGATCCCACCTTTCTAAATTTTGTCTCAAAATGAGTTTTTACCACATTAATTCATGCTCTTTTTTTTTGTTCAAGACAACTTTATTCTAAAGACTATGATTGGCAAGTTTCACTTATACGACAAGAAGTATACTGGTTTTACTGAAGATTCTCGACGATAAAGCAATGAGTCGAATGCCCGCCACATTTGTAGATCATGATATTCCTTCAATCCCTATCAAGTCCATCAGTTGTGTGGAAGCTTAATTGAAATTGGTTTTACTTACAATTGTTAGGTGGGTTAATCAATGTTCAATGACACCTTAAACGACTGAAATAGCCCCCATTAAGAGGGGGAATTTTTTTGGTTATATCTAAAAATATCATTACCTTTAGCATAGTTATCTTGATATTTCCTCAATTTTAATTGAGGTATGTTGCATCTATATGGTTGGATGTTGTGATTAGTCTAATTCAACACTTTTGAAAGACCACTACTTTCACCAAACAAGGTTAGGTTATTCAATAATTTCAACGTTTTTAGTGATTTTCCTGAATTTTCATTTTAAATGATAAATATGATTTAATTTATTAAAATAATAAATTAACCTTATAATTATGCAACTGAAGAAGTATTTGTCTTCTTAAAATCATGTCCCCTCACTTCAAAATAGTTTGAAACATTTCATTGAAAATTTAAAACTAAAAGATTAATATTTCAATATAATGGGTTTCCAGATATGAGGGGGTATTTTTTATTTATCCTTAAGATTACGGTCATCATAATAGGGCATTCTTTGTTTACACCTTAGACTATGGATTTTCCTTATACTTTAGAATAGTTTGAAACTTTTTATTTGACATGAATTTCTCACTTTTCGCTCCATTTAATGCTTATAAGCTATAAAATTAATATTTCAATGGAACAGTGCGTATGATACAACGGTATGATATTTTTGTTGTAGGGGTGGATAGGTCTGTACAATATATATGCAACCTAAAAACAGGATTAAGTTCATAATACAATATTTCATGCATATACTAAACAAAATCACCATAAATATTAGTTATTAGAATTTCAAAAATTGAAATACAGTATACTAATTTGTTAAAAATTAAAATATTTATGCTTTTTGGCAGTCATTCATGCACTACTTGACCAGTAAGGCTATAAATATTTTTATACCCTTATGGCCAAACACTGCATATATTTATGCTTTTTTGGCAGTCATTCATGCACTACTTGACCAGTAAGGCTATAAATATTTGTGTCAAGCAGCCATTTGACAGATTCTATCACTGGTTTTTAAGAATTTCACAGGTATGATAATTGAAGAGATTTTTGATAATTCTATAAGAAAGAAGTAACTTCAAAGGTAAATTGATGATTTTGTTTAAAGACACTAAAAAAATGATAAGCAATAAGCAATTTGTAGTTTGTTGAGTAATAACTGTTGACCAATTTTATTGGAGGTTTTCAGAAAGAAATTTTTCTTTTGAAAAGTAAATAGAAAATTATATTATATGCAGAAATTTACCTTTAGATTGTAAATCAGAGTACGACAATCAGACTGCCTAGATGAGCTGTATAAATGAGAGTTGAAGTTTAGCCTTGATGACACCATTTCGGTCAATTGCTTATCATTGTAAGGGTCCTCGGGGTTATCCCTTAAACTTAGCTTCTATTGAAAGACCAAAACCAGAAGGCTTATACAAACAGCTAAGCTGGTGAATGTCTAGTTCTAGATATATAGATTATAAGAAAGTACATAAGCATTGATGCTAATACTGCAAAACCATATTTAGACTATTTACTATCTAACCATATTTAGACTATTTACTATCTACCTGCCATGGAGGCACCATTTTAACATGATAAATGTAAGTTTTCAAAAAGAGTGATTCATAACTATTGTTCTATCTTTGTTGACCACCATGGATGTCCCTTTCCCTGTGTTCTTTTGAGCACCCAGGATGGAAATCATGCTTGTACCTTGTAGCAAGTTTAAGATTACCTGTGACTAAATTATAATAGTTAGAAATTTATGCCTCTCAAGCCTCTACTTTTAACCAATTTCTTTACATTAGATTGTATTAACACTTGTGATGGCTACCAAATTATGATAGTTAGAAATTCATTTCCCCCAAATTCCATGGGGACGCATCCTCCCCAAAAAACCCCATGTTTGCTAGGACTTCGAGGATGCTGGGGTGTCCTCAAGACGTCTAGGGGACTCCTAGTTGTTTCCAAGATGTATAATTCTTGTACTTATACATCTTTTTATAGCTATTTTTTCAAGAACTATATGTATTTCAGCACCCTGCCGCCCCTCCTTTCCCCCTCCCCCCACTGCCACTCCCAAACTTAGATCCCCCATCCCTGCATCTCCGAAATGCGTCCACTGCCATCCCCATCCCCGAAACCCCGTGGAACACTGATCTTATTATTACTTGTGATGGCTACCAAAGTGATGCCTCTTCTTGGTATAACATCCTCAGTGGCTCCCAACATACCTGAAACTCTCTTGCAGCCGAGGGCTTCTGAACCAAAACCCTGACTAAATCAAAATAAGCCACAATATATTGATAGACTTCTAAATTTTTATGTTCAGAAATGGAAATATAATAGGCCATCATTGCTCAACACGACATTCCTACTTGTAGCTCTTACATTTTGGTGAGAATGGGAAACAATGGTTGATGTATAAGGTTGGTTCCTTACTGCCTGACATGATCCTCTTGTTCAGAGGATGTATCTATAGTTGTCGCCATCTCTAAGATGCCGTTAGGACTTCGAGGATGCTGGGGTGTCCCCAAGACATCTAGGGGACTCCTAGTTGTCTCCAAGACGTATAATTCTTATACTTATACATCTTTTTATAACTATTTTTTCAAGTGCTATAACTATTAATGGAATGTGGGGTTCCCTCCTAATCTGTACCATTGAGTAAGTTGCTGGCAGCATAGGGATATCATATAGATATGTCGTGGTTGTTTCAGTTAGGAGTAAGATAAGGCAGTTGAGTGGGGGTGGGTATTCAATGCTAGAACTGCCAGTTATTTGGGTGACATTTAGCTCTCTCAGACTTGTCAGTTAACTGATTGCAATTGCTTGTGATTGAGGAATGTAAAAAAGAGAAGTATGGAATATGAGAAGCATTGGGGGAAAAGTGAAGGCACTTCTCATATTTAAAATATAACAAACATTTTATTCTCAGGAGTTTGAAATATAAGAAAAGCATGGAATATAAGAATCAACTTTTGGCGTTTGGAGATGGAAACCTTCATGTGTGGCAATCAGACCATCTTGGGAACGGAAACCCTAAAGGAGCAGATTGAGTTTGAGTATTATCAGGGTCATCAGAGTGTTACCAGATTTGCATGTAGGGTGTGCCTAGTAATTTGTATTAGACTGGTAAACTTTAATTTGCATGTGTTACGTTTGAAGAAAATATAAGAAATATTTTTTATTTATTTCTGGAGTATTTATAGGTTTATATTTTGTCCATTTAGGTGAGGTTCTTACACCAGTGCACTGCAGGTGTGATTGCTAGTCGTAAAGAAATCAATGCTAGGGATAGATTACGCTACAGTTTTGCATAGAGTGTTCCTTCAACAAATATCACCCAAAAAAGTTAAACCAAGATATAACTCAGGCATCAGCTCAACCAACGTACCTCAAACCAATACAATCTAGCAGAAAGCCAGAATGCCAAGATGAGTTGGATTGCTCTCACTAAATAGTATCAATGAATTGTGTAACTGAATTGAGCATGTCTAGAGGCACCAAAAATAACATATATTGGTACATGAAACAATCAGAATTGGAAAGTAGGAAATAGAGAGTTGACAAGCTACTGCAATGGAGATTCTAGCAGGACAAATCTTTAACAGAATAATTCACAATGACAAAGCTTTGAAATTTTGACAGCAGGAAGTAAGTGGGAAAGCTGCGTGTCTATGGTAATGTTTCACGAGTCTACATGTTCTGTTGATCCTACACAAAACTAAAATGCTTCTCAGACTGATAAGAAACACAAGTGTCAAATCCCACCCCGCCCTAAATTTTTCTAGAAGCAGGGGAGTATAAGGATGCCATTAAGATTGTCGCAAAAGCACTCATTAAACCAAGGTGGAGAGGCAACTTTGAATGATATTTTGGTAACAATAGTCAAGGGGCTTGGATTTCATCTAGTTAACATGTTACGGTCAGAAATCCTTTTATGTTATATTGGCCCCTCGGTTCCTTTCACCATCACGTGGTGGGGCATAATGAACAATAGAAGAAGCAAAAAGCCAAATGGGGAGTTGAATTTATCAAGGCAGTATATGGAGCTGCACTTGGGGATGGAGTTGACTAGACGTTTGCTTTTGAGGAGGAAAGCCAGGATGAAGATACCGATACAAATCTCTAGGATTGACAAGTGCATGTCATGAATGAAGACGCGATACTTTGTTAGTATGCCAAGTATAGACTATAGTTTTTATTGTTGATAGTCTTCGAATTTTTACCACCCTACAAGATTTCTGTATACAAGCCCTCCATTGGAGTAGCCAGATCGTCATTGTACATCTTCTCTTTGATATACAATGTGTAAGGCCTCCTTAGGCCATTCTAATTGATAAAAAAATATAATTCTCAATTTATTATCAAAACCCTTATCTAAAAGTTAAATTTATTTATTTTTTAATTTTTTTTCAAAATTGGAGCTCAAAATTTAATCTTCAAATTGACAATCCTCATGACGTTATACGTAATTTGATGATGAACCTATTATAAACATGATGTAGAAAATATGCATTTTTTTATGTACACAATGATGTGGTTATCTAGGTGTAGGATTTGACATGGATTCAAGCTCTTAATGTAACCTATTTAATGCGTAAAAATGCAAATTGTGTCAAGAAAGAGGGAGAAAATCTTCACTATACAAATATTGATGTAAAACTTGACATAAACATGATGTAAAACTTGACACAAACATGATATAAAAGATAAACATTTTGATGTGAACAATGATGTGGTTATTTTGGTGAAGTATTTAACATGGATTTAAGCCCTTGATGCAACCTTCTTAATGCATAAAAGTGCGAAATTGTGTCAAATACAATGATGCAATTGCATAAAATACAGGGACTCAATTGCATAAAAAACTAAACTATGTCAAGAGCATGAAAGGAAAATTGATGCAAGAGCATCTAGGATGTAATTGTAATTTTGCAATAGTCGATTTAAAAAAGAGAAGGCTTGCGTGTTTTATAGGCGCTTCTCTATTTTTTGAAAGTTTTAGGTTGTGTGTGAAGCTCTTGGCACACTAATTTATCATACTTATGTTTGTTAGTTGAAAGCTTAATGTGTATAACAACATGCATAGTCAACCTCCAATAAGCTATGCAACAACTAATTTAGATCTTGGAACGTGGTTGGGAAAAGAAGTCCAATAGAACATTCAATGTTTTCCATCCAATTTTCATGCAATCCTAATTATTGTATTTATGTTTCTATCTTGAGGAGCTTAACTAAACAAATACCAAACCATTCATGATAGAATGGTAACTTGTTTGAATATTGTACCAACTATTTGAAACTTGTGACATCTCCAAATGTTATTTGCTTCATTTTGGGTTATAAGAGGGGTCATGTCTAAAACAACATCAAATTTGGAGACTCCTAGCTTGAGGTACATTGTAGATAGTGATTCTACATGTTACCATGCGAGCTTACATGCTACACAAGGTGATGTGTTAAGTTCCAAATGCCAATTGAAGATTGAATCATTAGTTTTTGGGGTCTTTAATCCTTATGACATCCAGTTAGGATGTGCTACATTTTTTTGCTCGACACATCAATTCAACATCTATGTATAGAGAAGACAAATGATTTGAAAGCTGTTGGAAGGCAATGGATTTTGAGGAGAAAGTATTCTAGGATAAGTAATAGAAACCAAATTGATATTGAGATATCTAGATCTATTTTGTAATCAAATGACTAATGCCTAGTACAAATTGAGATCATGAAGCTATTTTGATTGAAAACAATAAAATCTTAGCTCTTACGTATTGTCGTTATTCCATTGTGTAATGAGCTTGAGTGTTTTATTTGGCTGCAAGGTTTGATTTCCCTTAATTGGATCCTCTAACTTTGACTATATTAAATATTTAGCACATTTTCACTTGTTTTTGAAACAAATCACATTGTTGATTGGAGGATTGACATCATAATTGCAATCTTCTATAACTTGTCAATTGCAACATGCACACAATTAATGTCATTCAAATAATCTTATGATGCTCCCTTGTGGGGACACAAATGTGCCCCATGTGGCAAATAATCCTATCATCTAGGTGGTAGTTAGTAACATCTCATTTGGTTGTCAATTTTTGGTAAATTAAATATGAAATAGATTTCCAAGTTTCCTTGGTTTCCAAAGCTTCAAGCTCAAAGCCAATAGGGTAACGGTTACCATCTAACCAATGCAATGCTCTTAAACATTACCTCACTATGCATGGATCCAAACACATATTTTGAAACATAAATTTAAGGCTACATTGAAAAACACGACATATACATAGGGTTTCTTAAAGGAAAACATAGAAGATCTCTTAATCAATACAAAGGATAGTCATGCATGGATCCAAACATATATTTTGAAACATAAATTTAAGGCTACATTGAAAAGCACAACATATACATAGGGTTTCTTCAAGGAAAACATGGAAGATCACTCTTAATCAATACAAAGGAGAGTCATGGATAAGTAAGGCAAAAGGCTATCTATTACTAAGGATGTACAAATCCATTAGAAGGGTTAGTAAGCTCACTAATGAGACTAATGCTTAGATGAAGTTCTCTCAAGAATCTTCAATTTTAAGTACACTATCATTGCAAGGATAATAAATTAGATAGAACCATCACATACTTCTCCTTATCCCTTTGAAACATAGAATAACCCAATGTTGAGCTTAATCACACTCTTCGCCTTATAATTCTTATGGTAATTTGCTACAAATGTTTAGGTAATTCAATTCCAAATGATAAATATTTAACAAGGATATAAACCACACTTTGAAACATAAAGAAGATTGTTCATTCTTAAGACAATAACCACAAAAAAGAAAAATGCATTCACATAATCCACGACTTCATTAATGGATGTCATGTCATTGATTTTCAATAAAGATGAATTATATACATTTTCAACATAAATGAGATTAGACTATTTTGCAATTTATATGTATAGGATATAAATACTATTTAACTAAGCATAAGATTCAAGCAAGAAGAAAGAACATAAACAAAACAATATCTAACCTCTATCTAAGCTGAACATCTCAAGAAGTTGTGGTAGAATGATCTTCACACCCTCTCCAATCTTTCCCAAAAATCTAAGAATCATTCCAAGTTTTCAATCCTTCAAAAATCCAACACACTCTTGGTTTACTCTACACTCCTCTCCTCGTCTCTCCAAATTTCATCATCAAATTGTAAATAATGAATCTCCCTAGAGGTAAATCCCTCTTCTTCACCCTTCTTATTGGTTAAGCAAACTTAAGTTTGGTTGCATGGCTTCATCCAATGAATTGTTAACATATGCCCATTTCTTCCAAAGGGAGCATGAGTTCAAAATAAGAATATTTTCAAGATATTTCTCACTCAAAATATTTTCTCTAAGGCAAATCCAAACCCACATGAAAGTCAACTCCAAATTCACATTTAAATTTGTAATTCCAAATGCAAATGAAATAACATTTAAAATTTATACATAGGTCGTACTTAAGATGATTAGGCACCAAATTTTGAATGAGTGTGTAAATAGATTTATGCCTAATTTGGTGCCTAATCATCTTAAGATGCCTTTCCCATACAAGGCAAATCCATAGGAAAATTACACCCAAATAACATGAAATTAACCTTTTTAGATGTCCAAAAGATACCTTTTATACATAAATCTATTTACACACTCATTCCAAACATTTTTTGAACACACAAAAAAACTGCATACATGAATAATAATTTCTAAATACTTGGAACACAATAAAACATAATAATTAGAATATTAGACATCATGTATAACATTTATGAGTCATTAACAAGGGTACCTAGGTTCTCTCCAGACTCAGTTATGTGGCTATATTGTTATACACATGGTCTCAACTTAAGTATCCTACAAATTAAGATGGTCAAAATACATTCACATTACTTTCTTGAATTAATTTCCACTCACTTATTCATGTTTTTTGTGCTCACTACACACGTCAAACAAATGGAGAAACAATAGCCAAAGCAATCACAATTAAAGCCAAGGATAAACACACACTATAGAAACCACATATTTACTATACTAATATATGCAAAAACTATCAAAAGAACATTTACTATCCCAGTGTTAGAGGTTTTTTTTTTTCAAAATAACATTTCTGGACAGATTGACCTCTATCCTAGTGCTAGGGTTTTTTTCTTTGCAACCTTCTCTACCCTTGTGGATCGTGATAGAGTGTTGGATCGGGTGTGGATGTGGGGTGTTCATTCGCTGTTCATTCAGTCGTAGTCTCGCTCTTTCAATCCTCTTATGGAGCCTCTGAAATTAGACCTGTTTGGGTTCGTTTGCCGAATCTCCCTCTCCAATTTTGGGAGAATTCTTGCTTTGAAGCTATTGGCAATGCCATTGGTAGCTTTTTGAAGGTGGACTCTACGGCTCATGATCTTGGGCATACTACGGTGGCTCGTATTTTGATTGATTTGGATATCTCCAAACAACTCCATGGTGATGTGGTTTTGATGGTGGTAGACCAACCTTGGAAGCAGCTTCAGGACTATGAGGGGCTCCCTTTTCGTTGCAGGCGTTGTTTTTCTGTTGGTCACTTGGTTTCCGGTTGCCCTCTTACTCGCCGCAAGAGTGCTACTACTTGGTGGAAGGATACTCTCACATACCATCTCACTGTTGGTTCTCCCCCTTCAGATAGTTTCTTTTAGGAGGGTGATCCTCCCGAGCCTACCCAAGATCGTCTTTCGGCTATCCTTGCCGTGGAACCTCTGCCCCGTTCTACTGTCTTTGTTCCGTTGGAACCTTTTGTTGTTGCTGTTCTGCTAGAACTTGCCCATCCTTCATTGAACGACTTTGTTGGTCCTTTGTTTGCTCCAATCTCTGCTGCTTCGTTGCTAGCTCCCTCGCTGTTAGCTCCCTTGCTGTGCGGTGGCTCCTCTCCCAAGGTGGTTGTTGTGGATTCGCCTCACTCGTTGGTTCCAGATTATGAGCCTTCTTGGTTTGTTGTGCTGCGGAAGAAGGGACTCCCCAAATCCGTTGCCACTTCATGGCTTTGGGTTCGAGGAGTCAGTTTAGACCCCTCTGTTTCAGGGGTTGTTTAATTTTTTGGTTGTTCTACCTCTGTCAGTCAACTATTTTTGTTTGCTCTTCTAGTTCAGGTTTTGTTTGAACTATGCTTTCCTTTGGCCCTTTGGGCTCTATGTGTGAAGGGTACAACACCCTGTAAATGCTGTTTATCTTATCGAAAACATTTAATACAATCATGAATTAGGAGATAACACTATATATTGATGGCTAATATGATCATAACATTGAACCTAAATATAATCAAACTTGCCACATCATATCAATGTCATGTAATATATTATAAATCAAGTGCTTTCTTAAAGGATCAAAATTGAATCATAATAAAATATATTGATTTAATGGTGCAACATAATTATCGACAAAAAAGGATCAAAATTCATTATAAAATATATTTTGATTCAATGGCACAACAAAGCTATCAACAAGAGTCTCACTCCATGCTCATCAAGATCTACTCAATAACCAACTATAGTCAAGCTCCAATATCCAAAATCCACTCACAATGATTCAAGTACAAGATAATTAAGTTTGATCAACAAGTGATGAATGATTCCATTCAAATCTTCTTCTTTATAGGCAAAATACCAAAAAGCAAGATGAAACCCACTAGAAGCTTCTTGGCCACCTTTGCTACCATTATTTGTGTCCCAAGCACTAATAATCAATGCAAAAAAATAAATAAATCAATGCTCAATTATCCCCAATGTGGGTGCCCAAGTTGTCTACAGGGACATGCGAACAATTATCCAAAGCACCAAATATTGCTCTTCTCAAAACCTTGAACTAGGATTGACTTGCTTTCATGTGCTCCAAGCATTAAATGCTTTTTACAACATTGAAGGCATTTTACAATGACCCCAAATAGTTAAATGCATTCCTCCAACGAACCCAATTGACCATGTGCTCTCCAAACCATGACACCCCCAATATGCAACCCACATTAAATACATTTTCAATGTTACATACAATCATCCCTAGGAATATTTTTTCCAATTCCAATGTGTGGCATCCTACATAGACTTAGAATACCATATTACAAAACATATATTTATATGCAAGGTGTACAACACCTCACCAACATTCCTCTACTTGTATACATTACATGGGGCCAAAACTATAATGAACACACAATAGAGGAGGCTATTACAAGGGAAAACATCCCTATAACCATCCCACATCATTTGTGTTTATTTGTGCTCATAGGCTTCAACAAATCTTATGCAAAATCTATAGCTATACATTAATGTGCTTTGACCACACCTTAAAATTAGGGTTCTTTGCCATGTTGGTGACACTTGACATCACATTGAATCCTACTTCTAACCTAATATTTAGACACAATTTGTAAATCCAAATTTACTCATAGGCATGAGTATTTGTTATATGCTCAACCTTTGAAAGTGTAGTTGAAAGAGAAAATACAACTTATCCACATCTCATCCAACCAACTACACCACAAAATAGGACAATTCCATACCCTCAGGTAAATAATTTATGATCCACATCTCTTGTCCACAAAACCCCTTTATATCTATTGTCCTACTCAAGGTCCATCCTCCAAAGTAGAAAATTTAACACACATTTATGTCTTGAAGATACCAAAGGACCCTCTACAATATAATAACCATTGTCCAACATGGACACATATACCTCTTTAGGACTTCCATAGCTTGGGTAATGTTTGGCTTGGTGCTAATTGTAAGAGACTACCTATTTGACTCACATAAAAATGTGGATCATATCCTCTATCTCATTAATTGTAAAAGAACACTACAAACCATATCCCTCTTCCAATACCAACAAAAGTGCTCTAGTTGTGTATCGTTGATCTGCTCAACTTGTTACCATCCAAAAATATTCTTTCCATATCTAACCATTCAACCCTAAGGTCAAATACAATAATAATAGACCAAAAATATTTAAAGTTGTAAGCTTCTCAACCAAAAACATCATACCAAAATCCATTCCCACAACAAGGGAATTAGCCTATAACAACTAACCATGCATTGTACTTTTCAAGCCTATGCTCAAAATTGAGTTCATAGTTCAAGAAATACAATCATTTGAAAACTATACTTATCGGGTTTCATTCTCCATTGAGTTAACCTCCTCAAGAGAGGGATATGGGATTATTCTTGTTTGAATGGTTCTTCAACCCATCATAACTCTTTGAATAATCTCCACATTAGGTCTATGCTAAATTCACTTTTTATGCTAGGTGTAATTTCCTTGGTTTTTTTTTGTTAAAACTCATTGAGTAACTTATCCCAACATTTGATCTTCAATACCCAAGAGATCTCTAACCTCACCTCAATCTATCTAGCAATAACAAGTACCTATCCAATCATTTAATGCCTAATGTAGATGACAACATTATAATATATAGGGACATCACTCTCTAACACAAAATGATCATTACACTCTTAACACTAGAATATTATATTCAAATTATGGAAAATGTTCCTAATTTAGAATCTATGAACTTCCTATTGACGCCCTAATTTATAAATTCACTTTAGAAGATAATTTCCAACCAACACATCTACTCAAAAACGACCATATCATTCCAAAAATCCGATGTATAATTTGGAGTCTAATGGTGCTTGTCCAAATTTTTAGCCCTCTGAATTATCTAGATCCTTTGAAATTTTCAAAAGTTCCTCTTATTTGCAAGGGTTTCTTTAAAAATTGCTTTAGGGTTGTGAAAAAACCCTAAATCCTCGCTGAGCCCTTACACTTTTTGTTATATTCTTGCGTTGACCGTTTGCC
Organism: Sequoiadendron giganteum; assembly: GCA_007115665.2. Lineage (NCBI taxonomy): Eukaryota > Viridiplantae > Streptophyta > Pinopsida > Cupressales > Cupressaceae > Sequoiadendron > Sequoiadendron giganteum. The sequence continues at coordinate 465,706,724 of CM021102.1, read as the reverse complement.
TCGGTCACTTGATCCCTTAAGTTACGTCTCTAAGGCCTTCGTTTTGTTTGATAATCGACCCCATTCGTTCAAGCATCGGTTAAGCCTGTTACTCTTATGCACCTTGAGATATCACTTAAAACCTTTGTACCTCACCGAGTTCCACTTTACACGTGTTATTTTGCGCAATTTCCTTTAGTTTGCAAGCACTTCTCATTTTCTTATTGTCTTCCCGCGAACTTGCGAAATGACCATTCGTTTCCCTTCCTTGTCGACATGTATGGGTTCTTTGCCAATCAAGTCATAATTATTTCGCTTCAGTTCATTTTGAGCATTTAATTGAATTGGGCTAGCCATAACCTTTAGGGAAGCTTTTAATCTCGACAGTTTCTTCTCGCGAATCCTTGAAAAGTATTTTTCATATTGCCTAAGCTGAGTTGTCGCCACATCATGTTAGTCACAAGCATTGCCTTCTTTTTACGCTAGCTTAAACCTTCGTGGGATAACATTAAGTTAAATCTTTGTTTTCCTGAACTCTCGAAATCATGCCACATGTCTTCTCACTGCTGCTTATTATTTTTTTGCAAAGGAAAGCCTTGTTGGGGAATCTCATAAAGTTTCCATTATGTCCTCGCAACCCTAAAATGTTGGCATGTGTCCCACTTCAATACAAAACAAAGCAAGACTTTTCTCTTTGTGGAAAGGATTTCAAATGTCCATGGCTATCGTTGATCTTCATCAAATCGACAATTATTTTATTCAGTTGGGAGAATATCTAGTCTCGCCACATGTAGATAAGGTCTCACGATGCACAAAAAATATTGTTGCTAGTGCAAGAATGGACCTACATTTGGGACAAAGATTGTGATAAATCAAATTATCTAGTCTTTAAAGAATACTTTGTAAGAGAGGTCCTTAGGAATTTTGGTCAACCTATGGATTGGAGGCTCTCAAAGGAAGTAAGAAGATTCTCGAGGCTTAAGGATCTTTACCCAAAGGTAGGAATCAAACAAAATTGGTGTGATTGGTTATATTATTCAGATGCAACAGTAATTAGGGTTTATGGCTTTGCAGTCACACATGTGTTACTTAGGAATTTCGAAGACCAAATTGCTTTCCTCGAGATTAAATGGAAACTAAATGAGTATGATAAAACTCATTTTAGAAACTATAAGAAACATGCCATCCTCCCTTACACAATTGTTTTCTTAAAATTTTAGGTCATAGCCAGGGAGGGATTGGAGCTACTATTGAATAAATTGCTCCCATACATAATGAAGGTGGACAAGGTTAGAAGGTGTGATCTTGAGCACTTTATCCATAGTGCTAGGATTGATTTCAAATTGGTTGTATTTGTGCATGAGCCTCACAATATTGGAGGTATGATCATAAATTGCTCAATAGAAGCAAAGGCCGCAAAAAGAAGGAAATAATGGGTGAGGATCCAGATTGTAGGTGGAAAGATGAAGCAAGAATATCCCTCCTAGAATGGTGCATACTTGAAGATTGAGAATCCTGTCATTAGGATCATGACAATTGGATAATGCCAACAACTTGCTTACCAATGTGCGTATCCCACCAATGGATGTTCTTGGCCCATCTTCTCAAAAGGAGGTGCCCTAGAGTCCACAACAAATCACCTGTTACAATAGATAGCCCTTGGAGTGGAATCCTTGTGGATTACCTTATAGGTGATGAAGATTTTCCCAAAGAATTAGAAATGAGGTAAATTATGAGGCCATCTTCAAGAATTTTGGTAGAAAGGCCCTCAGATGATAGGCTGGTCATAAATTTTGAGATTGGGGAGTGCAAGTGGTGGATGATGTAAGAGCCGCAACTTGCTTTGAATTCATGAAAGATGATAAATTCATCACCACCATGGAATTTAAGGATTTTATCCTTAGGAATAAAGGGGAAGAGTTGTAAAAAATGTCGAATGGGCAGCAACTCATAGAAGAAAGCAAGGAGCTTATAACATAATTTTGGAAAGAAGTAGATGCAAAATGGCTGTCATGACACCTCAGAGGGGCAAGGAACTAGTAAAGAGTGGTGGTTGTTTGCTATTGGAAGGATGGGATATATCATCTGCAATTGCATTTGATACTATCTAGAGGCAAGAGGGAAGTGATCATGTGTTACAATCAAAAGAGCAAGTTGATGCTCTATGTTTTGGGTTTGGATTTAACCCAAGGCATGAGACCTTGGCAATTTGGTCAATTTTACCAGAGACCAATAAACCCCATGTAATCAATGATGCAAATGAACTCACTAGAAATTTGATAGTCAGGAGATTAGGGGATATAAGTACCCTCCAAGAAACCAACCTCATTCTAAACACAACATTATTTACAAAAGTAGCAGTAAAGAAGTTGGAGGCAGACTTGGCAAAAGTTAATGCCATCAATTTGAAGTTGCAAGAGCAGGTAAATATGTTTATAGGATTACTACCACCTTCACAAGCTGCTATTGAAGACAAAGAGCCACAAGAAAAGACAACCTTAACCCTTGAGGCTAAGAATTTAATATAAAAGCTCAAGAAAAGTAGAGAGGAAACAAGAATGACAAAGGAAGGAGGAGCTAAAAATATTTCAGACTTGCCTGACAACATGTTAGGCCACAAGTTGTCTAATATTTTGAGCCATGTTGATGAGGTCTGGAATAATTACAAAATTATGAAAGATGTATTCACTAACAATGCCAATATAGGGGTTAGGTTGAAATGCTTTTATGTCAATTAAGCCCCAAGAGTTGCATTATTGAAGATTATTGTAGAGCACTCCAATTTTGATTACAATTTTGTATCTAATATTCTTTCCAGGGTTGATTCTTTAAATGATATCATCCACCACCACAATAAATTCCAAGCACTCATAAAGAGGGAGTTGGATGTTTTAGAGGGCTTTGAGGAGTTTCAAATGCTTCCTATATTGAATAAAGAGGGAGAGATAAAATCTTGCAAGGAGTGGAAATCCGATTTTACTAACATTCCCCCTCTTATTTATGTGCGAATTAATAAAGATGGTGAAATGTATGCAGAACAATTAAACCTCAAGATGAACACGCTCTCCAAAATTTAGTACAACATGGTTGGTTTCTCTGACATGGTGCAGGTATTAATAGGTGATGATTATATGGATCACATGGTTAGAATTAATCAATTTATCCCTCTCAAATGATAACTTGTCATCAAAGCAGGATCTAAATAAGGAGATAAGTAGTGCAAAGATTTGGGTTGCGTTTCAATCAATCATCAACTTTTAGCATAACTAAAAGTTCAACAACTTAGAATATGAATATCAAATTTACTTTGTCAGCTCCAAAAGACAGTTTTGATTGAATCAAATCCGTCCAAAGTTATAGATGCTCCTAATAGGCTTTAACATCTATTGCAACAAACTCTTCCTCAAATTTTAAATGTATTTTGTCTTATTTAAAGGTGGTACCACCTATTTTTGTCTTTTTCTACTATAAGTGGTGGAATAAGGCTTTTAGCTTGTTGCTCCTTTACTTATATAAAAGATAATTTCAAGCCTTATTCTAGTATTCGAGTCCTTAGGTTTTGAATGTCTTTGTAAAGAATTAGTCTTGCATGATTAGGTTTTTGAAGTTCAGAAAGAGAATGTGGTAAATTCTCCATGATAACAAATACTTCAATTTTGTTGTTCATATGAATACATGCCACATTGTTGATGTCTCCCCATTTGAAAAAAATATCTTTTGAATGTTAATAATCAAAGATGATCAAGGTTGTCATTGCACATTTGTTGTAATGGATGTTTGATTGATGACTTCTATTCAAGTAATAGATTTTTTTTCTTTAGTTGAATGATTGAAGATAATATAGCTATAATAAGGATCTTAAAGAAGATTAATGATGTTGTCCATTAGTTGGTTTTCTTATTGTAAGGCAATAAGATTGTAAAAAACTTTGAATTTGGGTTTTGGTTTGTTATGAAGAAAAGTTATTTCATTCAAGGCTCAATAATGGATAAGACACTGGTCTAATTAGTTCATAGGACCAAAACCTAGGTAGGATCAACATAAAACTAGAAAATTATCTTTTACTTTTTATTTTATTATGCTCATTTCAAACTATTGAAGTATAGAGCTATAAAGGGTTTTAAAGAAGATCCAAACAATCAAGTTCATCCCAAAATTGTGTGTGAAATTGTTATCTATTTTAACATCATTGGACACACTGATATAACTTGAAAATGATGTTATGTTTAGAGAAACCCACATTGGTTTTGCAGAGCCTAAAGGGCATAGGAGAACAATTGTAAATTTGTCTCTTGTTTGTTGGCCACTGATCTAGGGTTCTCAAATATAGGATTTGGCTAATCCTTAGAGAAACATGGGCAATCAGTTGGAAACACGAACATATTGGTGACTCTGTTGGGGATAAGTCAAAATTGAGTTTATAATACATACTTTGGTTATTCTAGACTTGTGAAAATTTTATTTATTCATTTTATTCAGTGGTCCAAAGTTGAGAAAATTGAGTCAAGAAATTTATTTAAAGTCTTATGTTGAAGAACATTTGTAGAAATCTCATCAAAGTTTTGAAATCCATTCAAAATATTTGTAAAAGATTTGAAAACATCCCCATTCATTTGAGTGGAAACTCTGTTATCTCCATGCTGGTTAGACAATAATTATTTCAAAAGGCTTCTCTCAAAAGGAAGGTGGTCTTTATTTAGAGATGATCCTTCAAAGAAGTTCAAGACTGAGCTCCAAATTAGAAAGAAAATGTGGAAAGCTAAGGATATTGGTAAGTCATACCTAACCTTTGGATGTCGCTTTCATTATGCAAGTAGTGATGATAGTTCTACTAGTTCACCAATTAGATATGTAAGCCTTGGATTCCTAGAGTTAAATGTAAAAAGTTTGAAGAATAAAACACTTTGGTCAAGACCACAACAACAAGATTATCAAGAAAAACTTGAAAGAGAAATTGGACAAACTCAAAAGGAGTATGATCTTAGGCATGGTGTCACAAATTAGACTATTGATCCAAACATGCATGTGGTAAATTCTGCATCAAAAATAGTTTTTTCTAGTCTTATAGTCCAAGAACAAACCCATTTTTCTTATGAGAATCCATCTAAATCTAGTATGGCTCAGTTTGCAGCCACTAATACCTCCCAAGCTGTCCCACAAGCCTCAACATCTAGAAATATGCTTCATACTGAAGAAGAATTGGTGAAGGAAGTGAATGATCTTCTGAGTTAAGCATATTAGAAGAAACGAAGATTAGAGATGCCATGAAAATGAGAGGTGACATGAGAAGAAAAATAGAAAATATGAAACCTTCTTATAATTTTTGTGGTACTTTTGCATCAAAACTACAAATTCCTGTTAGAACTACCAATCCCTTGAATGTTCCTCTTGTTAATTCTTGTGTTAATACATGGATTAATCCTACTGTGACTAATACAACCCCATCAAATTTTCATTTTAATGTTGCATCACAAAATATGCCATACAGATATTGTAGGAAATGTTCCACTAACAAGTTTTAATCCTTTTGTTTCATAACATAACGTTGCTCCAATGTCTTCCAGTATAACTTCAATGCCTATGAGTTCTAGAGTTGACAAATCCTCCAGTAAATCCAACTCCAAACCCTTAGTTACAACCTAATATCCAACAAGGTATTGACATGGGAGGAGTACCTCAACAACAAAAAATAGGGCAAAATCCTTGTACAGGCAATTACATACCAACTATTCAAGGATATAACCAAATTGATGACATAAATCCTCATGTGCAACACAATTGTCTACCAAACGTAGGTTTTTAACAAAATGCTCCTTTAAATTCTCAAAATATTTTTCCACAACATTTTCATGTGCCATCCCAACATGTCCCTATGCAACAAAATCCAAACATGTAAGAAAATGTGTCAGCTAATCAAAATGCTCAACCAAACCTAGTTATGGGAAATATTCAAGGCAACAAGCCTTTACAACTTGAAAGATATAGACAATTGAACTTTTTTGGGATCCATAGATACCCTAACCTAATTTCTAATGAAGTAAGGTCAGCATTGGAAAGATTCTTTGGAAATAATGCTGTGACTGGTGAGGATCACCTCAAAGCTTTCTTAAATTTAATGGATGACTTTGAAGTAGAAGATGAAGATGTGGTGATGAAGTTGTTCATGCAATCTTTAACTGGTGAAACCAAAGATTGGTATAGAAGTTTACCAGATGCAAGTATAGGTTCGTGGGAGGAACTCAATAGGTTTTTAGAGAACAATATGGGGAGAAAATTGATCCTAGATTTATTATAAATGAATTTATCAACATTAGCAAGGGTTATAATAAATCGATATATGATTTTAATGCTATGTTTACTAGGGTTTTCAATAAGATTCCCAATACATGAGACCTATTGAATCCATGTGTTTAGTTCTGTATTGCAATGCATATGACCCAAAGATGGGGTATGAGTTGAGGGATAAGAATCCTTAGTCATTAAGGGGTGCTTTTAGTCATGTGGGAGTAGCTTTGAAATGGCGACCGCACGGCAAAAATTTGAAATTGGCTCTGCTCCAACGGCTCCTCCACTGGCAACGTCGGCTCCTCCACTGTCGGCTCCTCCCCTATCTGCAACGGTCCCTACTGTGGTTGGGTTAGGGGTTATGGCCTGTGCGGAGTTGTTTCCTGCTACGGTCGGGTTTGGGGCTGTGGTTCCTTCCCTTGCCCTGTGCGTGCGTGGTGTGGATTCCGGGGTGTTTGCCAAGCCTTTGGCTTCTTCGTTGCCTCCTCTGCCTGCTTTGTCTTCGCCGCTGGCTGTTCCTGATGGTGATGTGACTGTCAGGTGTGGTGTTGCGCCCTGTGGGGTTCCTCCTGCTGGTGGATCCGTTTCCTCTGCCCCGTGTGCTCGCAGAAATGTGTCTGCTAGGTCGAAGGTGCTTGGGTTAGACGGTGGGTGTGCGCATTCTTTGGCTGAGGCCTCTGTGGTGACTGCTCCTGGTGGCCCTTCGGGATTGGCAAAATCTTTTTCGGATGTTGCCAAGGTGGGCTCTCGTCCTTCTGGTCGGGCTCTGCCCTGTGCCAGGGAGTCTCTTGTGATTATTTGCGGCCCTGAGATCGTGGAAAATGAAGACTATTATTCGAAAATTGGAGTGGTGTGCAGGTTTAATGGATTATGGCCCTCCCTCCCGGATCTCCACGATTGGGTTTCGGGTTCTTGGAAGCCTTTGGTTGTTGGAGACATTGAGCTCTACCCCAATGCTCGGGGTTTCTTTATTGTGACTTTTGCCTCCCCTCTTGAAAGGAACAATATCTTGGACAGGGGTTGGATGTGGGGTATCCATTCTCTGGCCATTAGGCCCTGGTCTCGTTCGTTCAACCCTCTTATGGAGCCTTTGAACACTAGACCAGTTTGGGTTCGCCTGCCTAATCTTCCTCTTCAGTTTTGGGAGGAATCTTGTTTTGAGGCCATTGGCAATTCCATTGGTCGCTTCCTAATGGTGGATTCCACTACTAGGGAGTTTGGGCATACTACTGTTGCTCGGTTGTTAGTCGATCTTGACATCTCCAAACCTCTTCCTGGGGACGTTGTTTTGTTGGTGGAGGACAGACCGTGGAAGCAACTTTTGGATTATGAGGGCCTCCCCTTTTGGTGTAGGCAATGCTTTTCGGTGGGTCATTTGGCCTCGGCTTGCCCTCTTGCCCGCCGCAAGGGTGCTGCGACTTGGTGGAAGGATGCTCTACTGGATCACCTCACAGTGGGTTCTTCTTTGGATGGTTCATCTGAGGAGGTCGACCCTTAGGTTGTTGCTCCTCTCCCTGACCTCTCTGCTGTGGATCCGCCTTTGGACCGTTCTGTTGACACTGTTGTGCCTATTCCTGCACCTGCTATCGCTGCTCTGTCAGACCCTGTTTGGCCTTTGATGGGAGCCTCTATTGTTCCGTTAACTGATTCGATCTCTACTGCCTCGTTGCCGTCTTCCTCGCTGCTTGGTTCTCCTGTGGTGGTGGGGGTGGAGCCGTTCCTCTCACCTTTCTCTTTGCTTCCTGTCTCTGAGCCCCCTTGGACGGTGGTTCTCCGGAAGAAAAATTCCGTGGCTGCTTCTCAGACTCGTGCTCGTGGAGCTAGCCTTGACCCCTCTGTTCCTGGGGTTGCTTGATTTCTTTGTCTTCTTGCAGCTGTCTGTCTGCTGTCTCTGTTTTACCTAAAGTTCAATTCTGTTTTGAACTTTGTTGTCCTTTTGCCCCTTGGGCCCTTTGTGAAGGGTACAGCGCCCTGAAAATGCTGCTTAATTTTTCAAAAACAAAAAAGCATCAGGAAAAGTGAATAAAAGGGATGATGTTAAGATATTGCAAAATTCAAAGGGATGTCAAAATAAAGGGTCCACTTCTAAGGATAAGCTAAAAAAAGTAATGAATTCTCTCAAAGATCTTAGTTACAAAGTAGATAAAAATGAAAAAGGTTTACCTCATGATAGGCCAATTTACCAAAAACATGATAGAATGCCAAAGCTACTAGATCAATTGTATAATACTACTTGGAATAATGGAAAACTGTGCAACATAACCAAAGAGGTGCACCAAATAGAGAAACCCCAAATCCTCTTAAAAGGTTAGGTGCAAACATGATTGAGGATAATTTCTGGTGCTTAGTATGCCAACTACCTCATTCACCTTCACAATGCATGATAGCACAACCTTTTGAGGATCCTGCAATGTCATGTGATGATTGCAATGATGTCCATCATGAAGAGAATTAAGACATAATATGTTTTTAACAAAGTTGTACTTTGAGAATAAGGATTACTATTCTTCATAAGGAGTAGAGCTTGATAGTGATTATTTGATACATATAAAGGATGAATTAGCAGTTTTTTCTGATGATGAATGTAATGTCCCCTTTTTGGGATAACCATAATTCTTGTCTTAATTTTCAAAAGATATATATTCTTTTTCTCCTTTTCCTCATTAATCATAGGATAAAGACATCCATAAAGCTATTCATTTTTCTATCAAATAATTGCAATTACTTATAAGGCTCAATAATTGCTGCAAGCTTCTTTATTGTATAATCGTATTATATATATATATTTCATATAACTATATATATGTAATTACATATAATAATGTCAATGGACCAAACATACAACAATGTTTATAAGATAACTAGTAGCATGCATGATTTATTATTCCCAATGTCATCGATAAAAAATAGATAACATTAAACAAATAACATGTATGAATTATTATTAATTACACTATTATTTTAATCCATGATGTATTTATCAACACCATTATTCAAATGTATAAACATTTATCTAACTTTTTATTGAAATTCATAAAATACCTATCTCCTTATTGTTGGTCAATTCTGCAAATATCCCTATTCCTCCTAGCTACCATTCTGTAGAACCTCTTTATTTGAAGCCATGCCTTTTCTTTCTTATTCTGTTCCCTTCCTTCATATTTCTACTATGATGATCATGGCTCCCAAAAACACTTAGATTTGCTGTTCTGAAATATATATTTCTACTATTCTTGTAGCAACAACAATTCATATCTCATATTTATTTACTTATTTTCTTTTACTCATTTTATTATACTTGCTGATCCTTTCTAAATCAGACTTCATACCCCTTTGTTCTCCTTTTTCCATTCTACTCATATATCTATTCGTTTACTTGAAGGGAGGTGTCCCTTAGAATAGAGACAATCTTTTGTTAACAAACCTCTTAACATATCAATCGCTGTTTTAGATATATTAAATCACTGCCCATTAATACTTTATATGATACTTATTGCTGCTCCAGACTAAATAGATGAACCGATGCTTCTTTTACTAGTTTATTTTATTTCCTTATACCTTTATCGCTACCTTCTTAGAGACTCTAATAACTGTCTTAATAACCTTTTATGAATTGCTGCTTTGTCTAAAGATATAATCGTTGCTTTTGATGGAATTGCTGGCTGCTAAATCATAATCATAATTGCATATATTATTTTATATTTTATATTAATATATTATGTATTTCTCATTTTATTATTATATTTATAAATTGAATTTATATATTTATTTTTATCAATTTTATATGTGTTTTAATAGCATTATATTCTAATTATAATAATATTTAAATTGTTTATATTTGATGATTATAATTATAATGTTATCTTTTGATAATTATATTTAATTATAATAATAAAAAATTGCTAATATTTATATTTTATTTATTTATTTGTATTTCCATATCTTAATGTTACAATTTCAGGGACATGACAATGAAGTCATTGGGTTCCAATAACAAATTAAGAAGACCATCAAATAAAGAATCATTGGGTTCCTTCTTCTTGAAAGGCCTTCAAAAGACCTGAATTGTCCACTTGTCGCTCTACTATTCAACATGCCAATGTTAAATTATTGTTAAAGGCCAACAAACTAGAATCCACAACTCCATTGCATCTAAATAGTCTTCCACAATACAAAAATAAATCTGTCACAACTTTGCAAAACCATGTATTTTAATGGATGACTTGAAAAACGAACCATGCTAGAAGCATGCATGCAAAACTAAAGTTGTCCCAATTGAAACAACCTTCATAAATAATCTTCCATAAATCTAGATTAAAAATAAAACACCAAAATCATACATGTTGAAGCACACACAAGTTTGAATCCACTAACACATCCAAAATGCCTACAAATCCTATTATCAAGGATTCACATTTTGAATGATCAAATATCACAAATCTACAACCAATAGGTCCAAATGGCATGATTATGCAATATGCAAGTGCATACATCTACGGGATGTCCAAGAGATTTTAGCCATAAAATGACCAAATCCACAACCTCCACCAAGCATGTGCATCAAGAAGCTCTAGGTCAAAGTCACCATACAACCAAATCTTCTATCAAGTACATGCAACTAGAAGAACTAGGGGGTTGCTCTAGGAGACATTGGGTCAAGTTCATTACATGACCTGCTACACAACCTTCAAGTGAAAAAATATCTAGTGAGGCATTCTAGGAGATTCCAAGTCTCCAAATGACCAACTCCATAACCTCCTTTTGGCCAAATATTAAGTAGGCTATTTTAGGAGGTTCCATGCCACCAAATGACAAACTCCAAATCCTCTACACATCCAAGGAATCATCCAAACCACTAAATAGGATCTCAAAGCTACTACTTAACCAACTCAAATAGGGTAGAGATGAACTCTAAGGAAACTGGTATCATGATCTACAATCCATTTGTCATGATTAAGAATATCCTCTATACTAAGCATTGGATGTTGAGAGTGGGTTATATTGATCCTCTCTACCTCCATTAGAGAAGTGTTCACCACAACTATATTTTAGAACAAGGTCAACTAAAACTAAATTCAACTTGAATAAATATTGCTTACAAGGAAGCTATCCCATTCTTCAACTCTAAACCAACCTTTGATACTAAATAAAAGAAAATTTACACTAGATTAGTACCAAAATCATAAACAAAATTTAATATTGAATGTAAGGAAATATAAACAGTTTTGTACATTAACCCTAGCATAAAATAATTCTATCCTTTATTCCTACAAGGAGAGGAGTCATAGTGGTATCCCCAATCTATAAATTCTAGAGAGAGAGAGAGATTAATTTTCCTACAAAGCACCAAAACTAATATATTTCTCGTGACAAAATAGTTAGAATATATTATTAGGTTCCAATCCTAACACAAATATGTTTCTATCACATGAGATCAATCTAGGAATAAATGGAAGCTCAAAATGTCCATATCACGCTCAAGATCTTCTAAAAAAGAAGCTCAAGCTAAGATCCAACCTCCAAGCTTAACTCATAATGAACAAGTTCAAGATGATCATGTGAACAATAAACAAGTGATGAATGAGTGATGATCAAGTGAATGATTAGTGTGATTAATGAATCCATCCTTAACCTCGTGTTTCTAGGAAATAGAGCAATAAGCAAGAGGAAACCCACTAGAATATTCTTATCCACCTTTCCCACCATTGTTGAATGCACTAAGAAGTAACAATCAATGCAAGATAAAAAAAAATTAATGCTCAAGCATCCCCAAGGTGGGTGCCCAAGTTTACTAGAAAACCATGTGATAACATGTTCTTTAAGGCACTAAATATTGCTCCCATCAAAACCTCACACAAGTTTGAATTTCTCCCATATCCATGCATAAAACATTTTTTATGACTCCAAATTATTAAACAATTTCTTGTAATGAGCCTAATTGAGCAAGTGCTCACTAAACCATGACTCCTTAAAGTGCCACCCATGTTAAATATATTTTTAATGTTAGATATCCCTTCTAGATGCAAGGTGGACAACACCTTCCTAAAAAAATTGACAAGTTTTTATTTAAGACAATAAAGGATAAATTTTAGTTACTAAATCATCATATCGTAGAATTCATTCTAGAAATTCCTAGTATGATAAAATGGAAATTATTAAACATTTGGCAATACATATACGTTTTCCAATAATGAAGGTGTAATTCATAATTTTTTTAATAACTATTGGTTCCAAGATATTAAAGACTTTTTCATAGACACATTCATGAACTAAAATTCTAATTTCTAGAATAATGAAAATACCAAGAAAATGTCCATAGATCACTCAAATGATCTTAAACATGTAGTATTTTGTAACAAGCATTTGTGTCTTTGTTGTTCGATGTAGTTTTTGTGTCAAATATTTATGTAATATTCAATGATGTTTTATTTTGCTATTATAATATTTTAGATATATTGGCAATATATACATATTAGTACATTTAATGTATTTATCTTGTATAATGCTTTTAGCTTCACTATTTTTATTTAAATGATATGCTAGTTGAGGTCACTATATAGTTTTGCGTTATTACTTTAATAAATGATTAAATCATGCATTGTTGCATTATCATGATGATATCGTTATTGGAAGGAATCATTAAAATGTGGATTATATATGTCCATTTGTTAATTTTATTGTGCTTCACCTATTGTTATCTATTAGATAGGTACATGTCATGTTTGACTTGAGTGTGTAGGCACATGTAAAATCCCAATGGTGGCTAATTGGAGATGAGCTACATGGTTTATATTTTTGTGTTTACTTGTCATAGCCACCTTGAATAATGGTGTGACACATGTGAAGCTAGTGAAATATATTATTGAATAAATTACAATTTTGGATCTCTGATGCTATCCCAAACACATGTTGCTTTCTTGCATGTTTTGGATTTCATTACATGTTTTTGATTTCATTGTTACATGCATATTGGTTGCTATGAGTGGATTCATTTTAAATGGCCTAGAAAAATATTCAAATGTATTTGAAATGTTAAGGGAGAAAATTGGGTTTAATATGAAAAATATAATGGTGTTATAAAATGTTATTTTTATGTTTCTATTATAAAAATGAAGTGACATATCTTTATATATACCTTAGGAATAATTGTGAATTGTAAAAAAGATGCAAAATGACTTAAATTAGATATTTTTGAGTGAAATGAAATACTTGTTTAAAAATTAGCTATTACCCAAAAGTGATTTGTGTGTGAAATGAGAAATAGGATTTTTACTACATGTTTTGGTTTTATGAAAAAAGGTTATTTTTATTTTATGCATTAGTATGAGTTTTTGTTTGAAAATTGGAGAGCAAAAGAAGTGGGTGTGTATTCTTAAAACCCTTGCTTTCTTGCATTGAAAGATTGAGATTTTTGTTTGATTCTTTCTAGAGTGGGAAAGATTTGCAACTGTCTAACCTTGGATTCATTGAAAATAAAAAAGACTTTATCATTTTTTCATAGATTTAAGGAATATATATATATGATTTTATTTACGTTTATGCAAATAAAATTCGAGCTTTCTAGTATGTGTGTGTATAGCCATGTTCCCATTTTAATTGGTGATGCATATGGCTTTATTGTTTTGTGTGTTTTGTAGTTAAAGAAAACGAATCTTTGTGCTTAGTAATTGTTAGATTTCATTTTCATGTTGTAGGAAAGTTAATTTTAAGAAATATAAATTTTGTAGCCAAACCCTTGTAAAATTTCTTAATCTTTATATATGATTGCATAAATGTGTTGGACAAATTTTGGTCAAAAAGGTATAATTAGATTTTAAAGATTTATTTTTTGTATTTCAAAATTTAGGAAATGATTCGTCAAAGGCAAAACCTTGATATTTGTCAAAAAATAAAAAAAAAATATATATATATATATATATATATATATATATTTTGTGGAAATATGATTTTTTCCAAAGAATTAATGTGTTCTTCCCTTGGAACACATGCAGTTTCCTTCTTTATAAGGGTTAATTACACAAGTTAGTGGCCTTAGAGTGTATGATAGGAATGATTAGGAAGTTAGGGCATATAATGTATAGATAACTATGGGATGCACATTGGAAAAGATGTTTAGTATCTTTAAAATGAAAACAAAGTTTAAATTAAATAAAAATTATAATTTGGAAAATGGGTGTATTGTATTATAATTCAGAAAATGGGTGTATTGTATGATAATAATGAATAGAAGACTAATTGGATGCCACATTTTAAAAGATGTTTTGCATCTTAATAATGAATTGAAACATAAGTATGTAATGGGATAAAATGATGTTTGGAAGGATGAGTTGCATTATGAAATATGAAATAAGGTGAAAACACATATAAAAAGATTGATTTCATTGACAAGTGATGCCAAGAGGGACACTTACTTTTGAAACCATACATCTAATTGGTCTGCACTTTGTTTTGGAGAACCAAGGGGACACCACTACTTGTCTTGAACTTACCTCATCTTCATTGTTGTCGTTTGGACTTGTGTTGTTCATCAAGTGTATGAGAAAAAAATAATTGAAATACATTTTTATGTAGTCAATCTTGTATGTTGTGTTTGTGTTTGATATCCAAGTTGTTTGTTTGTTAATTTAGAGGGGCGACCATCAGGATCCCACATGGTTGGGTGGTGTTGATTGTCATTGGGATTGCTTTTTAGAATCATGGTGAAGTATCATGGAGTTTCCACAAGGATCTTGTAGCTCTTGGTGGCTTCATATTATGTTGTCATATTTGGAGAAGTTGTAATCTTATTGTAAATTTATAACTTATGGTTTTTGATGGATATTTTTAAGAACTTGGAAAGATTGTAATTGTATATTATTTCCATCTTTGTATTGATGTGTGATCCATCAATTTTTGGTATGGGATGTCCAATTTGTAATCTTTTAGTACTACTAATTTGAGTTGAAAGAAAGCATCATTTTGAATTAAATTACCATTATATGTGAACTTAGTCCTATATTGAACTAGTAATAAAAAATGATGGTTTAAGCATGCTATAACTTTGGTTAGATGTTGTGAACATGTGAAACGTAATAGTAACATAGATGTATTCTCAATTGTAAATTATTGGATGTTATACTTCAATCAAATGTTATCTTATCACTTATTATGTAACCTTGCATTTGAACAATAACTTTGTCATGATCTCCTCCTAATACTATCTTATGTTACCATATTAATTTAAAATGTGTACATTATTACTATGAAAAAATTTAAATATTACTTTAAAATAAATAGTAAATAATAACTAATTAAAAAATGTCTAAATAGTAAATGACACATGTTTAAATCAAGTTACCAACTGATTCTACGTTGCTTGTAAATTCTTAGCCAAACATCACTTTTTGCCTCCTCATATAGTCGATAGAACTTTTCTCACTCATTTGTGGCTTAGTATAAGGAATAAATAGATAAATGGGCCATCCATCCATCATTGGGGGCACTAAGGTGGAAATTTCAATTATAGTCCATAGATTTATCATCCGAGTTATTAGATTGGAGAGTAGAGCGAGGCAATTTCAGGTGTGAAGGCTAGCATTACATCCTCCATAATCAAATCCAAATAGTGAGTTGAGAATTTCCAGGTATGTAGTCCAAATCCACTTGTTTATATTCAACATTCATACTAACTTGGTGAAATATTTCATTGTGTTCTATTGAAAAATATTCATGAAAACTAAATTCATTTTCATTAGAAAACTGCTAAAATACCAATTCGTTAGGAAAATAAATGAAGAAATAGAGCCATTAAAAATATGTTTGATTGGATCCTTAATTGTCTTTCCATCAATTTATTGATTCAATTACAATGATTACTATTTCTCTTAGGCATTCTATCAGATAGTTTACATGCCTCACCTATGTTACCTTCATTCATGGTGTTTGGCATGATTTATAAATAGATCTTCCAATACAATTATTCTTATTGTGTTACTATCTCAAGTACAAGTTGTGGATACAATTTTTTTGTATCCCTACAATTGTATTTTGATAAATTTGAGTCTCCTTCATCTATCTTTTGATATTTTGATATCATCCAAACTAGTATTCTTTTAGTTTATGAAAACAACAGTTCAAGGCTCTGCTTGTAACATTGTATATAGACGGTAATTCACTTTATTCTAGTAAAGGTAGACATATAGATCTTCTTCTTTGTGTTTTGTTTAACTTTCATTTGACCTCTTCACTAAAGTGCATATTGTGGAATTCCATATGTTGTTCCCTAAGTAGCCCTTTATAATCCACTAAGGATGTATCAATCATCACGACATAGATAAACCCCTTGCATTCCCTTTGCTAGAAGCATTCCCCATTTGTGCATGCCAAGTGTAGGTTGCACTTAAAACAAATCATTACATTAACAATATAAGGGTAGTAACCACCCTCTAAAATTGCAATACCTATTTGATTCTCATAGGTATGAACACATATAGGTAAACAATGTGAATATCAATGACGTTCTCCACACTATGGTCATATTTTGAGCGAAAATCAAGTGCAACTTGAATATGCTTAATTTTCTAATTTCCCGTTGATGGGAAATACAAGATACTACATTAATATATCCAAATTAACAATTTAGTTATCATATGGAAATTTTATGACAAATGTGAAGTTACTATATTTCAACCAGATTTGCCAAGCTTAGTACAAGTAAATATATCATTCAAACATTTCACCGATGATTGAAACACATTTCAACATAAAACTTGAATTGAGCATGGAGAAAAGTGAGCAATTTCTGGACAACATTTTAATGGGTGTACATGATTAAGAAAAATGAATTATAGGCCTATATACTACAAAGAGATAAATTATGATTATGGAGTTGGCAATTATCAAGAATTTTTGAATAAAAAATTGTAAACCTGTGAAGAAGATTATGATTAAGGGTGAATTTGTATTATGACAAGATAATAAATAATCCAATGATTATTCCAAAGAATTTTTTCTGCAATAAACAACATTTGTGAAAGTTTATTTTGAACATTGTTCAACAATCCTAAACAATGGTTTAATATCTTGTTTGGTTGTTCTGGGAAAGATGGTTATCAATGAAATTTATTGTATTTTCTATCCGATTGGACTATAAAATTACACACATCATAGGGAAGACATGTTCACACTTAATCTTACGCTGAAAGCTACTTTCTTGTACACCTATAATATAACCATGTGAGCTATTATTTTTTTGAATGAATAAATATTCCATTTATCGAGCAGGTTTTAGGTACACACTATTTTCATTAAGGTACACACACTATTTTCATCAAGCTATAATAGTTTTCTTAGAGCCTAACCATACCATTTGTTAGCTTGTCATGAAATTGTTAGCATAAAATGATTTCTTATTTAAATTTTATATTCATTTGAACTCACCTTTTTTGTCTGATGCTAGTTGCAAGTTAATGATTTCAATTTGAACTCCATCTCTATAGTCCATTGAAATGATATAAAAACCTTCATTAACACAACATGTCTCATTACTATACAATGATTTAACAATCAATACATCCAAATTTTGTGGTTATTAGGGTTTTTACCTTGTAACTATATGTAAATACTCACCTACACCATATCACTAGAACCCTTATTGGAAAATTTTAAGATCTTAAACTCTAGATTAGGATGTAAAGAATGAGGTTCTATCATTTCCTAGCCCAATCAATGAATCTTGGAATTATAACTTGGACTTAGGAGCTCATTACGAATCCTTGCAAAAAAATCTATTGGTTAATAATCTAAATTTTGTTCTCCCGCTAGTTATGGTAGGAGAAAGAACTATAAAACGAGCAAAGAAAACAAAGATCTATGACTTACCCACAATCATGATAAACAATAAAACACCATTACTTGAATCATTCCATCGAAAGAAATATGGTTGATAGATACAAAACCTCAACAAAAACCATAAAACAACTAAAAATAACTAAGGGCAATCAATCGGAATCCAAAATGAAGATGAAAATTAAACCCTTGACAGATTGTCACCTACCTTGTGGGTGTGAATGTGATATTCCTTTTATGAGTAACAAGGTAAAGACGAAGTACTTGCGAGTACATAATCCCTTTAAATTTTTTCTATAGGACTTAGATGGGGAGGAAGAACCCAAAGAGATTTGATTGTTTGATAATGATTCATAGTCCTATAAAGAGCTTAACTAAATACAAATGTACAAGTCCGTTTATATATAAATAAAAAAATAATCATTTTTATCCTTGTATGTGCTCTCTTGTGTTGGAAATTATGAGTTTTAGATTTAATATATGTGCTATACACAAATGCATTAATTAAGCATTAATTTTGATACATGTATAATATCATCCACAAAAGTATTATTAAGTATTAAAAAAGGATTGAAATTTAGTTGATCTTATCTAAGGAAGGTAAGTCTTAAGTATTTTTATGTCAAAGGAATCTCTTTATTTGAGAGTGTCGAGCAAAAAATGTTTGCCAACGGTTGAAAAGGCCCCACAACCCTGGCAAGTCGGTTAAACGGATCTCATCCATTCATCATTTTTTGCCAATTTTTCTGCTATTTTTCACCGCTTTTTATTGCTTTCCCCACCACTATTGGTTTATGCTCCTCCAAACTCGTCCTTGCTGGTGTTGACCTTTCATTCCTCCAATTTAGCGAGCTGCAACCTAAAAATATGGTCTTGACGAGGGTTTTAGAGTATGTTTATTAAAATGAAAATTAGGGCCAACATCCTAATAATGAGCACATTTAGGTTTTACCATTACGACATCCTTTATCCTACATAATTGAGTATATTTTAACATAAGTAATAAATAATGTAAATTTTTTATAATAATAAAATAATTATAAATATATAGTTATATTATTTATTATTATTTATTACATTCTCTAACAAAACTATTAAATATATATATAACATTTTTATAATTACTAATTCATAATTATTGTATTCTTATTTAATATAAAATATAATGAATATATTATACATTTTATATAATACATATTAAATTATATACAATATAATTATATTTATAAATATATATTATTGGTGTAATTATTAATATCACACCTTAGTTAAGCTTACTTAGGTAAATAGAATTATTTACTTAAGTTAATTAGGAATATTAGGCAAGTGTGTGTCATCATTCCTTGATTGATGGGATTTAGGTACCACATCTCCCTCATCAAGTGAGTTACTTTGACACCACTGCACCTCTAAGTTGAGTTAATCTTTTGATAACTCAGGTTTACTAGGACACTTGTCATTCTTGACAAGTGCATTCTAAACCTATAACTTTGTAATCATTCCTAATGTTATTCACATAATCTAATCAAGAAGTTGAGCTTATGCATTATGTGTGCTTGTTTTCTATCTCTATGATTTATGGGTTTCTTCGTGGTATCAGAGCCTTCCAAAGAAGTTTTTAGGCCATAAGTGAAGATCTAGGCATTTGGAAATCTTGCATTGTATCAAAATTGTTGTTGAACAATGATTGGGTGACAACGTGCAGATTTCCTCCATTTGAATGGATGCAAATCTATGATCGGTGCTCAAAATTGTTGTGATTGACTTACCACAATCTGTAAGCCGAATCAATCACCACTTTGTTCGACCTAATCTCTATTCTAAGAATGCATGCAATTTGCTGCAAGGAGTGCACATACAATCAGAGATAGGGGCGATTGAAATCTCCAAGGGAATTTGAAGATCTGCACAGGAAAACCACGACTCAAATCTTTTCATATCTATGACAGACATCTTTTTGGAGACCCATGACTTGATTTGTAGAGCAGCAACCTGATTTGTAGACCAAAGGCCACATCACCTACCTCCAAATTGTCTCTGGAACGATTGAAAAGAGGGAGGCATGATTTCTGCTGGAAAAGCTAACATCTGGGGGTGGACGCCTCTATTCTTGGAGTGCGGAATTATGCCCAGGCTGACCCATTGGAGGGCCAATTTAGCTGAAGTTGCACAATTTGAAGGTAGATTTATGTTCATACCTTGACAATGTCAAGTTAAATGCAGGAAGGACACACTATTTTTGGTCACATGGGGTTTTTAGCCCCTGTTTTTTCCTAGCCCATGAGGGCTTAAATTTCCTCTATAGTTCTCTCTCTAGCTTATTTTAATATTTGATTTTTTCAATTTTGTAAATGCAAATTTTATTAGTGTAAATTTGTAATAGAGTGAAATTTTATTTTCAAACTATTCAATGATGGTGATTTCACACTAATACATAAAGTGTCCTTTTTCACCATCATTCTTGTATACAAATATATGCACTAAAATAAAGTGCCAAACAAGGGGAAAATCAAAAGTATTAAAAAGGGGGGTGTATTAGAGAGAGTTGTGATTAGCATACTCCAAAATTTCTTTTCTCAAGTCCCTAATTTTTTTTGTAAACCTAATCAAGCATGGAGCCCAATCAAGTGATTAACCCTCTTACACCTTTTAACTACCATGAGTGGAAGTTGCATGTACAACTTACACTCAAGAACAAAGGCTTGTATAGAGTTACAATGGGTATTGAAAAGGAACCAAATGTTGCCAAGGACAAGGAAAAGTGGTTCAATAAGTGTGACCAAGCCTTTGGATTCTTGTGTTTATATCTTTCAAAAGAACTTCTATTTCATGTGGGGGCATTGAAAACCCCACATGAAGTATGGTTAACTCTTGAAAAGTTATTTGGGAAAGTTGATGATATTAAAGGCCATGAGCTAGAAAATAAATTAATCAACTTAAGTCCAAGTAATTACCCAACATTACAAGAATATTTCACCAAATTTAAGTCACTTCGCCAACAATTTAAGGAATGTGGAATTGAGAAGAAAGATAATCAACTCATCTTGTCAACTCTTTCCAAGTTGGGATCTTCTTATTCTATTTTTGTGTCAACATTCTACTCTACAAAAAGGGATTTGGATTCTAATTGGTATATGCCAAATATAGACGACTTTATTATTGATTTGATCAGAGAACAAGATAAAATCATCCATATGGGGGCCATAGTATCCTACAAGACACATGCTTTAGTAGCATAAATTGTAAAGTCTGAAGGATTGACAAACACAAATGAAGAAAGAAAAGATAAGGAAATACAAGGGGGAAAATCACAAAAGGAGGAAAATAATAAGAAATATGTCAAGTGTTCCTTTTGTAATAAATTGGGGCATAATGCACTTGACTATATGAGGAAACAAATAAACGATCTTACTCAAATCATTGAGGAAAGTAAGATTGTAAATTCTGGATCTTCATCATCTACAAACATTGAAAAGACAAAAGAGAAATCAAAAGGACACATTCTTTGAGTGATTGCAATATCTATTGTATTACTTCTCTTATTTTGTAAAATGTTTGTTATTACTCTCTTTTTGGAGGATAGTTTTTTCCCATTGGGTTTTCTATCTTTCTCCACTTTATTTGAGAGTTTGCATTGCAAATGAGTACCTTATTAGGCCTTGTTTCTGGGACTCAAATTTCCATTGTTTTTTGTGCCCATCTAAGTTGTGATTAAGGAGGGTATTGGTGTAATTATTAATATCGCACCTTAGTTAAGCTTACTTAGGTAAATAATATTATTTACTTAAGTTAATTAGGAATATTAGGCAAGTGTGTGCCATCATTCCTTAATTGATGGGAGTTAGGTACCACATCTCCCTCATCAAGTGAGTTACTTTGAAACCACTACGGTCTCTAAGTTGAGTTGATCTTTTGATAACTCAGGTTTACTAGGACACTTGTCATTCTTGACAAGTGCATCATAAACCTATAACTTTGTAATCATTCCTAATTTTACATCATCTAATCAAGAAGTTGAGCTTATGCATTATGTGTGCTTGTTTTCTATCTCTGTGATTTACGAGTTTCTTCATATATAATAGTATATATAGGTTATATTATTATTACATATTATATTTTAGAATAAAAAATAAAAAATATAAGTATGAAATTATTATAATTAATAATTAATATATTTCAACAAATAATCTATAAGTAGTGATGGTGGAAGTAATTATTTTCAAAAAAATAATTATATATCATATATCTACCTTCCTCTCTTGTTTACTCCATCTCTCCTACTCTATACCTCTATCTCTTCATTCTCTCTCTCTCTCTCTCTCTCTCTCTCTCTCTCTCTCTCTCTCTCTCTCTCTCGCGTCCTTTCTATCCCTATCTCTGTAGTGACCCTCCGGATGACATTGCTATTTCAGTTGTTTTTGAGTTGTTGTTAGTCATTAGTTGTTTTGAGACTATATTAATTTGATGCACTATGTCATGAATTATATGATTAGTTGTGATACTTAGTTGATGATACACTTGAATTTATGATCATCTATTTACTTTCGTGAGATGACATTATTATGATGGTATATATTGTTCTTGAATGTTAATGATGGTACTATGATGTGATTGATGTTTGATGTAATGTTTTATGTCAATACAGGTGAAGGAGACAGTGTAGCAGTACTCATCCATGAGTGCCCTGCTACGCTGCGATTCTTCTTCACGGTGTGTCTTCATATATATATGTTGTTATGGTTGACCGTGTAGTTTGATGCAGCTTTCAGGTACATGCATCGACTCCACCTGCTTCATCAGGTCTGAGCGTGCCAAGGTCCAATGAAATTTGTTGATGGGAGATAGTTCTAGTCCTTTGTCTGGAGCCATCGTTCTGGAAAGAATGAGTATCATTTTGTTACCCATTTGTCTTGTTGTTGTTCGTTTTGTCGTGTTGTACATTGTTTCGTCATATCGTTTTATGTTGTCATGTTTTATATTGTTTTGCTTAGTTAATTAGATGGTTTAATCGTATGTATTAGAATTATCATTGATTTATTGCTTTATCAGAATTAAAGTATGAATTATCATGTTTGATTTGAAAGTTTATTTTAGAATATTGAGGAATTAATTTATTGAGGATTATTAAAATATATTATTTCTGGAAGAATAATTATGTGTAATTGATTTGATTGTGCAACTTCAATGTTTTTGAAACTGATAAATTGTAACAATTAGTTGTGATTTAAATTTGCAAAATATCTTGTTTTGATCATGACGTTGTAAAAATTGAACTGATGGATGAATTGCATGCAAACAATGAGTTAAGTGATGGATTTGCATTGTGATAAAAAAGGAATGATATAACATAGAAAGAAGATTAATTTTTAAGCACGACAATTGGTTTTTGAAAAATATTATTTTCATTGGAAGAAGTGTGTTTCTGTACTTTCTGGGGTTTTGGTTGAAAAGTTGGAAAAATTGTATATTGGAGGTTTTTCTCGTGCTATGAAAGTTTCGAGGACTAAATAATTGTGTTTGGCTTCACCGTTGTTCGAATCTGGGAAAGATTACCAGGTTTTCTCCTTTTTAAATTCTCGTTTATTCTTGAATTGATACATGCAAACGTTCTTGATGCATTTTGTTTGTGTATTGCTGCAAAAACTTGTCTTGAAACTTGTACTACAAAAGAAAACAAAACCATAAATGATTAGATTATCTATATTAAAATGAAATTACAAGAATAGATAGAAGATTCATAAAACCTAGCTAGATATACTTAGAACTACTACAGGCTGTTGGTATTTCTTAAGTGAGGAATCTCTTGTTTATGTTGATTGGTATACGATCTCCTTATTTCTCCTTGATGCCTTTCATTAATGTCAGTAGTGCAACCATCCTCACAATTTGAATACTTCGGTTGGCGGATCCATTGTGAGGTAGTTATTTTACCATAAATTTTCCCTACGCATGGGTTTGCAGAACCCAATCATGCATTGCGCCAAGTGCGTATAGGCTTTCTGTATTCAATCCTGGTGATTAATCCTTCCCTTATCTTTTATTTTGTTAATATTTTAAGGTTTACTTCTGTTGCATTACCGAGTATTCTAATCTCGGTCACTTTCTGGGTGTGGATTCACCTTAGTGGACTTCAGACCGACCGATTTGAATACGTATTTCATTGTTGCAGCTGACCGGTGCGCAGTCCTCATTCGATTCTTTTTACTGTCTTTTATTCCAAGCATAGCGTACAGTTCATTTATCTTGTTCTTCTCGTTATGTATATGCCTCGATTTCTTATCTGTCTCATTGAAGGAGATTGTTGGCGTCATCTTTTGGATCTGTGGAAATCTGAATTGGGTGAATCAAATTCCACCCAGACATGATGCATAGTAATATCCTTTTTGGGAAGAATCCTCATCTTAGCCATGGATTTTGTCAAATTTTATGCGATTCTCTGATTTAGCTAGTGTCTTGTTAATGCTTTTATCCTGTGCGTCATCCATTCCTATCTTTCTTTTGTATTTGTTGTTCTTTCCTCCTCAAGCTCCGCATGCGGGTGCACTTCCTCTTTAGTCGTGTGTGTAGTCGATCTTAATTTGAAGTAGGGTATGTACCTGGTGCGCAACCTATGATCTTGTTTCTTGCTGCTTATTATTTCTTTAATCTTGTGGCGTAATCTTTGAAGAACATATGAAGGAGGCTCATGCATATGCATGCGTATTTCCTGGCACTCTAAGTCTGAGTTTTATTTTTCTCTGTATCATCTGATTCGTATTAATTCCTGAAAGTTTTGTGATGCGTGCTTTTGTGTAGCTCTTCTTTCGCCATCTAAAAGTGCTATGAGATCTTTATCTTTTGGTTGAACTGGTAGTTAATGCGTAGGGCGGTCTTTATTATTGTTATTATCTATTCTATTCCTTAACTTTAATGCCAACCCCATGCCTCTCTTTCTGCCGTGACTCATTCACACTCTAACCCAGTCGGCTGCGAATGAAGGATATGTAGTTTTCTGTGTTTTGTGTCAATGCATGCGTGTAGTCTGCATGCAGTATCTGTCTGGCCAACTTAACCCATACTGGTGGTGCGTTTGTGAAGTTTTTGTCTCAGTTCGCCGTTCATACGGAAGTAAATATCACTTAACTCGAGTATAGGACGGTGCGGAAATGCCTTGGGAGGTTTAGAAGTTTTGTTAATATCTTTGTAACACGAGTTTATGTTACTGTCATTTGGTAATATAGTTAATAGTGACATAATGAATTCGTTGTTCTATTATTAGAGATTCTTTTTGGTTTATTTAGAATTAGAAGCCTTAATATAGGAAAATAAATTAAGACTTTATGTGATGTTCTTAGCTTGTGTGGATTAAGCGTAATTCACCTAAAATGTGAATATAGTTAGTATTAATCATAGACAAATATGTATACTTTGTTATTGTTTATACATGGATATTCTTTAAACAATGACATGAGTACTTAAGTATTTATATGTTATATTTCAAGCCTTTCTTATATTTTTTAAAATGGCTTATAAGGTTTCAAATAAATTGAAAAATATATGTGTTGATAGATTTAGAGATGATGAATTGACTTTAAGATTTATAATGAATATATGTGAATCTAGTTATTGAGACTTTAAATGCTCAATTTTATCAATTTTAGGTTAGCGAGTTAAATATCATCTTGTATGGTCGAATATATTGTCTTCTTGATCAATGAGTTTATATGTATTAAATGAGGCATGTATGATTGGAAATCATGAATGGAATTCATCAATCTTATTTGTTGGCATGTTGAATACTGGTGTATGGAATGATTATTATGTGGAAAACTGTATATGCTTTGTTATCATTGAATATTAAGGGCTTTTCTTTTGGGGTTGAGATTTCTCTTTAAATCATCCAGAGGCATAGTTTAGTATTTTGTTTTTAAAGGGATACTTGTTCTTGTCGTCTTTGTACGAATTGGCCTTGACTTAGCCATGCATGTTGTATAGTTTGTGGCAGTTACTGTAATATCATGATATCTTTTGATGGGTCTATGTGAATGGATGTTTTCATGCTGAATGACTATGTGCCATTTTTGTCAGTGAGTTGTACCTAGGAGGAGTGGATTCCGTTAGGGGCTTGACCCATAAGTGGTTGCATGGGTAACCTCTCAGAAGCGTATTAACCAGTGATAACTAAATTAAGCTTTTAGGGGTTGGGTAGTGATAAATGATAACATAAGATAATGATTTGCCTCGCCTTGGACTTTGACGCTTGTTTAGGTTAAAGTAGTTTGAGATGGCCTAGAATGGCTAATCAAACACTTTGTCTTTTCGAGAAGTGTTTCGATGCCACATAAGTTCGTATAGGGGCCGAAAGTCGTTAGAGGTTGCCAGGGTAACTCTGGTAGAAGGCCAGTAACCTAGGAAGATTATCTAGGGTAACCTATTACGTTTATGTGATGACACTCCTATCCTTGTACATATGTTAGGTATCTTGTGTAGAGTCACCTGTGATTATACCGTTGCCTCTGGGAGTATGTCAGTTGTCATGTGGTTGTGATGTCATCATGTTGTCATTTGTCTATCGACCATGTGTTGTTTGTTATCTCTTTTTTATGTATGTTTGACGAGAGGACTTGTTACTATCTCCTAGCACGGGGAGTGGGCTTTCGAGTTCCACACGGTTGGGAGGAACATGCCTTTTCTTCCATTGGGTCCCCTTGCGGGTGATATTGTTCGAGACAAGTTTGTTCTTGACAGGATTCCTGGATGCACATTGTTCATGAAGTTGTTCGTTGGACGTGCTCATGGACTTGGTCGTCAAATTTTCTTGTTCATATTCTTTATTGTACTCACTCATGATGTTACATGAGGTTTTATTGTATTATTACTTGTGATGTATCAAGATTTTTCACAATCTCGTTTGTTGTAAATGAACTTGTATTGAAACTCTTACTAATAATGTAATCTTGTTATGATTATTCACATGATTTTGTATATAGTTCTTGATGTGTTATATTTGTTGAAATTACTTTAGTAGCATAGTTGTGGAACCCGAGAATGTTCATGTTAAGTTAAGGTTCACATGTTTTTATTAAATGTTTTAAAAAACAATTATTCAGTTGTTTAGCGTTAGTGACGTGCCATTCCCTAGGTTCCATGACGGGGCATTACAATCTCTCCCTCTCTCTCACTATCACTCCCTATTTTTATCTCTCTACTTGTCTTTATTTATCTCCCTACCTCTTTCTATCCTTATCTCCCCCTCTCTGTATCTCCCTATCACTCTCTCTTTCTATATATCCTTATCTCTACCTCTCTTTTATTCACTCCATCTCTCATGCTCTATATATCTTATCTCTTTATCTCTCTCCTCTCTTTATTTATTCCTATCCATATATCTCTACCTCTATCTCCCTATCTCTCTCCATCTTTCTCTGCATTCCTTTATCTCTCTCTATATCCCTCTATCTATATCACTTCTCACCCCCTTTCTATCTGTAGAGCAACATGATCTTGTTGATAATGGACCCTGGTTATCTTCCTTATTCAAAGGTTTTGTTTTAGTCATGTTTGGATCCTTGCATCTTAAAGATATCACTTCTCCATTGATACCTTTGTTGCACAAACAACATCATTTGTTAAATGGCCTACCAATTGATCTCACTACTCTCTTTACCTCTTTCTATCCATATATTTTTCTACCTCTATCTCCCTATCTCTCTATATATCCCTCTATCTATATCTATCCCTCTCTCTCTCCATGTCTATATATTGAGCTATATCTCCCTCTCTCCCTCTCTACATATCTATCTCCCTCTTTCCCCCTCTTCTCTCTTCCCTTCCTCTACCTATTTATCTCCCTCTCCCCCTCATCTTCTCTCTCTCCCTCCTCTATTGATCTCTCTCCCTCTACCTGAGCTCTTCCTATATATTTCTTTCTCTCTCCCTATCAATATCCTTATGTCTATCTTTGTCTTTCCCTCTACCTATATTTATCTCTATATGTATTTCTCTCCCTTTTCCTCTCTCCTATCTTTATATCTACCTCTATCTTCTTCTCCCCCTATATCTCTAGACATGTCTCCATATATCTATCTATCCATCTCTCTCCCTCTCTCCCTCTCTCCCTATCTCTTTTCCTATCCCTCTCTATCTCTCTATATCGCCCTCTATCTATATCTCCCCCTCTCTCCCTCTCCCCCTCTCCCTCTTCATCTCTACATATTAAGTTATATATCCCTCTCCCACCTCTTTTATCTCTATTTCCCTCTCTACCTAAATATCTCCATCTTCCCCCCTCTTCTCTCTCTCTCTCTCTCCATCCTCTACCTATTTATCTCTATCTCTTCTTCCTCTTCTCTCTGTCCCTCCTCTACTTATCTCTCTCTGTCCCTCTCTCCCCCCTCTTCTCTCTCTATCCCTCTTCCTCTATATCTAACTATCTCTCCCTCTCTTTCTCTTTATATCTCTCTCTCTCTCTCTATTTATCTATCCCCTACCTCCCTCTTCCTCCCTCCTTTGATCATCTCTACCTCTATCTTCCTCTCTTCCCATCTATATCTAGACATTTTCTCCCTCTCTACCCATCCATCGCTCTCCCTCTCTCCCTCTCTATATAGTTATCTCTTCCATCTCTATCTATCCTTCTCTCCTCTCTCTTTATCTCTCCCTCTCCTCTCCATATCCATATCCTTCATCTCCATACCCATCTCCATCTCTATCTTCCTCTTTATCTCTTTCCCCTATCTCTATCCCCTTACCCCCCCTCTTATTTTTCTCTTTCCCCTCTATCTCCCCCTCTTTCTATCTCACTCTCTCTCCATCTCTCCCTATTGCAAACATAACATGAGTTTTTTGATAATGGAACCTCATTATCTTCCTAATTCATAGGTCCTAGCAATTGACCTCATTTACTACACAAATATATGTAAAAAATAAACTAACTTTTTCCCTAATTGACCTTCCACACCTCTTGGGCATACCCACTACACACCAAGGTGCGATTGTTAATAATAGGCCAATAATAAGCTTATGATTGTATTTTACTCATTTACTTGAAGATATTTTGTTACTCGACTCTTAAATCTTTCATTTTTTTAAGGTTAGGTAAACAACCTAAACAAGAATAGTAATTACAAACCAAAAAATGACTCCCTAAGCCCTCCCACTCTCTTGTGCGTGTTGGTTTCAAATGCACCTCTATCGCCTTCTTCGTCGCTTGTGATCGATGACTTGGTGTCACTAAATCTTTCTGGTGATGTTCAACTCTCGCCTGCATTGTGAGGTGGTTTGCCTAGGGATTTTACCCCGCCCTTCATCTGCTCTCCTATTTTCTCTTTCGCCTGAGTGCCTGCCAATTTATATACTCCTACCCACGTACCCCATGTAAGTTCGCCCCTATTTTCAAGTGTGTCATTGGTTCTGATTCCCTTGGCTCCCTACTTGGTGATGTTATCATCCTTGGACAATCAATTCTTGTACATAGGGTTTATTTTGGTGTTGTGGACATTGAATTCATCGGCCCTGATGTTCCTCTAGTACCTGCTACTTCTATGGGGGCTCATAGCTTTGCTCAGATAGCTAGCCCTGCTCATCCTCTGCAAGTGAACCACCTTCTTTTATGTGCCAAACCATCCTCTATGGTGGTCTGTATTGCGGATGTGTTGAAAATGAGGGTTTCTACCAATGTAGAGGTTTGGTGTTCTGATTCTCCAATCTTTGGCCTTCTCTGCTTGACTTGCACAACTCAGTTTTAGAATTTTTAGAGGCTCCTCGTTCTTGGTAAGATTGAGCTCTTCCCTTGTGCTAAAGGTTTTTTTATTGCTTATTTTTCTTCTTTTGAGGATAAAAATTTGGTGTTGGTTCAAATATGGGTTTGGGAAGACCCCTCTCTCTCAATTAAACCTTGAACAACCTCCTTTAACACCCTTATCAAACCATGAGAAATATGCATTTGATGTGGCTAGACTTCCAAATTTTCCCCTCTAGTTTTGGGATGATTCTTGTTACGAGGCCATTGGCAACTCTATTGGTCGCTTCTTGAAGGTTGATTCCACTTCCATCACGAGGCACTCTACCTTTGCTCACATTTTGGTAGATATTCATATCTCCATGCCTCTTTACGTGGATGTGGTTTTCATGGTTGGGGATAGGATTTGGCCACAACACTTGATTACGAGGGCCTCCCTTTTAGATGTCGTCATTGCTTCACAACTAGTCGCTTAGCTTCAAATTGCTCTCTCTTACAACATACTTGGTGGAAGAATGCTAATTATGATTACTTGAATGTCCAGGCTCTTGACTCATAAATGGATGACTCCTCCTAGGATAATGTTGAGCATCTTGCTTCTAGTGTGGTTTTGTCGTGTCTTGAGGACCCTACTAAGGTTCCTCTCACTATGTGCTCACAACCTATTTTTCCAGCTGATTCAACTCAGTTCCAAAATTCTCTTGTGGTTGATGATTTCCTTTCATCTTGTCATCCTTCTATTCCCCCTTCATGTGTTGATGGTCCTCTTGTGGGGGTGTCTCCTCTTTTTTCCCCTTGCAGTGGGAACTTATATGATTGTATTGCTTGGAATATTATCCATAGAAGGAGGAAATGTCTTTCTTCTTCCTCTTCCTCTTCCCATACTCTTTCTTGAGTCATGAGTGATAAGTCAATTGTATAGGGCCAAGACCCTGGTTTCCTGCTTCTTTCCGGTTCTATGCTTTGGTCAAAAGCATTGCTAGTCTTTGTTTGGTTTCCTAGTCTTACTGTTGGTGAGACTCATCTTTGCTTGCCTCTATGGATGTTTTTGTAATGGGTTTGGGCCCTTTTCTTGGGTTTACCTAATAAAAAAACCTAAACAAGAATGAAATAGAACTAGTAGCATTTGGTATCAATAATGCCTCTAGCTCATGTTTATTGGTAATGCTTTCACACTTGAGCTACTGCATCTATAGCCTAACATAGCGGCAACAACGATGTTTATCGCATCATCCTTATAAATCATCTAAGAGAAATAAGGGAAATCATGTGGATTAAAATCCAAGGGATGAGTAATATCCCCTAGATTAGAAACTTAAAAGATAACTCAAGTGAATCAAATGATGGTAAAATAAACTTAGATAACCATGTAAATTCTTAAATGCTTTCATATAGTTTGATTTTGATATTTATTTTTGATGCGTAAAAAGAATCAACTTTCATAAATCATGTGAATAGAAATTTTGATGCTTGGATCAAAGGGTGGCATTATTCTATTGGAAAAGGCACTAGTTGGAAATAGGAAACATGTAATGGTCATGGAAACACTAATTACTCTAAATGCTTCCCTTCATGGGTAGTAGTCACAAAGGAATTGTTTGGGTAAAAGGGTCTAAAAAGGGTTGCGAAGAAAAAACCCTACACACTCAATAAAACATCAAGTGTATCTATATTGATGAGTATTTTTTCTATTTGACACTCCTTAAAAAATTAAGCATTACAAAGATTAGTCAATTGTATGTTTGTTTCTAAAGTTATTAGTTCAAGAGCTAGTAATTTTTCACACAAGATGAACCCAATTTTAACTATCACTAGTATAATTTGTGTTATCCCCAAACATGATGATGAAAGGATCTTTTAAAAGCGAAAAAGGTTTCTCAAATTTACAAGCAAGAGATAAAAAAAAAAAGTAAAGAAAAATGGGATGACTCGCTATGCCTTTAAGTGTAGTGTGAAAGAATAATTAAAATAAATTACTCTTGACCTTATTTTCATTCAAAATGGAGAAAATGGTTAGAAATAATTTAGATCAATGCATATTCTTATGTACAGATTCAAGTATTAGATGAAGGGTAGAAAACTACACTTTCTATGTATTTCAAGTAGCCTAATTTACTAGATGTTGTCTTGCAATATTTAGACCATCAAATATTATTTTACTTGAGAAAATCATATTCTACATAATGATCCTTTGTATTCATTAGTTAGTCCATATGGTAAGTCTAAAATGTTTTCCATTAAAATAAACTCTTATAAAAAGTTTTACATCATTGCTTGAATGCAAACTAATATTAATTGATACCAACACAACAAAAGTATGTCAAAAAAATATATATTTCCTTTAGTAAATGATAAATCAAAGGATGAAATATAAAAAGTCAAGTTGAACTATTGCTTACACCAATTCTTAAAAAAAAATCATGAACAACTAACATAACTATAATTGAAACAAACTTAGAGTATCTCTTCAAAAAAATAATTCACAAGTTTCAAAAAAAATATAACCCTATATACAATGTATGCACTTTCTATTTATAGAAGAGTGACAATGCTTATTTCATAATGTGAAAGATTGACACTTTTCAACACTTATTTTAATATGAAAATATTAGGTGATCACCACTTTAAAAGTTCCTTTCAAGTCTAATTTCTCCAATTGTGAGGGATTATCTACTTAAAGGGATTGTGATGAAAGATAATGCATATATTGATTTTTATCAACCCCTAATTTCACTATGATATCGTAGATACGTTAGGGTACATGTTATGCCCTACATACACACCCTATTATTTATTCTTGCAAATTTTGGGCTCCCCCTTTTTTCTGTTGTTTTCTTTCCTTTGAGTTTTATGTTTTTAGTTTGGTTTAATTATTAATTTTGTCTCTTTTGGGAGAGTTTTAGGAATTTCATAGTCCCTAAAACACCTTTTTTCATATCAAGCCATGGGTCTTGATAGGGGCCTGAAACCAAGGTTTCAGGTTCCAAGTTTATCATATGACCTAATCCCCAATTATCTATATGTCTCACTTCAAGGTTCACTCTAGGTGGTGGGCCCTAACAAGGACCTAGAACCTAGTTCCAAGTCCTTCTTTCGGCCCACAACCTACGACCCGAGGCTCTTCCACCCACCTTCTTGTGCATGTATGACACTAATGTGTTCTCTCATGCACCCCTTTATATTTATTTTCCTCCTATGTCTTTCCTTCCTCGATCCCATGACCTTTGTGCATAGTGAGTGAATGGATTCAATGTCTGATCTATTTTTTGACTCTTTACCTCTCGTGTACTCTCTCATTTCCTTAGGTTCCCAATCACGAGGTAAGTCATTTTTACCTTGAAATTCATGGATTCTTCTAGTCTTGATCAATCATTTATGTTATCTTTGATTGATCTTTTCTTAGCATAGTGTTAGTTCGAGTTTGCCCAAGCCCTAGATTTTCTCATGTGCCCTAGTTCTTCCTTTGTCATACAGATTTTTTTTTGTTTTGTATGTGTTTAGTTGAGTTTATTTTTTATTTTTTATTTTTTAGCTTAGATTGTTTAGTTCCTTGGCTGAATGTGGGTTTAAAATGGTTCTTTTTTCACTTATTATTTGTTTACCTTCATGAAGTTTTGAACTAAGTTTGAATTTTTCATCCTTGCCAAAATTTCATGTTCATGGTATTTTTACCCACCTCCTATAGGTTGACACTAAAACAAATGAAATACATAGGGATTGGTAAAGATATTCGTAATGAACTAATAGATGATGGATTTTTTTTGAACCTAACCTATGATTTGCAAAACATAGATGGCATGCCTCTAGCACTAATCAACTAGGAAATAGCAAAAGATCATTATTTAAATATAATTAACCAAAAATTAGAAAAATATGCTTTGGGATGGATACAATTTAATAAGGATCATATGGGAAAAGGTAAAGAAAATAAAATAAATATGAAGAGTGATGCTCCCTTAGTATATAAGAGGACTTGAACTGAATCAACACAAAATATTATATAAAAGGTTGAAAAATCCTTTGAGAAGGCTAAAAATATAAATGAATTTGTTTTTATTAATTGGGAAAAATAGGTTTTGAAGGGACATGACACCCTTTACATCAAAATTCTACTGGAACTAAAGATGACACAAAAAAACAACAAGACAACAACAAAACAACAAACAAGAAACCAAAAGCAAAAAATGCAGAGAAGGCCTATTTCAAGTTCTTTAGGGTGTTTGCCACCTCCATCTCCTGATTATATTGCAGGTTGATGCTTGAGTAATTAGAGGTTTTGGAGTGACCCCTTTACAACAAGCCCATCCTAGCCAACCAAAGGTTATCATTCTCACTCCATCATTGCACACAAACTAGGCAAGGAGGGCTCAAATTGGATCATCTCCCTCTTTTGAAAGGACCCATTCTCCACCTCCTATAGGAACACCACCAAGGATGCATACCTCTACAACCCAAACAATAGAGATTAAAAAGGAGGGTAAGCTTAGGATAAAACTATTGAAGTGTTAAAGAAAGTAGAGGAACAACTGAAAAGAGGGGAAGATATACTAAAAAATCTTGAATCTCCTCTATGTAGAATTGAATCCCAACATGATGTAATCTCAATTGAGGATACTAAGGATGAAGGTAATAAATTGATCAACAAGAGGCTCAATTCCATTCTAAATTTCCTCCTTAGTAGGATATAGCACAATATCCTATTTAGAGTCATAAAAAATGGTAGATATCAATCCAAAATCCTTCTTCTCATCCTTAGCAATAACAAAAGAAACATCTTCCTAGCTCACCATCATAGTAACAATAATCTATCTCATACAACTACACATAATGTGCCTATCATTCCAACTTGGCTAAAGTTGGATTTTATTACCAGGAGAAGAAGTGTATAGGTACAAAATTTGGATCTAGCAGCTATAATTTCTATGGCAAATAAAGAAAAACTTCAAAAGAAGCCCAAGGTTCTCTCAACAATCCGATTGAAACAAAATAGAGAGAGAATTGTTGAAATAGCAACTCTCATTAGTGATAAGGATGTAAAAAAAATGACTCCCCACAATTACCATGTAACTCAAGTCAATTTGGCTAGACAAACTAGGGAGGAAGAGGTGGCTTCTTTCGATACAAATGTAGAATATATAAAGTGGAGAATGGCTAAGGATCAAGAAACTAAGAGACAACTCAAAGAGTAGTAGCAATAGTTGATAAATTTTATGAAAATTTTGATAACTTTAGTGTCTCCTTTGCCTAGTACTTCCATACATGTTCTAATTTTGATGTTTTTGATAAAGTAAGCAACATTTACAGGGTGTTGTACCCTTACACAACGAGCCTCAAGGGCCAAAAAAGATTAGGTCCATAAAACTAACAGTAAGCCAAAAATGAATTGAAACAACAAAAAAACATCACATTGAATATGAATCGATAGTAGAAACACAAAACATAGACCCAGGCAACAACTAATTGGCATTGTCCCAGTTTTTGGATAGGAGGTCCACAGTGTTGTCCCCGACCCAATCTTGATTCTCCTGGGCGTTATTGCCCTCCAGCTCATCTTTGATCACCATGGACAGGGTGTTGGTCACGAAATGAACTAGCTTCAGCATGAAGCGAGTCAGGCCTCTGAATCTTTTTTCTAGCGTGTCCATCTTCTCTTTTAGCGCACGAAGCTCCACACCATCATCCATAGTCTTCGGGTCCTCGCCAGGCTCAACTTCCAGAGGGTGTGAAGAATGAGAGGTTGAGTTATCTTTCAAAATGTTGTTGTTGTTTGAGATAGTATGAGGCCCCTCCACATTATCTTCCTCTTCCTCCTCGATATCTTCATCCTTATACTCTTTGTTGTCCGTCTGCTCCTCCTTCGAGTCCACAACAAACTACCTTTTTTTGTTGTTTTTCGCCAATCTCTCAGACCTACGGATAGTAGTCTCCCTTCCAGTCATCACTGTGGCCTCCACAATCATATCACCTTTAGAGTCTTTCCCCACAATATTCTTCCCTTTTCCCTCTTTCACCATCGGCTCCAATAAACCTTTTTTTATCATCTTTGCCTGTTTTCTTTGGGGTGGATTTGTAAGCAAACTTGGCCAGGGTGGCTTTAAGCTCACACAAACTGGCCGCGATGCTTGTTTATGCATTACCCACACCACCCTTAATTTTTTTAGCATGTTTGGGTTTGGGGTTTTCAGCAGTACCCAGGTTGGGTTTTCTAGAAGGGCTTTTTGATTCAGCAGGGGAGATATTAGCGACAACAAGGGGTTCAATCTCTTCGACACGAAAAGCAGAAATGGCTCTAGGAGGACATAAGGCCAAATGAAAATGGTAGAGCCTCATGATAAGCCCCTGATGGAGAGGCAGAGGTGGAATTTCATTCGGGTTAAGACTGGTCGTTTCTTTACACTTTTCAACCGAATTCTCCAAGTCCATAAGCAAAAAAATGGAAAACTAAGCAAGATTTTGTGCCTAAGATGATTCAATAGGGGAAAGTGATAGAAAAATTAGGTTTTAAACCTACCTTCAAGTGTGACATACTTCATAAGGGCTAAACACACCTAGTCGCAAGGTTGCAGAAGGGCCTCCCATTCAAAGCTCGACTGGTTGCAAACCAACTCCTCGTTCCCCACGAAGAAAGCTTTCATACTGTCATTGTTAGGAGTCTGAGTATGCTTTGAGTATTTCTTCCTAGTGCACTACATCCTAGTAGCTTGTGCTATCACCTCTTCAATGACTTCAAAAGATATGCCACCTAGCATAACCCTTCGGTCCTTCCAGGAATTTGCGAATTGGCCAGACAAGTTAGGGTTGTGGCCCACAAGATTCTCCATGAGTGGAGCAAGGCCACCCTCAATGCAAATATGCCAAACCAAGGGTTTCTTACATAATTATCCACAATTATCAGGCTCGGTCCGAATGCGATCACCACCCATGATATTAACCTGCACAGGAAACCAAAGAGCTTGCAAAAATAAAAAGTTAGAAACACCGACAAAGCAATAGGCTTTCTTTGCGTGGTAGATATTAAGGAAAATAATGCAATGTTGGATAATCATGCCAATGTGTAGATCACACGCGTGAAGGGAAAGATCACCTATCACAAACTTAGCAATGTCATTATTCTAGTTTTTATGTTAAAGGGGTGAGTTTGATAGTTTTTAGGTGATGAAACAAAACACACAAAATATGGATAGTTAGATAGATACAATGTTATATAAAGATTATAAACATATAGAATTTGGTTGCAAGTATCATCATCAAGTTACATATTTGGATTAGATCATGGAAAAATTCCTAATCCTTATGAGAATAGAGGATGATATGCATGAGCATTAATCGCCTCTACCTAGGGAGATAAGTAAAATAAATTTTAAGGTATTGGTTGAGAATAATATTTTGTAGCCTCATGATAAAAATTATTTGAAAAAATTATCAAATCTATTGCATTCAAAAGGGATTTATTGATTTGGTATATAGAGAAGATTCAAAAAGAAAGAGAAGAGCTTCATGGAGTTAGAGACAATTTTGAATATTTTGTGGGTCAAATAATAATTTTGGATTTAGTAGACATGGTGAAACATACTATAGTATTAACAAAGGAAATTCAACAAGTACTAAACAAAAAAGTGGGAAATTTATGCAATAAGGTAGATGAAAATGCACTGGATCAACTAATGCAACTCAACTCTAAATTTAAAATTTTGGATAATGGTTTGCATGATATGAATGACCAAATCAATTTCTCCAAGAAAATGTCTGAAGGTTCTAAGTTCCAAGTGGATTTCTTGAAGGGTTCCGAAAATGAAAAATTGACCAAGTGTTTGAATGACTACTTGGAATACAAGAAGAAAGTCCAACAATGAATTTTGAATTTTGAATAAATTTTGTGTCAAGCCAAACATCTTGTTCCTATCACCACATTTTTTTTTCATTAGTTTATTTGTAATAAACGATTGTTAAAAGGTGGGCCCCATCCAATGAATAAGGTGGTTTCTATTTTTAGGAAATTAGTTAGTAGTTAAGTTTTAGTTTCAAGGATCATGTAAAACTTATGTAAATTGATACACATGTTAATTTATAAAAATTAGAGTTAGAATACTATTTTTAGATAAACTTTGTAGTTATGAATATTTGCATGAAATTTCCATGGTTATTAGCACATGTTAACCAGATGTGTTTGGCCCCTTATTTTATCTATAAAAGGGAGAATTCAAGATTGTAAAAAGGGTTGCCTCTTTTGACATCTGACTTAGTGAGATAATCATAGTCAAAATTTTACAATAGTTAGAGAAAGAACTGTGGAAAAAGAAGATCAATATTTTGGTGTATTGAATTCTTAGTGAAGTTAATAAAGATCTAGCTTCTTCAATTATTTATTCTCTAGAATAGTAGAGTGCCCTTGTTGTTTCTTTATGTTTTAAATTTTATGGCTAATTAAGAATACTTGGATTGAATTTTTTTTGATGAGTCATTGGAATCATCATTAAATCTACATGTGTAATATAGTAGTTTAATGAGTGTTTGTTCCGATTAGCCTTATAATTCCTTTGAAGATTGTATTTATTTTATCAAAGATTGAACATTTTGTTTATCTTAGTAAAGTGGGTTTAAAATTAATTCCCTCAAATTTTGTTATATAAAGATAAGAAATATTAATATTAAATCATTCCTTCTTATACTTCTTGTTAACCCTATGCCTTTTGCATATTTAAAAAATATGGTAGAGTAAATTAAAATACGATTTAAAAAAAATAAATATTGTATAAATCATTTTGGGAAAAGAAACTTGTTTCTAGGTTTAAAATAACCATAAAGGTACCTTGAATAAACTACCCACAATTACACATTGAGTTATCCAACATTGTCGATACCCATCTATCTAGATCTTGGAGATAACAAATCCTATATTTATCATCTTTTTAGGAGAGGTAAGATAATTCGTTTTATATGTGTTGTATTGTGTCATTTGGACTGTCAAAAAAATTGGTGCTAGAGAAAGGGCCCCCTTTAGATAATTTGGAAAATATAGTTATTTTCTCCTTGAGAGATATAAAATAATTCTTAGTTCTACCCTAGATAAAAGAGACCTTGTAGAACTCTCAGAATAGGAAAAATGAAGTTATAAGGGAAAGAACAAGTTGAATAATCAAACTCTATGACATCTTCATAGGATACTCAAGTTGTAACAAGTCCTACTCCTATTGTACCAACTTTAGCAACAAAAATGGTTTACTTCTAGTTAGATCAATCACCTCTGGGTCTAATCCTTGGTGGCCTTCACAATCTCCCTAAAAATATGAAGAAATTATATCCTAAAGTTATTTATGGAAAATTGAATATAGTGGAAGAATGCCTTCAAGCATTCAAAAATGTATGTATTAAAGGGAACATTGAACACCAATATTTAACATGTAGGCTTTCCCCTATTCACTAGGATATTTTTCCAATAGTTGGTAACTTGGCTTACTAGCACAATCCATTACTAGCTTGCAAACTTTGGAAGAAAGGTTCCTTAACCAATTCAAGATTTATATGGAATCTTCCTTTGCCAAAAGTTCATCAACTGCAAGAAGGAAACAATTGAACCTATTAGCATTTTTAATAATATATTTCAAAGACTATATCAAAATTTGGTCACCCCTTTGTTAGATGTTGAAAATGCAACCATATAGATATATTTAAGAGCTCTTGATCCTTTGTTTAGTTTATTGCTACAAAGACATACGGTGAATTACAACACCCTATCTGATGTTTATAGTGCTACAATTGAACTCCAAAGAGAAATTGATACAAATTTTGGATAAATTAACAAGTCTTTACTAATGAAGGGTTACACAAGAATGCCCAACCACGTACTGACAATCAATCAAGAATTAACAAATAATATTCCCTTGTTAAACCTTATTCTTGGAATCATCAACCATGGAGGTATGCCATAAAATAAAAATTAGACTTTCTCCACATCGTTGTTAACTTTATTTGGAAAAACATCTAGTACTTCCATTGTTCTCGTTCAACCTAATGGTAACACTTTCTTTTTAAAGATAAGTTGATAATTTTGTCCCAACAATAAGTGTTCAGGA
The DNA here is from genome assembly GCA_007115665.2 of Sequoiadendron giganteum. NCBI lineage: Eukaryota > Viridiplantae > Streptophyta > Pinopsida > Cupressales > Cupressaceae > Sequoiadendron > Sequoiadendron giganteum. The sequence goes on along the minus strand of CM021102.1, from coordinate 465,666,842 downwards.
AACCACTCATACAAAAAATATAATGGTTCTAAACACAATCTAGATCAAACCTTCCAAATTATGTTAGAGATTGAATTCATTAAGAAAAATTTGTTGCAAGTGACTAATGCATTAACCTAACATAAGATTAGTCCATCACTAGGACAAATTCAACCAACAATTAGAGTAACTTTCAAAATTAGAACCAAAATAAAGGATTTATGAACATGAGGCCATTCAATCGACAGTGGCATACTAGGTCTAATAATGGAGGATTATCCAATTCCTCTGATACTCCAAATACTATAAACATGGCCAATTTGAACCTCATGAACAATCGGTGCAAGCTACACATTCTAAACTTGATTGCCCTCAAATGGAAAAGATGGAAAAAATTTCCCAAGCCAATTTGTAACAAGATAGTTGTTTAGGGATGAAAAAAAACTATGATATGGGAACTACTATAGTATTAGACACATTTATATTATCCTTTGAACAAGAGAACGAACCGGTGCAAGATACACTAGATGTTCATAATGCTTAACAACAAGTTGAGAGCAATTGTTTCCTAAGAATAAGTGTCCTTTAACCACCTCAATCCATCCTAATCATGATTCAATGCCCCTAACCCCAATGCCAACAATAATCTCATACCTCTTAAAGGTGCATCTAATGAGATCAACATCAAACAACATGTAGCCCACAAAACTTAGTTTTCTACAGGAGGTTATGAATTGATTGAGGATTCAAAGTAAAATAGGTCAAAATGACATTGTTTGATGTTTTATAGAACTATCTTTTGGAGAGGGAGGCTCTAATTAAATAACTAGAAGAAAAAAAATAGTTTAGACAGATCAAAGAATAAAGATAAAACAATGGCTACATTAAATGCTCTTGCATCCTTTTAATAGAGCAAATAGAGTCCCAACTTTTCTCCTTAGCCTCAAAACATTTGGAAACAAATTAATCAAAAAAAATAGAAGGAAAAAGCTTTTGATGATCTTGTAGAAGCTAAATTTGCAAAAGATGATTCTGGAAGCTCTGAAAAATTAGACAAATTGAGGAAGAAAATAATAATATCTTTGAAATCATTATAAAAAATGAGTAGTCCTCCTCTACAAAACTAAAACATCAAAAATTATAATTCAACCTAGCGACATAGACTAATGAAAGGTTGGATGCCGAGAAAAAGTCTTGAAATGAACCCTTTGATTCAAATAAAGACTAGATATGGATCCTCCAATTCAATGGGTTAAATTGAAGCAGGGAACTAGAGTACGCATACAACTGATTAATCCTACATGTTACAATTTTACTAGCATCCTACATGTTACAATTTTACTATATTGACAATGTGGTTGAATATGAAGCATTATTCATAGACTCCTTTTGGCATTTAAAAGGAAATTCGCTTGCCTATAGGTACAGGGAGATTCATAAGTGGTGATAAAATAAGTGTGGAGTCAATATGCATGCCATGAAAAATGATTAGTTACCTATAAAAAATTGAGTTTGGAATTAGATTGAAGAGTTTGATGCCTTTAATATCAAACTTGTTCCTAGGAAAAATAGCCATATTGTTGATGCATTATTTATTGCAGCCAATAGTCTTGATCCCACAAAACAGTCAAGGTTAAAAATATTCTCAGTAGAATTAGTTTCAATTCTAGCAGAGCTAGATAATGACACAATTTTTTTTGTCTTTGAATATGATAAACATATTCTAGAATTTATCAACTCTAGTGTCTTTGAAAACTAGATTATTGACGAATTTGATCATGATCTCATAGATTCAAAAGAATGAGATATAATTAATTTAAAGATAATTAGTATTTCAAAATGGATGGTAGCTTTAGAAAGAATCTTTGACTTTGACCCTAGAGCCAAGTAGATAGTTCCTCCAAATTCAAAAGGAGCAAGGTGTGAACCGTACAATATGGAAAATGAGTAGAATATAAAAGATGTATTCATTAAGAAGGATTTTACTACAAAAGAAAGGGAAGACATTATTGTTGCATTATAAGAATTGAAAGAAGTCATAGATTGGGGGTATGAGGATTTGAAAATATTTGATACTTCAATAATCACTCAGAGCATTCATTTCAAGCCCTTTTGATAAAAGAAGAGGCTTGTCAATGCTTTGCTAGAGCCCCTATATATAAAGTATAGAAATTGCAAGAAAAAGGATCATGGAGGCTCTAGTTCTAATCAATTCTAACTTACACAAAACCATTCTTCATGTACTCCTTTACACCAGAACATTCATGTGCAAATATCTTAACATAGTGAGAAGATACTAGTGATGAAAAGTATATTTCCTTTATGAGTTCTCCATTAAAAAATCCAGAAGTTAGAATCGTTATGTAGAGAAACTAGCCTTTGTGCTAGTTCAAGTTGTCAAAAAAATTACACTATATCCTAAGAAGCAAGGTCTTCACTGTTTTACCTAATGTTGCAGTCAAGTCCCATCTAATGTAAAGCGAGCTTGATGAATGGTGAGGAAAGTGGATGGACATATTACAATAAGTTTATTTAGAAATCCATCCTACAAAGTTTGTTAGGGGCATGGATTGTCACAATTTGTGACAAATAAACTATCAATAGTATACATTAGTTTCCATAACAAAAGATGATTGGTACATAGATACTATGTTCTATTTATTAAACAACCAATACTCGACTCACCTAAGTTATACTTAGAGGAGAGAACTAAAATTGAAAAGTACACATTATATGATCAATTCAAGAATATTATACATAAAAAACTTTGAAGGCATCTACCTAAGGTGTCTTGAATGTGATGAAGCTAAAAAGTTTTTGGCATATTTTCATGCAAACTATGGTACAAACCATGGGTTTAGAGATGTCGCAACCCACCAGATATTTTGAGCTGATTATTATTAGCCACACACCTTTCATAACGCTCATCAACATGTTCAAGCATGTCATACATTTCAAATTTCCACAACTAGAGAAATGAATCATGTGATGCCCCTTTAACTAGTATATGAGGTAAGACCATTCACCCAATGGGACTTAGATTTTATTAGTGAAATTAATACCAATTCCTCTACAAGTCGTTAATTCATCCTTACTATCATGAAGTACACATTGATTTAAAGCAATACCTTCCAAGAACTACACTATGGAGTTGGTGATTAAGTTTCTTGAAGAAGACATTGTGACTAGGTTTGAAATCTTGTTTGCTCTGGTATGTGATAAAGACTATGTCTTCTCTTTGGCACTTTTAATGCAATGAACCTATGAACATGAGGTTATTTTAAAAAAAATGTAAACTATTATCCACAAGGGAATGTGATAGTTGAATATACAAAAAATAATTTGCTAGGTGTTATTAAAAGTGTTAGAAACGAATCCCAAGGAATGACACACTAGAATGAAGTTTTCCTTATGGATGGACAACACTAGAATGACAACATAAAAAGGAACTTCACCTTACCAGCTTATCTATGGTCTAACCAATATTTTCCTAATCAACCTAAAAAATCCCTACCTTGTAATTCATGAAGGATTATTTTGGTGTGGATGATAAAATTGAAACTAGATTGTTGAACCTTCTAATTCTAGAAGAAGAAAGAGATGCTTCCCTCCAACATTTTGTAAAAGACCAAGTTGTTGTCAAATGATGATTTGATAAACAAGCTAGAGTAAAGGCCTTTAGAATTTTTGATCTAGTCATCTTGTGGGATAATTAAAATGAAAAGACGGGAGAGAAAAAAAATAAAAAATTATGGCTTGGCTTTTGTCATATTACTGAAATTTTAGGGAAAACACTTTTAGGACCAACTCCTTAACTATGGAAGTTCTTCCATTGTCTATCAATGGGTAGTTTCTCAAACATTTCTTCACTTATTGAAAGAAATGTCATTTTGTATTATAGTAGGATATGCATTTTTTTTCTTTTTTTTTGGGTGTTGTTTGTGTTTCTTCTCTTCTTTTGTTTGTTCCCCTTATTTTATGAGTAAAAATGGTTAATGTGTATGTTTAGACCGAATTGAGTAGTTATTCATGGTTTGGAACAAGGATAAATTTAGTGGTGAATCTTCGCCAATTGGCGAATTCTAGGAATCGGGCAAATCGAAATTGGCGAATTTACTGTATCCAGCAAGGTGTTCAAATCACCAGGATTTCACAAACTATCAGTCCAATGCATGTCCATTCGCCAACGGTTTTTTTTTTACGAGGCATGTTTAGGCAATAAATTCGCCATAACAGACTACGTGTTTCCAATGGACCGATTAATATTTTCGCCTCAAATCTTGGGGAGCATGTCATAAAACACCAACATATTCGCCAATACTATTAAAACAACATTATATGAGGACCCATTTTGCCAATTAAAATTTATAAATAGTTGCCTATGAGGACCTATTTCGCCTTGAAAATTACAAGGTATCATTGTATAAGCATGCGGGATTCACCAAATTTTTAACATACCATTTCAAAATCCCACGGAATTCACCAAATATGGATCGATATAAATACAATTGAAACTGTTATTTGTTCTTACACATTTTGTTCGGTTCTGAGGTTCTACTTCTTGATTCAGAAGTCAGCGAAACCCGAAAACGTAGACTCAAAGGTGAGTGATCATTTCTTCATACAGTTATTAGTTATTAGTTATAATAATAAGATTTCCTTATCTATTTTCTATTCTTGCTTCAGTCTTAAACATAATTTTGAGTAGGGAATGGGATCTATATTCTCTGTCAGTCTGTCCTTCTTAAACAAGAAGACATTTTTTTCCAGCTTTTATTCGAAGTGAGATATCAATATGTCAAGTAGCAAGGGTAAGATTCCTGAGCAAGAGGGTAATGAAGAGACTGGGAGGCCATCAAAACGCCCAAAACGTGGAGGTACCATACAGTCTTACTTTGGAATTGGAAAAGCTTCTAATCCATCAAATCAAGGTGGAGTTACACCATCAACTCTTCCACCAAATATTATTGAAGATGGAGCTACATCATCAACTCTTCCACCACAGGAAGGTCAAGGTGAGATTGTCATTGTGTTAAATCACAAGAAGGTCAAGGTGAGATTGTCATTGTGTTAAATCAAAATCTATCAAATGAGGATGGCAATATCGCAGAGGATGTTCCAAGGGATACCCTGGATAGCCAGAATGAGATAATTGACTTGGATGAGGATGATGTTGGTAGAAATAAAATAAAAGGCAAAGCAAAATTGGGGTGCGAGTGGGAAATGACAAGAAATTTTCAAATTGGTTGGTTGTTGAAGTACCCATTCCTTGAACCAGTGGGGGTATCAAACGAAAATGATATTGAAAGGGAAACAGAGGTCAAATGTAAGATTTGTAGTTGGAAATGTGGAAGAGACAAGACGATGCAGCTAAAGCTTGACACTATAGAAAAGCATATCGACAAAGTTTACGAAAAACAAATCATAGACGAAAAGGAACAATCAGTCGTACAATGGAAATCAAAGGAAGAATGTCTTCATGTTAAGTATGCCGTAGATTATGGAGAGCATAACCATAGAATGTCGAAGATTAAAAAATGTGAAGGTACACTTGAGGCTCATTTTGGAAAAGCCACGACAGCAACAAATCTGTCAAAAACTGTTCAGATGAGTGTTATTTTTCATATTTTGTCCAAGGGGCGTCCTATGACAGACTACCCAAAATATTTTGATTTATTATCTTATTTGAGTGTTCCCCACTTTCCCTTCTCACATTGGTCAGTAAACGCTGGACGAGAATGGGTGAACTGTCTTGCTGTAGTGGAAAAGCAAGATTTAAAGGAGAAATTAAAAGAGTCAAATTTCATTGCATTATCTTTAGATGAAGTTACTGCAGTAGACAATACTTCTTGGGTTTGTATGCATTTGTATACTGTAGAACAACATGTTCGCCAAGCTCATCTTCTTTGTGTTCGTAAAATGAAGGACAATTCAACATCGCAAAATCTATTTGAACTAGTCAAGAAATCTTTGAATGAAATTGCAGGTATGGATGAGTTGACAGTTGCCAAAAAGTTGGTGTGTGTAGGAGTTGATGGAGCTACAATGATGCAAGGTCAAAGGAGTGGTATTTGCACAAAGTTACAAAATACTTGTGCACCGTACATGCTTGGCATTCACTGTATGGCCCACAGAATGAATTTAGCATTCAAAATTGTAAGCAAGTTTCCTACAGTATCAAAAGTTGAAAATCTAGTTCGCGAGATCCACGCATACTTCTGTCGAAGTCCCAAATGTTTCCTTGAATTTCAACATTTTGCTGAGGGAATAACACCTGGAAACAAGCTTCTCAAGGATGTCAATACCAAATGGATCTCCCTGCATGGACCAACGCAACGTGTTATTTCAGAATATCAATCCTTGCTTGGAGTGATGTACGAGCATCGCAACACAGTAGACAAAGCTCCCGACCTCTTACATAGGTTAATCGATATAGAGACACTCTTGACTTTAGCTAGTCTTCTCCCCATATTGGATGAGATGAACAATCTTGTGAAGAAAGCCCAAGACAAAACTATGTATATTTATGAATATGCCAATATACGTAAACTTACATGCTTGGCCCTCGATCATCTATATCTAGATCTAACACAAGAAGGCACAAATTATTTGATGTGGCAGAAAATTACTAATTTGAATAATCCTGATAATTATTTACAGTTTAATGCAAGCGGGCACTTATGTATTTATGTACGTGGATATGAGATACCAATGTACCATTGTAAGACAACCAGGCGCTCTAGAAAAGTACCTGTTAACGAGGAAGATTTTAACGACATTGTTAAATCTGTTAGTGATAATTTGAAGGAAATTGCAAAATATCTTTCCTCAGAGACTCATGAAATATTCCCTCAACATGAAATACTTGAAGCCATGGGTATTGTGTATCCTCAATTTTGGGTAAACTGAGATAACCCAAAATACTTTCATGATCAAGTAAAAATCTTGATCAAACAGTTTTTGAAAAAGGTAACATACAATGAGCAGACAATAGAAGGAATTTTAAATGAAAATAAGCTTAGAAAGTAATGTGGGAGTTTTGCAACAACTATGAGGGACCAGTATAAGTCCATGGGCAAGGAGAAGGCCTTTGAACCAGAATCAATAAAAAAGGTTTGGAAAAGCTTAGGTCAAAGTGAAATATTGCGTGGTTCGATGTTAGAATATTTCAAACTTGTTGATTGAGTGTTTTCAGTACATTGGGGTTTTTGAGATCAAAGTTAAGAAACAAACTAGACAAGAATTTGGAAAATTGCTTGAGGATGAAAGGAACTGCGTATAATGTCAAAAAATTTCCTTTTGAAAGGGCACTCACAATCTAGAGGTCCACATGTGAAAGAAGAGGGACTGGGTTGTGCAACACAGGTTCTCCAATTCCAAGAGCCGCTGGTACTAGTGGTAGTGGCAGTGGGCCTAGGACAGATGACAATGATATTGAAATTGACACAAATCAAACAATGAATGTTGAATTTGAGACACAAGCCGAAGAAAGTGCAGAGAAGTCTTAGAATCAAGATGACTCTTTTACTTTATCTGAAGATGAGCATCGGTTTGAGGACCCTGACTCCGTTTGGGAAATGGAAGAGAATTAGCAGGTTTTAGATATTTTTACTGCAATTCATGAATTAGTTTCCATTGTTCCAAAGTCCAAACTATAGTTGATGATATTTTATATTGTATTCAATGAACATTGAAATTGTGAATCATTGCACTTCATGATATCTTATTTTATATTGCACTCAAGCACTGCATGAATCATATTCCAAACTGCAGTTGATGATTTTTTATATTGTATTCAAATAAATTGTGAATCATTGCACTTCAAGTTCAGGATATTTTATTTTATATTGCACTCCAAGTCTCCATGATATTTTATATTATATTGCACTTCATGAATCATATGCCAAATTCAAAATGTAGTTGATGATATTTATAAATTATATAAAATTCAATACCATCGGCCTAACAACGCTTCATCGACGATACCCCCATCACAGTCCTGCTGATGGATCGATGAAAATAGCTCACAACCTAGTATCGGTGTAACAATACTCTATCAGGCTTACCCCTAAGGTGCTCTCCTAATATACCAATAGAGTCAAGTTGTCAACAAAAGTAACCATGAATTATAATTTATGACCATGGGCATGAATTATCTTATTTTATCAATAATCACAAAAATATACCACATTTTGATTTTATGAACAATGCAAATTGTAGAAATTTGTGTGAAAAGATCCATATTATAGCCTACATTCACATTGCATCCATAAATATTAAACAAATTTGAAATTTTGGAGTGACGTAGTCCTTCCCCCATTCCTAACAAAATTCAATACCATCGGCCTAACAATGCTTCATCGGCGGAACCCCCATCACAATCTCGTCGATGGCCCGATGAAAATAGCTCACAACCTAGTATCAGTGTAACAATACTCTATCAGGCTGACTCCTAACTCCTAAGGTGCTCTTCCGATATACCGATAGAGTCAAGTTGTCAACAAAAGTAACCATGAATTATAACCATGGGCATGAATTATCGAATGCATAAAGTATATCGGGGGAACTATGGTGCATTGGGAAAACATTATCTGGCATCCCACCGATAGAACGAAGGATAGGTGTCCATCGGTGGAGAGGGTGGCTATCGGTGAAAGACTTATGTGACATCATGGGGCATCGTGCTGCAGTGCATTTATGAACCAGAATTGAAGTGAATTATATCACAAGTTGATCGCATAGTTACAAAATCCTAGAAGATTTCGCTTAGGGAAAAAGTAGAAAGGCAAAAACTTGGAGTTCTGATGCAGCAAAGACCAGTGGACTGTGGAGGCGACTCAACGAGACTCACGTAATTACTTCACTTTCAGACCTAGCTGAGAAGCTATTTTCATCAAAAGCTTAAGATTTAAATAATGGAAGAGAGTACAGACAAACCCAAAGCTAAAAAATAGAAAACCGAAAAGCCTAAGAGACTCCTAAATGAAGACCTGATAGATCAATGTCCTGGGTCGAGGCCGAGACCCGAGAGGAGTGCTCAAATGAATCCTTCCATGGATCGACTATGGGACAAACAAAAGGGCTTAGGGGATATTTGGATATCGCAACGAGGGTACGACCTCTTCATGTACCATTACATAAAAAAATTTAGGTTTCAACCAGTCTGCAATCCATGGAGGTTGAACCTGGGAAGACTTGTGGTGCCCAATGTGTTTGTGAATGCAGAGCTAATTAAAGCTCTTGCTATCAGATATGAACCCAATAAAAGAACTATTCAGTCACATGGCATGGGTGACATGCTTGTTATTTCTAGGGATCTCATTTCTAATGTATTTCAATTAGAGTGTTCACTGAATTTATCATTCACGGTCAAAGATCTCTTGACACAGTATCACCACATGGATACCAGCTATAAGAGATGAAAATTACCTTTGCATAGGCCCAAGGATGAAGGATGCCAACTCAGGAGGTTCTCTAGCAGTGAAAACCCTCCTTTCCATGAAGATTTGTTCAAAGAGTATTTTCGATACACCTATTATTCAGTTGGTCAGGTTTTCAGAGTAGAGGTTCTGCCTATCATGTCAATTGCCCCAATGGTCTTAGCTACAGACATACAGAGCAACGATGCCAGTCTATTTGATTATGCTAGCTACTTGGCCAACGCCCTACATCGAGGGCTTGAAAAGATAAAAAATAATAGTGATATATTAATTTTGAACACATTCTTTGCTTATGCATTTGCTATTGTATGAGGGACAAGCCAGAGGTGTTTGGAGTGAAGAATTAAGGATAAAAGGTACAAATGAAAATGGAGATTTTAAACCTATACAAATGTGGACTTCATTGTGGGACAACCAATTTGGTAGGTCTCATTACCTTTATTTTGAAGAATTTTTTGTAAAACCATTGATGAACTTGATGGAATATCCGTGCAATTATAACCTATCCCCAGAAGTACAAAGATTTCTAAGAACAAACGAAAATGACCAAAGAAATAAAGTGAATCATAACTGGGGAGACTGGTATGCTTTCCTTGATTGTACAGTGATAAGGGTTTATGGGTTCGAAGGGGCTCCACACTTGATGCCATGAGTAGTTCCTGACCGAATTGCTTATTTAGAAATTGAGAGGCAATTGGCAAAATCTGATTCCAAACACCTCAAAGGACATAGCAAACAATCAATTATGCCTAGCACCTTATGTTTTGGAGACTTTACAGTGGTTGCCAATGAACGATATGGAGAAATTGATGGTAAATTAGCACAGTACAACCTACCTCTAGGTGATGTAAGGAAACAATTTGATGCAGAAGGGTTTATTCACAAGGCGAGATTATCACAGGGGCTATCAGGGTATGAACATTTGTTCTCAATCAAAGATGTCATAAGAAACCATGATGAGGCTTCCACCAAGGAAAGAATGGCTGCCTATAACAAGATTATGCTTGCAGAGGAATGGAAGAGGAAAAATGTCCCATATTATTCAAAGGCATTTGGTGAGATACAAGATCCTTTAACAAGAATTGAGCAACTCATCACTCATGTCAATGAACTAGTAAAGGATGTTCCCCCAGTTATTTTTGATGCACCTCATGCAACCTATTCAGGAGTACAAGATGAAGACATAGAGCCCTTGGATTACATACCTTCACAACCTACTCCTGAGGTGTGTTTTTCTGTAGATACTGATATAAGTGAAGAAGAGTAGGGTGATGAAGAGGGTGAGTAGGTCAAACAAATCAGTGCTCCTGTGATTGCAGAATACAAGCCCCCTCAAGAGTAGAATATTGTAAGATTTGAGGCATCAAATGAACTATCTAATGATGTGAGGGTCAGGGTTGGACAACAGTTTATTTTTTATTGTGATTTTGTTAAATCTTCTAAATTTAAATCATTTGTTTATGAATATAAAGGTAGAAAAATGAGACAACAGATACATGATATCACTCATGAACATGAGGCAACCGCTCTGGAGGAATTGAAAAGGGAGGTAGAAAAGGAAATGGAGTCCATCACTCCTGAAAGAGGTAGGGAATTGCTTCAAGAAGCTGGAGTGTTGCTCCTGCCAAGGTGGGATATTAGCTCTTCAATTATATTTGATAGCTTCAGAAAAAGAGGGGATACGACAATGAACTTAACAAAAGAAGCAAGTGACAAAATGTATTCAGGATCTGGGTATAACCCAGACGAAGCCACCTTGCTTATTTGGTCACTGTATCCCCAAGATAAAAGACCTGCTATAATTAGTAATCCAAACCAAGTGTTTGGTCATCTCTTGGTTCAACGAGTAGTGGATACCAACCCTATGGAGACAACAAAATTGAACATAAATATGGCAAAATTTACCAAAGCACAGATCGAAAAACTGATTAAGGAAAATGACAAACTGAAGAAGGAGCTAGCAAATCAGAGAGAAAAAACATCTTTCTCCTCCACATTAGAGTTGTATTCCCCATGGCTTGAAAAAGATAAGAGAGTGCTTGATGCATTGGCTGATGCAGCTTACTGGAAGAATTGCCATCTGAAATCCCAGGGGAAATACAAAGAATTGGAGAAAGAAGTGAAAACCATCAAATATAACATTGTATTTGAAATGATAAAAGAAAGATTCAACAAAATGATGAAATGCGCTATTGAATATTGGAAAGTATTCAAACAGACACACATTGCATTGGTGGAGAATGAACGATTGCAACCTAGAATGATGGAGAAAAAAAAGGAGCTCGTAGATAAGAATGTCATGAAAGGACAAATATTGCTGACATATAACAAGTTGGTAGAATCACATAATGGATATCATAACAGGCTTAGGGAATATTTTGACTGCTTTGATTAAGTCCCACTCTCGACACTTCATTTTGGCATTGGAAATCCGTGAGAATATGATGATTGGAAGGAAGAGCTTGTTGGGTTTCTAACTGCTGTGTTGCAAGAAATAAATGACAAGGTTATGGTTTTACAAAACACTCATAAGAAACTCAAAAAAATAATGTCTATGGAATATGATATGAAAGAGGCGATCTCTAACGTGGATACCTATGCTAAACAGGAGTACATCCATCACCTCTCTGCAATCAATCTGTTTATTAGCCAAACTGTAGATGTGTCAAAATTAGATCCAACGAGACAACCATCAAATTCAAAGGAAGAACGCCAGCCGACGACATGATGAGCACCCTATCATGGAGTAGAAGCCTTGAACAGATCTTAGGTGGTCAGTGGTCATCGGATTTTGCTTGGAGATTAATGGATCGGTGCATTCACCTACGACATTATTTTATTTATAATTTGAGTTATGTTTAGTTGTCAAACGTCATGAATTTTTGCAAGGGGTTTGTAGCTTGTTGCCTCTCATATATAAGAGAGATCAAGACCCCAATAGGAGATCAATGGATCATCACATCATTTTTAATTAGACTTTAAAGTAGAAAATAGTAAGAAGATAGATAATAGATTGCCCCAATTCGCCCATCCATCTCATATCATAAACTATTTTTATAATGCATATCATTTGAAGTTTGAAGATTAATACAATGGAGAAGGTTACACATATTTACTGATTTGCTTTCGAGTGTTCAACTATTGTGGATTCATATGCTTATAAGTTATTAACTTATTTGGCTGTCTCCAAAGTGGTTGTTTATGTTATTCAAATTGAGTGTGTGGAAGTACATTTAATTTGTCAGTACATTGAATTTGAATTCTTCAGGAATAGGGGCTATGACCATGGGGTTTTAGATTTATTTATGGACATGATCATTGATCAAGTAGTAATGTGGGCCACAAAATGGATCTTGTCACACAAATCTCTGTAATTTGTGCTAATCATAAAATCAAATGTAGTGTATTTTTGCAGTATGTGGGATGTGGGTGAGGTGTAAGTTGGTGGATACTGATAAGGATTTTTAGTCAAAACATAATAGAAGCTAACAGTTCAACATCCATAACTTAGAAGGTCTACCAAAAATTAAATATAATGAGCTAACAGTTCAACATCCATAACTTGGAAGCTCTACCAAGAAGTAAATATAATGAGCTAACAGTTCATCACTAGTTCAAATGATAAAATAAATAATACATAATCCAGATAATTGAACATCATCACATTACTGAAGTCTGAATTTGAGCTTTTTAATTGAATTTCACATGAAGGATTTCATATTGGCATTGGCAATGCAAAATCTTGCCAATGCCCAAAGACAAGTCTGCACAGAGCTGAGTTGGAACTTGGAAACTCATATTATCAAAGATTGAAAATAATAAATCAAGTCACTGTATCACCTTTTCTAGAAACTTCCACTCTTCAGGTGGTGGAATTTCCATTTGTTCTAACTGATGTTGTTTGACTTGAAGTTTTGTTAACATTTCATGATTGTAATTGGAAGTGGAACCTGTCTTCAATTCTTCAGTCAATTTCGTATTCAAGGTTATCAGTGTTCTGATGGAATCCAAATAGTTCACATTTGGGTTTTGAGGAAACTGGTCCAAATCAATATTCCTTGCACCTTCCATCTTCTTTCTGAAACCATCCTTTCCAATGAATCGCTCATTTGTGTCAAAATCCTCTGGAAAACCAAGCTCTGTGAAGCTCCTTACCTTTTCATCCACCACCTTCATCTTGTCTGCAACCAAATGCAAATATTTCTTTGTTCCACACATTCTCGAACACTTTTCAATGATAGATGACAACTTCATTGAGGTTTCAATCCAATTAGTGGGTATGTGCAGGATCATCATGGAAAAAACAAGCCCTTAAGTGGTGATAAAATTCAGAAAATTAGAGTTAGACAACTTGAAATAAATTTTTGAATAAGTTATATATATTATTTCAAAAATATGTAAAAATAGAATCTGTAGAAAATTGAATGTAGTTTCTAAACTACTAAGTTTATTTTTAAAAAATAAAAATCTATTTGGTGAAAATTTGAAATTTCAATGCAATAGTACTTAAATTTCAGGGAAAAAATAAGAAGTAGGTGTCTGTCTAACCACCCTAACCACAATAAAATGATAATATTTTTTTATAATATTTTAGATATAAGTAGAGGACTCATGTGTCAATGTGGCGCATATTTTTTTGTAATTTATTTCCAAGTAAATAATTAAGTATGAATTTTTTATTACAACTTTTAAAAAATATAAAAACTCGTACATCTGACCACCTTTACTTGGTCAAAAATTCATGAAATTCAATTTTTATTTTTTTAATCCTATAGTATGCAAAGCATAGAATGTGACACATGTTTTGGATTCAAAAACTGTGATACTGTTTGAAAGCTATAGATGTTTTTCAATCAGCCTATCAATCGATACTTTAGTCGTAATTCAAATAGAAAATGAGTAATAATTATTTATTAAATTCAAAGTAAAGCATAATTTATATTGGTGGAAAGCTAAGAATCTCCTTTAAAAACCCTTTTTGTTTCATCAATTTTGGGTAGAAACAAATCATCTGCCACATGGGCCATCATATCACTTACATATCGCCACTTTTTGGCCCATCATGATCTTGCACATACCCTAGTAATCCCTTTTGATTTCAGATCATTGTCATTGGCTTTTTAGACTGTTTGTAGAACTTGATTTGCAGATTTCTCTAATTCCAGCATGTTTTTGTTGTCCACTAAATATTTGTTGAGCTTCTTATAATGTTGTCTAATAGCATCAATCAATTGAAACATGTCACACAAATGATCAAACCTCTGCATTATTTCATCCCAGATCTTTTATTTCATATGCCTCACTGTATCTCTACAAAATGCAGATAACTTATTTTGAGAAGACTTAATTTTTTCTTTTGCTTCCGTCAGCTCTGTCTCTAATCTTTCATTTGTTTTTCTTTGTTTCTCCAATTTTTGTTCCCACTGTGCATTTCCATTCGCAATGCTTACTCTTCATTTTTCTGAAGTGGATTTTTCCTCATCATATTTCTTGTTGCTCTCATCTAGCCTTCGCTTCAGGTCATTCACTTCTCTCTCATTTGATTTATCCTCTTTGCTTGTTGATGTAGAGGCAGATTTTATAATTCTTTTTTCTAATTCATTGCTCTTGTTATCTACTGCTTTCCTCTTTGCTTTCTCAGTTGCTAGGTCTGCCTGTAACTTTTCTATTTGGGTTTGCAACCTTTTCTTCTCTCTATCTTGCTTTAGCAATGATGTGTACACCAATTCATTTTTCTTCTTTGATACATTAATTTTGTCAGTATTTTTCAGGCCAAAAAAATCTAATTGAAAATTGGTTACTTGGTATTCAGATCAATCCATCTGATTTGTTGGTTTGTTTTGAACTGTGGGAACAACAATTGTGTACTCCATGATTTCTTTATTTGTGTCAAATGTGGGTAATACCATGGTTGTTGCAGGCTCTGAAATTACAATAGACACACTCTCCATCAGTTGCTTTTTTTCTTTTTTATTCAAGTCTAATTTCTTTTTAAACTCTTCAATGAAATCATAACCTAGGAAGGCAAGAACAATGGAATGCTTGAATGGCAAAGGAATAGGAGTACTTGCAGTTGCTAATGATGTTGCACCCACACTAACTGGAATTGGGGGAGTGCCTGGAAATAAATCCTTTGTGGTGGATCCACTAATAGTGTGACTTGGACCTGTCAAAATCCTTTGCCTCTTTTGATTGCCTTGATCACCTGGTGTTTTTGTGGTATCTTTTATTGTTTTCCTCTTAGTATTGTGTGTAATTTATCGTTGTAGCACATGCTGACCACTACTAGTACTACTACCCATACCATCGCCACCAATGGAACTCCCAGTTGCACTAAGTTGTCCACCAAGGGCATGCCCTAGTTGTGATTGTATCTGACCATGAGGATGAGGATTAGAAGCTCTAACAAATTGAGTTTGACTTGTATGCCCTTGGTCTACTTTTTCACCTCCAAGCCCAAGGCCAGATTTATCAACTATTTTTCTATGCTCAACATCTATTATTGTCCAAGGGCCTTGTCCTTTGGACCCCAAAGGACCACCTTCATAACCAATTTTTTCAAGTATGGATGCTCCTAAAGTATATGTCGAAGCATATGCTTCCTTTGCGACCTCACTTAAACCAGGTTTGTAATTGGCATGGCTTTGTTCTTCTTCTTCACTATCAATATCATCATTAGATTCATCATCAGATTCATCACTTCCTTTGCTTCCACGTTGATCAGGATGCTCTATATTCCACAATTTGCCAAACTCTTTATCTTCTTTGTTAGCTCCATACTCTACAAGAGCTCTTGGATCACCTAGGTCCTTCCTCATAAACCAAAATGCAGTAATTTTTAATCATGACCAATTTTTATCTATAACTTCCTTCTCTAGAGAACCTAAAATTTTTACTCTACTAGATGTTTTATCACTTTTTTCATAAAAAATGTTGTATCAAATGATTGTCTTTCGGTGCAATGCCATAATTTATGCTGACAATTATTCAAAAGAAATACCATTCTTAGCAACACTTTTCTCCATTGCTATTTTGACCTCATCCCAAGAATCCTTGTTTCTCGAATTTTCAAGCAAGGGTTTACTTTGATGTTGAATTCTATTTGTAGCATTCCTATTGGCCACAATCATTGATTTAATGATGTCACATGGATCATACTACTAGTGACATATAGCATCAAAGTGAAAAAAATTCAAAAGATTATGTGCCACACTAAATGCTTTTCTCTCGAATGTGAACCCTCCACATGAAAAAGGTAAAGAAGGAAATAAGGTCTTCTTTTGTTGACTGAGAAAGTGTAGTTCATCAGCACTCTACACTTGCCTTACATATTCCACTGTAAAAACCCTTTCTGTCACATGTATTGGAAGTTTGTATGGTTGTACTCCTAATCCATAAAATATTAGCACATTATATTCTTCCATTAAGTACCAATCAACCAATTGTATTTCTTTTCCTAGTTGCATGCAGTTTCTACAAAATGACTGTAGTTCCTTCGAGAATCATGCATCCTTATCTCAATGGTCCATTCATATACTAGAGCCATTTTATTTTCCTTTGCATTACTATAGGGTTGAATCTGAAGCTTGTTGGTCTAAAACATTCCTCTAAATTTGAATAGAAAAAGATAGCACAAGTAGGTTGTGAACCTAAATGTCTTGGTGGAACCTAATTTAATCATTAAAAATTGTTTATGCATGGATTCTACAATGTGTTGAGTATAATTATATTTGACATGTTCATCAACATAATGGATATTATATACCATTTCAAGGAGGCTTGCACCCACTTCCAAATTGCTATCCAGACCGAGGCAAAATGCTAGCATGGAAATAGTATCCTGAACCCATGGTTTAAAAATATCCAAATTATAAGGAGGCTTATGATCACCTTTCAATTTGTTTCTATCCTTAACTATTTTATTTAAGAAATTATTTTTCAGCCTTTCTTCCACTGCTTCATAATCACTAGCAAGCTTTTCTAGGTCAATGTGGTGCTTTCCAAATTCTTCGGTTGTAAACCCCAACACTTTTCCAAGTTCTTCTGCATTAATGGATAACAATTCTTCTTAGTTATCTTTATTTACAATTGCTCTTTTCTTATCATCATAATTTTCAACAAAGACCATGATAAATTTTGGGCAAGGGAAAACTTAATGTAACATCATGCGCCCTAATCTAGTTACCCATAGTGCACCGATACTATCAACTTGTGTTTGCTTTGCAGCCTTATTCTGAGATGAAAATCTAAGTTTTGAGGTATGCCTACCATAGATTTCAGGATCATAAATATTATGGTACCCATCAGTGAAACCTGGGGTTTTAAGCAATTCTGCATAATGTATTATTTTATCAGACATTGCTCTAGTGGTACTGGTGGTAGACATGCTTATACAAATGTGAATTTGTGAAATTTGAATTCCCTAATAAGTAATACCTATTAGTCCTCCTTAATTTTATTGAATTCTTGAGTCTCTAAAGTCTAAACCCAAACTTCAAACTTTGACAAAATAAGATTTTAAGAAATGTCAAATGATGAAACGTAGCCACAGGAATTCTTTCACTTACCCATTCTGAGTCTCGACTCTTGAAAACTGGAATGGCATTGTTGGAAGTGGAACTGTGGAATCCAAAACAGGGCGGTGCATTGCAATGAGCAATCTGAAGAGTGAAGACTTTAAAAATCACTGTACAATTTCAAAGTGCAAAGTGTTTTAAATGCTTTTTTTATCGTAATTCGAACATTAAAGTGAATGACACGTCTTAGGAGTTAGGTCTACAAGACTACAAATTGCAAATTCTTAACAGTTGATCTTTCTAAATCTAACGGTTATAGGGTGATTCTAGAGGTTTAAGTTGGGAATCCCATCGCTCTGTGCATTTCATTACGGAATGCAACTACAACCATACATCAAATGTTCATCCAACGGTTGAAACTTGAGTAATTTATGATATTAACTTAAAAAAATAAACATGACACATGTTTTAAAGTTATTTTAAACTTTTGTGCGCTAGGATTGGCATCAAGGCCAAGGGGCTAGTAACTTAACGTTGCAAAGGACTTGAAAATATCTCCCTGTGTGTTGACCCTCTCACTTAAAAAAAATCACTTGACTTGACAGTTGACACTTAGCAGTACAAAGTGCTTTAAATGCTTTTTTCCTTGAAATTGGAACATTAAAGTGAATGACGCATCTTAGGTCTACAAGTTACAAATTCTTAATCTTAACCGTTGATCTTTCTAAATCTAATGGTTATAGGGTGATTCCAGAGGTTTAAGTTGGCAAGCCCCTCACTCTGTGCATTTCATTACATAATGCAACTACAACCATACATCAAATGTTCATCCAACGGTTGAAACTTGAGTAATTTATGATATTAACTTTAAAAATAAACATTAATCACTTGACAGTTGAGACTTAGCAGTACAAAGTGCTTTAAATGCTTTGTTTCTTAAAATTGGAACATTAAAGTGAATGACACGTCTTAGGTCTACAAGTTACAAATTCTTAATCTTAACCATTGATCTTTCTAAATCTAATGATTATAGGGTGATTTCAGAGGTTTAAGTTGGCAAGCCCATTGCTCTGTGCATTTCATTAAGGAATGCAACTACAACCATACATCAAATGTTTATCCAACGGTTGAAACTTGAGTAATTTATGATATTAACTTAACAAAAAAAACATGACACGTGTGTTTTAAAATTGTTTTAACTTTTGTGCGCTAGGATTGGCATCAAGGCGAAGGGGCCGATAACTTAACGTTGCAAAGGACTTATTATAGCCTACATATTAGATAATGCAAATCATAGAAATTTGTGTGATAAGATCCATATTATAGCCTACATAATTACATTGCATCCATAAATAGATTTGAAATCCCGTACGCGTAGTCCTTCCCCCATTCCTAACAAAAATCAATACCATAAGCATCGGCCTAACAATGCTTTATCGGTGGAACCCCCATCACAGCCCCATCGATGGCCCGAAGGCAAAGACTCATAACTCATAAGGTGCGCTCCCCGATATACCGATAGAGTCAACAAAAGTAAGCACATCGCTGTAACACATAAACATTGGTGGAACGAATGATTGCATTCCCCCGATGGCCCGATATAACCATGAATTATTAAGTGCATATTGCATAAAGCATATTACTTAATTTATCAAAAGAAAAAAATTGATTTGAATATATTAAATTATTAATAGACACTGAAGTTCTGAACACAGAAAACAACTCTTTACTCTTAAGCGTAAATGAATAACGAAGATTCAAGAATAACACAACACAACCATTTATTTTATTGCAACTGAATTTCAATGTCACATTATTACATATCTTTTTACAGACGAGTAACACTGTAGCACCTATTTTGTATAAATAACATATGTCAGTGTGTCACTTTAGTACTTTACATAAACAAAATTTAATAATTTATTCCAAGTTGTTGCTCATCACAATGGATTACAAATTGATTCCAATTTCCAAGCTTCTGCTGCTAAAAACTTACTACAAATGTAACTCTAAAAATAAATGCATGATTCCAAGCTTCTGTTGGTGACAATGTAATACAAATGTGGCTCTGAAAATAAATCCATGATTCCAAGCTTCTGCTGGTGGATTTTCCAACCATGTTGGGGAAAGAGGGTTCTAATCAATCCCGAGGAAATGGGAGCCGTGAAGTTATAAAATGTACTTATCCCCTTCGAGAACCAGAGTCATACAAAAGATGTAATACAAATGTCTCTTTGAAAATAAATGCATGGGGCTTGCCTGGCTAGCCATCTTGGGGAAATGGGAGCTATTAGAATACAAGAGGAGAAGCAAATATGCTCCCATCTTTTGTACGCAACTTCCATGCACTAGTATAGCACTTACCTCCATCAGAGCTCCTCATCCTGGTTCAAAACTTGTCTGAGAAGTCAGGTTAACCAAATCAACTTCTTTCCAATTCCACCCATTCTGAACTTGAAGGAAATTCATCTTTTACTAATTACTTTGTAACTACATAACTGTAGGTAGGAGAATTTACAATATCCCCAATACTGCATCATCTTCTTCGTGAATCCTTATTAACCCTAGAAAATAAAAACCCTTATGGCACTATCCACTATTCACTGAATCACTATCCCTATTTATGGGCCACCAGTGCCGCTACCAGCCTGTATAATTAAAATGTTTAATTTGATTGATGTCTGGCTACATGCCAACTGTACCTCAAGCTGACAAGCTGTCAAAATCACTGATTCACCAGTGCCACTCAAAGTTCAAACGATATGAAATCATTACAAATCTTGTTTCATTAAAGCTATGAGTTGTCCAAGAAATTGCTTCGGATGTTCATATCATGATAATATGGCATTAATCGCCGCCACTGCCTGCACTAGCAGTACAACAACCACACTTTCTTCAAAAAGATTGAGAATTTCAATTAAATGAAATGTACAATGTCGAGGCATTGAAAAGATAGAATGAGTGATGAGCGATGAGCCTTGATCTCGCCACATGTCCACATCTAACAGTTATAGTGTTATTCTGAAGTTTTCAATTTGCAAGTCTAATGCTTCAGAGATTTACTTTCGAAATTAAACTCTTTTTGGTGTTTGAAAGCATTTGAGAAGACATCCCTTAATGGCACCTTACAATTCATTAAATGAGCTGATACTTCAAAAGTTGTGCATCCTGCCAAGGTCGCCCAATCGCTGAGAAACCAAACTTTATAACCATTTGTATGGTAATAAAATCTCAACCATTGATTTCTAGAAATCTAATGGTTCTAGTGTTATTCCGGAGGTTTCAAATCGCAAGTCTACTGCTTTAGAGATTTACTTCCAGAATGCAACTACAGTCGTCCATCGAACATTCATCGAACGACCCCTATGATTTTTTCGCTGGCATATTTGTTTATTTCACCCCTAGATTTTATTATTATTTTGAGATTCTTTTTAATTCACTAATGAAAATATATTTTTTGCTTTGAAAAAAGATTTTAATCACCAATGGAAAAAAAATTCTGGTTTGAAAAACAGTTTTAATCGCCAATGAAAAATATTTTATTCGGTTAAAAAAATTTACAATTCACCAAGATTTTCCATAAACTTCCAAGGATTATAAAATATTTGCCAATTGAGATTATTTTTTTCTTGAAAAACGAAAAAAATCACCAATAAAATTAATATTTTTCATCGGGAAGTATACAGGATTCGCCAGGATTTTACACCTATGCCGAGGGGGGGGTTTCTTAAAGTTTTCCTTGGTTTGGAATCTATTATTAGTATTTTAAATACTTGATTAGTCAACTGTTCTAGAAACTTTGGTTTAATTTCATCCTTTTTGGACTTGAAGGTGTTAACATCATTAAGGGTTTTGTGTACTATGAATCCTTGGTTTATTGTTGGAAATCTAAAATCTTTTCACACTATAAGGAATCCCATAAATTAGTTCACACTAGGTGTAATAATCTTATTTCAAGTGAAAACATGAAGTTACATTTATTTCATGATGACCACTATGGTTCCCAACCTAATATTTAGGCTTTATTGTTTCAAAATTGAGAAATGTGAAAGAAAGAAAATTATTTAAAAGAGAAAAAAATATAAAAACTGATAGACAAATAAAGGAAATAGTTAATCCTCAATATTTTTAGGCGACTCAAGTAACTCTACCAAGGCTATAGACACCTAGCTAGCAGTAGGCCTATACTTATAGGGAACTAGAGGTAACTCTACTAGAGCTATGAATGTCTAACTAGGAGCACAATTATGTCATGGATATTTTTGCATCATAAAAATGTAACTTAATTTATGTACCTTGGAAGAGACTCCATCTTGGTCATAGTAAAGATTTTGGAAATGAATAAATCGTTGTACACACATATACCTTCCACCTTACATTTGTGTCTTTATGGTTCTCATTTCCTTAATCTTGTTCACATCCTGATTGATTGAATTGAATGAATTCAAACCAGATATTTTGAGTATTTGAAGGTTTATGTGTTTTAAAATTCTTGAAGAATTTTCCCTAGTCGAGTCACCATTTTTTATGCCTTGCATACACCCAACTATTTTCTTTTTACATAGTACACACATATACCTTCCACCTTACATTTGTGTCTTTATGGTTCTCATTTCCTTAATCTTGTTCACATCCTAATTGATTGAATTGAATGAATTCAAACCATATATTTTGAGTATTTGAAGGGTTATGTGTTTTAAAATTCTTGGAGAATTTCCCCTAGTCGAGTCACCATTTGTTATGCCTTGCATACACCCAACTATTTTCTTTTTATAAATTTTGGACCCCCTTTTTTTATTGTTTTCTTATTTATTATTTTGCATCTTTAGTTTGCTTTTGTATTTAGTTTTGTCCCATTTGGGAGAGTTCTAAGACTTTCAAAGTTCTCGAAACCGCTTTTGTTCCTATTGAATCATGGGTATCAATAGGGTCCTAGAACCAAGGTTCCAAGTTCCAAGTTCATCTTGTGACCTGCTCCTCAATTATCTATCTTACTTCAAGGTTTCCTTTAGGTTGTGGACCTCAAAAAAGACCTAGAACATGGTTCCAAGTCCTACGAACTCACAACACGTGACATGATGCTCTACCACCCACCCTCCTACATATTTATCACACTTGTTTGTTCTCTCCCACCATTTTTTATATTTATTTTCTTCCTCTCTTCTTCCTTACCTTAAGTGTTTCGAGTTCTCTCTTTCCTTCCTCACTCTCATGACCTTTGTGCATAACAAGTGGATTCAATGTATAGTCTAAGTAATTTTTTCTTTCTTGTGTGGATTTGGGAAGACATATTTTTTCTCATGACTCTTCACCTCTCGTGTATTCTCTCCTTTCCTTAAGTTCTCAATCATGAGATAAGTCTTTTTTATCTTGGAATTCATGGCTTCCTTGAGTCTTTCTCGATCATTTTCTTATCTTGGATTGATCTTTGCTTGGCAGTAGTGCTAGTTCAAGTTTTTCTAAGGCCATAGGTTTATGCCCATGTGCTAGTTCTTTGTCTATCGTTAATTGTTTTTGGCATTGTATATGTTTAGTTTAACTTGCTTTGTGTTTTTATTATTTTTTAGCATAGATTATTTAGTTCCTTGGCTAAATATGCGTTTAAAGTGGTCATATTTTTGTTCTTTTCTCTATTTTCCTTTGTTGGGTTTCAAATCCATGACCTCCCCTTGGTCATTTTGGGTCATGGGTTCTGACACAAACTTGAAACCAAATTACAAGTTTTCATAATTGCCTAAATTTTGTGCCCATGGTAGTTTTACACACCTCCTACCTTCTTTCACAATTTTCAACTAAGTCTCAAGGCCAAAACAAGACTTGTAACCTAGTTCCAAGTCCCTACATTGCCCCACCACTCGATCTCCTTTCCTCATATTTTTCCTAAGACACTTCACGTCTTAGACATTGGGCATCACTAAGGATGTGGAACCTAGTTCCAAGTTTGTGTTTCCACCCACTCTCCATTTCCCACTCACAATGAAAAAATCCCCTCATGTCTTCAGTTTCTTCTTCATTTCCAATTGAGTCTTGAGACCCAATTGTAACTTGGAACTTAGGTTCCAAGTTATTGGTCCCTCTTGCAACTCGCATCCTGCTCCTTCATAATATTTTTTTGCATGAGTTTCTATCCAAATGTAGGGACTCAATAGGGACTTGGAACCAACATTGCACGTTCATGTTTCCTCTTGATGCTTGCCTTCAACCTTCCACTCACTCTTAGTGTTCTATGATATTTCCTAGTCAAATGTTTGGGACCCAATAAGGACTTGGAACTAGTGTTACAACTTCATATTTCCTCCTTGAGCCTATCTCTTGCTTTTTAATCATTCTTAGCATTTTATGTTATTTCTCATCATATCCTTAGGCTCAATAAAAACCTAAAGCCAAGTCCTAGGTTCTCTATCTAGCCTATGACTTGATGCTTGCCTATTCTATTGTTAAGGTTATAGTTTTGCATCGTCTCTTAGCCTCAACATGAATGGAAAGATACTCAAACTTTTTGGTGAAAGAATCTAATCACATAATTAGGGAATATTTTAGTTGGCATTCTAGGATTAATAAGAACTCTTTTAAATATCATTACCTTTAGAATCCTAAGCATTAAATATGAAAAATAAACATGTGAGACTCATTAGGTTCATTTTTTTTGTGTAGAATGACTGGCAAAGCCTATGAGAAGCTAGAAAATACCCTTGTAGCCATGAAGTGTGAATTCCAAGGAGTCCCGATGGTCTCCAAGATCACTTCCTCAGTCCAAGATATTACCAATTTAGAGACCTTGGGCATATCAACCTCAAGGATTTTAGGAAAAAGACCTTGGGGGATGGAACTACCTCAAGATCTAGGATCATAGAAAACTTTGGATTGGCCCACGTTGTTGGATTCATGACCTCTCTCTGGTGTCCAAATTTAATCTTCTCCTATGATGCTCATTATGACATAAACAAAAGAACATGTAGGGACCGAGATGGGAATATTATGCTAAACATCAATCCCAAATGTATAGCTCATGTATTTTCCTTACCATTCAATGTAGTTTTCAAGACTTTGAAAGAAGAAGAAGCTCAATTTTTTTTTGATGAAAATAAGAACATAACTCAGACATCTCAAAATTCTTTGCTAAGAAAGTCGAGAAAATCGATAACCAAGATTCCAAAGAATCTGACTAGAGCGTATTGTCAAGGTGAAATTATTGATATCATCACCTTATTGAGAAGAGTTATGGGGCAACTTTAATCTAAGTTCTATCACACTTAGATCTATCAGTTCATCTATCTCATCCTCAAAGATACAAAATACAATGACTGGGAAAATTTAGTCAGTGATAACTTGCATCACTAGTTAATTATATCCAAGCAACCAAGAAGATCTTTATGAATTCTTATATTGTTTACCTATTAGGAAGGAAAGCCACCTTCCTAGGAATAGTAACACAAAGACCATTGGGTGAAGGAGATGGACAACATAAAGTCTAGGAATATTGTACCCAACTTGAACTCAAATATTCTCAAAAATACTAAAAAGGGTCAATGATGCATTCATTTATGTCATCATCAAGAAATTCTCTAAGGATGATTCGGTGAGAATTTCAAAAGGAGAGAAATAATGGGCATCGAGATGGGACATTTGTTTATCTAATTCCCCAAATCTAGTTATATTAGAATATCAGGCTTTTCAAGGGCCCATTTCTTTCTTCCCAAGTTCTATAATGATAGGATAATATTGCTAGATTTTACTTGGAAATTTTTGGAATTTCAAAAGAAATTTATAAAGAAACATAAGCCAAGGGTGCAATTCCATATTGATTTAAGCTATTATATGTGTCCAAATATAGTATGTTCTTGAGAATCCAAAGAAGAACTATCCTTCCTCAATTTGATGTATGATACATGGGTTGGACATGACCCTAATGGTAAGGTAGAAAAATTCTTGGTCCTAAATATAGATGTAAGATAACTATGGACTTTTTTTGGGTAGATTACCATAATGATTTTGATGTTAGGAAAAGAGGTTTCTACAAGTTGACATTGAAACAAATAAAATATATAAGGATTACCAAAGATATCCCTGATGAAATAACATATGATTGGAATTTTTTGAACCCGACATATGATCTATAGAATATAGATGGTATGCCTCTATCGCTAATCAACTGGGCGACAACAAAAAATCATGATTTAAAGATTAATCAAGAAGTGGAAAATAGACTTTGGGATGGTTGCAATTTCATAGGGTCAAATGTGAAAAGGTAAAGAAAATAAGATGAAGAGTGATGCTCCCCCAATATATAAAAGGAACCAAATTGAGTGTCACCTTAAATTTGATTCCCTTCCCCCCTTTTTTTATTGACTCACCTTCCATTGTCTTAGTCATTTTTGTACAAGTTTGTGGCTAGGCGCTGTTTCATTGTACGTCTCAAACCTGGGTGGGGTTTTCGCTTGTTTTTCCAACCTCCCACTTTACCACTTCCATTGTTATTCTTTAAGTCTAGGCGGTGTTTTTCAACTTCATTATAACCTACCACTCTTTAAAACATACGTATCATAAGTTGCCCATGCATTAAGTTGTCACTTGTCAGAGGTCACCTAGTATCTTGTCCTGCAATTTATGCCTTTAGGCAGTACTTTCAAAGGTGTTTGAAACCCAAGTAGTGTTTCCCTAAGTTCTATGAACTACCCACTTTGCCGCCTAGAAATATTTTCAAAAAATTTAAATGGAATAATAATGAACATTAAGTTGCAAAACCAGTGCATTATACATGAAAGAAATCAATGTCTTTGAATTTGATACAAACAAGGATAAACAAAATCCATGCATACAAAAACATAGAAATATCAAAATGGTATTTTTATTTATATATATGTATACACATCGCATGGGAATTGCAAAATTTGGTCGGTTCGACTACAGAGTTGATATCAATAACTAAAATAAAAAAGAGACATTCTTGTTCAAACACAAAGGGAAAACATCAACACTCAAATGCTCTCAACCACAATTTGGAGGCATTCAATTTGAGTGGTAGACATCAGGTTATTGTTTGACTACAAAAATTAGGCAAAAAGCCCCATGTTATTCCTCGCAATACCTGCACGAAGAAGAGTAACCGCTTCCTCCACAGTCTTGTTTTGAAGAGCCGATGCAATGCAGATGGCATCGCTTACCAACCCGCTCCAAGGATAGTGACTGAGGCTAGCAATAGCTACATTAACACAGTGATGGAATTCAGGCCTCACCAAATGTTCAAATGCTCTCATGCCCTAGTCATAGTGACCGAATGTCTTGATAACCGTGTATAAAAAATTCTCTAGCATGGTAGCATTGTGCACATGTGTCTAGCTCATAAACCTTTCACCCAGGATACTGCGAAGCACTTCTTCCACCTCGCTCTAGACCACAAAGAATTCTTTCAGTTGATCAAACAAATGTCTGAACAATGGTCTACACTCAATCTCCTCCAGAACAATGAAATCATTTACAGAGACACCATCACTTTGAGCGCTTGCCATATTGGATGCTTCTGAATGACGAAGTGTAGTGACACTGGTTGAATTTATAGATGGTTGGTAAGACATTTTTGCTATCTCTCCTAGATTCAATTGGGAGACAATTTGGTTTGAATTAGTGGCTGAATTGAACCGGCTTTAAATTACATTCCTAGTTGGACATCATACACGTAAAATCATATGGTTTTTTCTTAAAGCTCCATTAATTTTATGGTTGTAGGATAGATCATTAGGTGGCCATTGATGAAAAAAAGATCAGTTTCCTTGCCCAATGTCTTTTCATTTGTCAGACTAATTATTTCGGCAGATCATATTCTATTGGCCATTTTTAAGAAGATAGTAGAGAAACAAGAAGTATCACCAAATTTTGTAATAGTGGTAACCATCTTGGTGGGAATTGGCTCGCTATAAATATTATAAGCGAGATGGATACAAGGTCTGATCTTAGGAGATACATCGGGTTGTACTTTGAGAAGGAACTTAATTCGATTTCTGTTGCAATGTTTGTAATATTTGAATTATAAATTTAATGAAGGCTAGTGTAGTAATCTTTGTGTCAAGCATGTATAGAGTCATTTCTTATTTGAAAGATCTACTTTATGGAATTCATTAATTGTAGTACGTTTTCTAATATGGTCACATGTCTTTTCAATATTTGTGTTGTTAATCTATGGATTTCTTTAAATCTCTACGTTAGTTTCATTTTTACGAAATAATGTTTATCCACCTTAGTGCTTTCGGGTTAAAATCCACTCATAATTAGGTTAATTTTATGAGGGAGTTGTACCTCTTCAATTCAGAGGAAATCCGCAAATGCAATTGTGACATTTTCAAAGCTATTAGCAATTGGCTTTTGTGCTTCAAGGGAGAATTAGAGTTAAAGTTGTCAATATTTTTCAAGTGGCCAATTTATTCACTAATAGATTTTTGGTGACTCCGTTGGGGATATTAATTATAATATCTGACAATTTACCATCGTGCCATGTGTCAAGATGGTACTTCCCCATAATAATGTATTTCCTATATTGTAACTTGATTTGGATTGGATGCAAGCAAAACAAGAAGATATTATTTCACAATTAAACACGCTTGCCTAGAGATATAGAAGGAGAGCCGCATATTATATGCAAGAAAATATTGTCTTGGAAGAAGAAGAAGAGCGGGACCAACGCCCACCTGCATCGGTAATTGAATTCCCTCCAAGATTGGTATTCGTGTATTACGATGATCCACCCCGTCGTCCTAATCATCATCCTAATCAACCTCTCTGTCACCCACAAGACCCATCACCTCCCCAACCTCAATCCACCTCTGGCTCATCCGCCACCCAAAAATTAAATCAAAGATCTTTCTTTACTCCTTAGTGAGTTGGCGACTTTGATATCTATGACCTCAAATCTTTGGTGTAATCACGTTGGTCCTCTTGCCTTTCTACAATATCATGACCTGCCCTCTGGCTCCCAAAAGAGATTTCCTAAATTTTCTGGTGAGGACACACAAGACCCCGAAGAACATATCATGGCTATGACTGTAGTAAGCAGGATCTTGGGTATCCAGGACGAGGATGTTTTTGTGAGAATCTTTATTAATAGTCTAATCAAGAAGGCGGTTGAATGGTTTAGAGGACTTGAAAGAGGATGTATCACATGATGGAATGTTTTGAAAGAAGAATTTCTCCAACACTATAAAATTCTAGTTAATATTGTTGTCGTCCTACGACAATTTTTCTAGATTATGAAAGATGAAATTGAGACAATGAGGGATTTTGTGTACCATTTCGACTGATCGCTCCAACGAATTCCTCCTCTGGAAAGACCCAATAAAGAAATTTAGTTTCACATATTTATTTCTGCTTTGGACCCTGATATTCAATTGATCCTCAAAAGAGACAAAGTTCAAGGAATAAAAAAGGCTGAGTTGGAAGCAATCAGTCTTGAGGATGATTTTATAACTTTAGGGAAGTGGAAACCTGATGTTAGTAAGAGGTTTGAAACTAGTTGCAGACTACCTATTAATCCATCGATCGAATCCCCTAGAGCAATGCAATTATTATCTGATAGCTAAAGACATCAATCTGACAATTCTTGGTGACATGCAATGATTTGAGAAGGAAGAAAATCAACACTGCAATGCCCAAGTTTTCAATTTGTACACCTCAACTGAAGCTGAAAATGATCTCAGTTCATCCAACGATGAAGAAGGTGATTCACCATAAAAGAGTTCATTGGTTATCTCTCCCTTCCATTTTGAGAATGGATCTCCCTCTCTTGAGGACAGTAAAGGTAATCTAGTGTCAAGTTTTCTCCTCGCCCCTAAATATGAAACTTTTATCTTTGAAGAGGTTTCTAATGAAACTACATGCAATCCTGTGGAGGAAAATAAAGACTCAAATGCTTCTTAAAAGGGGATTAAGTGGTCAATCAATTCCAACCCCCTTTTTGTGTGTGACGAATTTTAAGTACATGACAATCCTCTCTATATAGTTTCAGCAATTGATTGACCCATGCCCGAGGTGAGATGTTGTTCGTCAATGGATGATAATGGTCAAACCAAGGAAACGCCCGAAGAACCATTAATACACGTCCAGAGGTTAGTAGTGAATTTGTTTTTGAATCATCTCAGTTTGAGGAGGCAATCACCTCATATGAAAATGACTTGATAACAAAAGCTTGTGATAAGATTGAAATGGACACATTCCCTGACAATGACATTTCAAGAGAGAATGAAGTTTTTGAGATGAAAATAGTCCTATGGAATTACTGACATGTGGATTTGGGAGATATGACATCGGGTCGGAATTCGGAATTCAGGATGCTTCGACAAAATTGGAAATGTTTGGGTTGACGAGCTCTAATGAGGAGAAGTGGTTAAGCAAAGATGGTCTAGCACTGGTTTACTGGCAACAAGGCAAAATTTATGTTGAGAAATGGCTTTTCAGAGGTTTTCTAGGCGGCAACCACAATGTTTTCTACATTAATGTTTGGGTGCTCATGTTTCTTGACTTACTTCAAAAGCTCTATGTGAAGGTGGGCCTTTTCAGAAATGGGTTATTCTTCTCTCAACCTGTTGACGGGTTCGCATGAAGCCTTTCTTTTTCCTCATATCTAGAAAGTTTTCCCTGTCTTGTAAATAGTTGTGTTTTTGGTGTGTTCATTTTTAGTTTTGGTGTCCCTCTTGTTTGACTCTATGCCCAATGGTAAGGACTAGTCATATATTTTGGGTTCCTCTACGTCCTTATAGTTCTTGTCCCCAGTCAGAGCCACAATTACCTTAAATTTGATTCCCTTCCCCCCCCTTTTTTATCGACTCACCTTCCATTGTCTTAGTCATTTTTGTACAAGTTTGTGGCTAGGCGATGTTTCATTGTACATCTAGAACCACGATGGGGTTTTCGCTTGTTTTGCCAACCTCCCACTTTACCGCTTCCATTGTTATTCTTTAAGTCTAGGCAATGTTTTTCAACTTCATTATAGCCTACCGCTCTTTAAAACTTATACGTATCATAGTGGCCCATGTGTTAAGTTGTCACTTGTCAGAGGTCACCTGGTAACTTGTCCCACAAGTTATGCCTTTAGGCAGTATTTTCAAAGGTGTTTGAAACCCAAGCGGTGTTTTCCTAAGTTCTACGAACTGCCCACTTCGTCACCTGGAAATGTTTTTAGAAAATTTAAATGGAATAACAGTGAACCTTAAGTTACAAAACCAGTGCATTATATAGGAAAGAAATCAATGTCTTTGGATTTGATATAAACAAGGATAAACAAAAGCCATGCATACAAGAACACAAAAATATCAAAACAGTATTTTTATTTATATATATATATATATATATATATATACACATCGCATGTTTTTATTTATATATATATATATACACATTGCATGGGTATTACAAAATTTGGCCGGTTTGACTACAGAGTTGATATCGATAACTAAAACAAAAAAGAGACATTCTTGTTCAAACGTAGAGGGAGAACATCAACACTCGAATGCCCTCAACCATAATTTGGAGGCATTCAATTTGAGCAGTAGACAACAAGTTATCGTGTGACTACATAAATTGGGCGAAAAGCCCCATGTCATTCCTCGCAATATCTACACGAAGAAGAGTAACCGCTTCCTCCACAGTCTTGTTTTGAAGAGCTGACACAATGCAGATGGCGTCGCTTACCAACCTGCTCCAAGGATAGTGACTGAGCCTAACAATATCTACATTAACACGGTGATGGAATTCAGGCCTCGCCAAATGTTCAAATGCTCTCATGCCCCAGTCACGGTGACCGGATGTCCTGATAACCGTTTAGACAAAACACTCCAACATGGTAGCATTGTGCACTGTGTCTGGCTCAGAAACGTTTCACCTAGGATATTGTGAAGCACTTCTTTCACCTTTCTTTGGACCACAAAGACTTCTTTCAATTGATCAGACAAATGCATGAACAACAAACTACATTCGATCTCCTCTAGAACAATGAAATCATTTGCAGGGACACCATCACTCTAAGCGCTTTCCATATTGGATGCTTCTGAATGACAAAGTGTGGTGACATTGGTTGAATTTATAGATGGTTGGTTAGACATTTTTGCTATCTCTCCTAGATTCGATTGGGATACAATTTGGTTTGAATTAGTGGATGATTTGAACCAACTTTAAATTACATTTCTAGTTGGATAGCATATACATGCAATCATATTATGTTTTCTTAAAACTCCATTAATTGTATGGTTGTAGGATAGGTCATTTGTTAGACTAATTATTTCGATGGATCATATTATTCTGGCCGTTTTCAAGAAGACGGTAGAGAAACAAGAAGTATCACCAAATTTAGTAACAGTTTTGTAACCGTCTTGGTGGGAATTGGCTTGCTATAAATAGGATAAAAGAGATGGATACAGGGTCTGATCTTAGGAGATACACCAGGTTGTACTTTGAGAAGGAACTTAATTCAATTTTTTCTGCAATGTTTGTAATCTTTGAATTATAAATTTAATGAAGGTTAGCATAGTGATCTTTGTGTCAAGCGTGTATAGAGTCATTTCTTCTTTGCAAGATCTGCTTTATGACATTCATTAATTGCAGTACATTTTCTAATATAGTCACAAGTCTTTCCAATCTTTGTGTTGTTAATCTATGGATTTCTTTAAATCTCTACGTTAGTTTCATTTTTATGAACTAACATTTATCCACCTTAGCACTTTCAGGTTAAAAGCCACTCATAATTAGGTTGATTTTATGAGGGAGTTGTACCTCTTCAATTCAAAGGAAAGCCACAAATGCAATTGCAACATTTCCAAAGTTGTTAGCAATTGGCTCCAGTGCTTCAAGGATGAGTTAGAGTTAAAGTTGTCCAATCTTTTTCAAGTGGCCAATTTATTCGCTAACAATGAGTCAACACAAAAGATTATACAAAAGGTTGATAAAGCCTTCAAGAAGGCTAAAAAGACAAAGGAATTTGTTGATGTTGGATTAATTGGAGGGTTTAGTGCTACCCCTTTACAATAGGCCCATCCTAGCTAACCAAAGTTTATCATTCACTTCATTATACACAAACAAGCCAAGAGGGCTCAATTGGGATCATCCCCCTCTTCAAAAAGGATGCCTTATCCACCTCCTACAATGCCACCACCAAGGACATCTACCTCTTCAACCCCAACAACAAAGATTCAAAAGGATGGTGCAACTCTTGATAAAAATGTTGAAGTACTAAAGAAAGTGGAGGAACAATTAAAGAGAGGGGAAAGTATACTAAAGAACCCTTAATATCCTCCAGGTAGAACTAAGTCTCAACATGATGTTTCTTCATTTGAGGATACAAAGGATGAAGGTGATGAAATTGATCAACAAGAGGCTATGTTCCCTTCAAAAAGTCCTCCTCAATGAGATATAGCACAATCTCCTCTTCAAAGTCCTCCAAAATAGTATACACTAATCCAAACTCCTACTCCTCCTTGGCAACAACAAAGACAACATCCACATAGCCCACCATCCCAACAACAACAATATATCTCTTATACAACTATTCTTAATGTGCCTATCGGCCCAACCTGGCTAAAGTTTGATTTTGCTACTAGTAGAAATGTATAGTTGCAACCTTTGGATCTAGCAATTGTAACTGCTATGGTAAATAGAGAAAAAATTCAAAAGAAACCCAAGGTTCTCTCAATAATTTGAATCGACCAAAATAGAGAGGATTGTTGAAATAGCAACTCCTATTATTGATAAGGATACCATAGGTATGACTCCCCACGATTACCAACTAACTCAAGTCAATTCAGGTAGACAAACTACGAATAAAGAGGTGGCTTCTTTTGATATAGTTTTAAAATCTTTAAAGTTGAGAATTGCTAAGGATCAAGAAACCAAGAGACAACTCAAAGAGCAATTGTAACAATTGAGAAATTTTATGAAATGTTTGATAACCCCGATCTTTAACTAGTACTTCCACAAATGTTCCAATTTTGATATCAAAGGGTGATGTTGATAGTTTGCAAGTGATGAAACAAAAGGCACGGGATTTGTATAGTTAGATAGATAATGTTATATAAATCTTGTACACATATAGAACTTGGTTGCAAGTATCATCATCAAGTCACTCATTTGGATTAGATCATGGAAAAATTCCTAAGCCTTATGAGAACAGAAGATGATACGTACAAACATGAATTGCCTCTACTTAGGGAGATAAGTAAAATATTTTTTGTAGTATTGGTCGACAACAATATGTTGCAATTGCATGATAAAGATCTTATCGAGAAAAATATCAAAGCTATAGCATTCAAAAGGGATTTGTTGATCTGATATATGCAAAAGATCTCAAAAGAAAGATAACGAGCTTCACATAGGGAAAATTTTGAAGGTTTTTTGGGTCAATAAGTCTAGAAAAACATCACTAAGGTATAAAGAAATCCATAATATGCTCAAATTTGATATAAAATTAGAAATATAAAAAATGTCATCAAAAAACATAAGGAGAAAATCCTAATATTGAGACCATAGAGTGGTAGGGTTGGGTTTGAAGAGATCTCACAATAAAGTGTGCACCTTCAAAGATGGATAAAGCAATAATAAGCAAATGGGTGAGTCCAAACCCTAATTAGATTTATAATAAATCATATAAAATAGGATACTCGTTTGAAAACCAAATATAGAAGGCTTAAAACCTAAGGTGGTGCAAAAATGTAGAGGCTCACCAAAAATGTAAAGAAATAGAATAAATAGAATACTTTAATACATAGACATTCTAGAATAAATTAATTAATCATCATTAACATAAAAAAATGTTAAGAATAAGAGCCAAGAAAGATAAATATGTTGAGATCAATGCTCAAAATTCAAAACACTATATGCAATTACTTAGCTCTTGGCCCAATATGGGATATCACTAGTATGCCCAATATCAATTCATGTTTATCACGAAGTTTTAGGGCTTGCCAAATGAATGTATCAAAATCTATAAAATAAAATTAAAAACTTCTATAAGGGGATCTTTCCAAGACTATAGAATCAATCCACCATGTGCAAATTTATCCAAATTCAAAAAAAAAATAGAATCCTATATTGTATATTCAATCTCTATTACATTTAGGATATTAAATTTGGCTCTCCTTAAAGATTTCAATTTGATCCTACATAAAAATTAGTTTTGATGTTTCCTAATTTGTGTCAAGAATAATTATTGTCATGTCAAAACCATGTAAGTGATGTCAATTCAAAGGTTATTTAAAAGATAGCAAGCAATTGTGTGTGACCTAAAATATTGTTATTTTTGGTAAGTAATTTATCCTAGTTGTAAGTAATTTGGGTTTCTCGGAGGCTTGTGGACAGGCTGAGGCCCAGGCTTTGAAGTTGGTGGAGGAGTGGGAGCTTCGTGAGGAGAGTTTTTGGAAACAAAAGGCTAGGATTGATCGGCTTCAAGAGGGTGACAGGAATACTGCTTTTTTCCATCATTCTGTTCAAGCTCGTCGAAATAAGTGTTTTATTTCCTCTCTTGTTAACTCGGAGGGTCTTTCGATCTCTTCGCATGAGGCTTTGTCTAGAGAGGCTCGCCAGTTCTACTCTAATTTGTTCACTGAGGATTCTCTTCCGCCTCAGGATTCACTTCCTGCTAAGACGGAAGAGAATATGGTGCTTGCTTGCATTCCCCCCTTAATTTCTAATGAGTTGAATGCTTCTCTTATTCGCTAGGTGACTTTGGCAGAAGTGGAGGAGGTGGTGTTTGGGATGAATAAAGGGAAAGCCCTTGGCCTTGATGGTTTCCCTGTTGAGTTTTTCCAAGAGTTTTGGGATACTGTGAAGCTGAACTTATTGGAGGTTGTTCGTGAGTCTCTTCATAGTAAGCAGATGCTTCGTGCCCTGAATGCTACCTTTCTAGTTCTCATTCCTAAGAAGGAAGGTGTTGATAGACTTGACCTCTTTAGACCTATTGTGCTCTGTAATGTGGTGTACAAGATTATTACGAAGTTGATGGCTGAGAGGCTTAAATCTTGTTTTCCTATGATCATTTCTGAGGAGCAAGGTGGCTTTGTTGTTGGTCGTCAAATTCTGGATGGGGTGGTGGTTGCATATGAAGTTATTCATTCCATGGCAACCTCGCAGGATAGGTCTATGTTTATCAAGTTGGATATGGCCAAAGCTTACGACAAAGTTAAATGGAGTTTTCTTCAAAATATTCTTTTGGCCTTTGGTTTTTCCTCTGATTGGGTGAGCTAGATATTGAGTTGTGTGACCTCTTCTTCCTTTTCGGTTATTGTGAACGGGGAACCGTCAGAGCTATTTGGGGCTTCTAGGGGTCTTCGTCAGAGAGACCTGCTCTCTCCTTATTTGTTTATTATTATGGGGGAAGGGTTGGGTCGGCTTCTTAAGTCTCGGGTTTCTCAGGGATTGATTCATGGGTGGCAGTGGGGGATGGGCTTGCCTTCGCTTTCTCATCTCCAATTTGTGGATGACACCTCTTTTATGGGACTGGCTCGTATTAGGGAGGCTGATTCCTTTAGAGCAGCTTTGGACTGCTACCTTGCGGCTTCGGGCCAGAAATTCAATGAGCAGAAATCCTCTATATTCTTTTTTAATACTCCTCAAGCTATCCAGCGGAGGATTACAGCTATTCTGTGGTTCCAAATTGGGTCTCTTCCCTTTGTCTACTTGGGTATTCCTCTGGTTGTTGGTCGTCAACCCAGATCCTCCTGGCAGTTGTTGCTTGATAAGCTTAGGCGGAAGGTTACTCATTGGGCCCATCGTTGGCTCTCTACTCCTACTAGAGTGACTCTTCTTAAGTCTGTTATCCAGGCACTTCCCACCTATAGGTGCTTTGTTCAAGCGGCTCCTATGTATTTCCTTAAGGAATTTGATGCCCTTTCTTGTCAATTTTTGTGGAGCAGTAATCTATTGTCTTCAAGGTGGAGCCTTGTTAAGTGGGATTCTGTGTGTAGGCCAAAGCAGGAGGGTGGTCTTGGTTTACGCTCTGCTATTCTGAATAGGAAAGCTCTTGCTGCCAAGCTTTACTGGCGTTGGTGTACTAATCAACATCAATTATGGGCTCGTATTCTCAGTCATAAATATCTTCAGGGTGTTGCTTTGTTTGAGGTTCCTCGATATCCTCTGGAAAGGAGTGGTTCTATGATTTGGCATACTTTGAAAGTGGGGGCACAGCTGATTAAGTGTGCTTTTTTTTGGATCCGTCATTCGAGCTCACAGACTCTTTTTTGGTCTAATTCTTGGGATGGTCACCCTCCTATCCTCTTTTCTTTTCCTCACCTCTAGCCCCTTTGTGATGTTTTTATTGCGGCCGGCTGGGATACTGTGGAGCATTATAAGGTGGAGCAACATGGTTTGGCTTTAAATTGTCATTGGAAGCAGCCTTTGGAGTGGTCACCTGGTGGATCTCAGGGAGATAGGCATGAGCTTGCCCTGCTTCTGGCTTCGCGTGCTTGTAACTCTTTGAGGGGCCCTGATGTCTTAGCTTGGGATGGTTCGGAGTTGTCAGGAAAGTACTATGTGGTGGCTGGCTATAAGCAGTTAGGTAGGCAGTTGTTTGGGGACATTGAGGTCCCCTGGTGGAAGCAAGTTTGGCACAAGCTGTCCTGGCCCAAGTGCAACTTCTTTATGTGGTTAGTGGCTCAAAATCGGTGTCTTACTTGGGATAACTTATGTAAGCGTGGTTTCCATGGCCCCTCTATGTGTGTTTTGTGTCATGGCTATGAAGAGAGTGTCTCCCATCTCTTCTTATAGTGTTCCTATGCTAGAGAGATTTGGCACTTCTGGTGGGGAGTGTAGAATACGGCCTGCTGGCATGCTTCCTCTTTGGTGGAGTTTGGGGAACGGTGGGGCAAAGCCCCTGTTTCTACCCCCTTTCTTCAGATTGCTTGGGCTCTTGGGCCATCCTTTATTATTTGGAACCCATGGTTGGAGAGGAATAGGCGGATTTTTCAAGATTCGTTGTTGAGGGCCCCTCACCTTTGGTGGAAAATTCTTCACTCTTTAGGGGAAACTATTGCGGTTAAGTGTGATATGACTGTGTTGGTGGACCCTCGTGATGTTGGTTGTTGTAATCGTCTTCATCTCCCTCCTCCGCAAAAGTAGCTCATGTGCAATAGATGTAGACATCCTACCCCGAAGGTGAATAGGGAGGGAAGATGGACCCCTCCTCCTCATGGGGTCCTAAAAATCAACTCTGATGGTTCTTCTCGTGGAAATTCAGGTCATGCTGGCATTGGGGGTGTTGGAAGGGATAGATCTGGAGATGTTCAATTTATCTTCTCTGTGTATAAGGGTCTTCATACTAATAATCTTATGGAGGCTCAAGCCATTTGACTGGCTTTGGAATGGGGTAGTCAATTGGGATGGCGCAGGATCATATGTGAGTCTAACTCACAGGTTGTGGTGAACCTTCTGAAAAAGCAGTATTTGGATGATGTGAGTTGGCAACTGGCTTTGATTGTTGAACAAATTCTCACCCTCTGTGCTTCTCTGGAGGATATTATTTTCACTCATATTCCTCGTGAATGGAATGGGGTTGTTGATTGCTTGGCTAAATGGGCTTCTGATCATATTCAAGATTGGAATTTGGTGGATTGGGGTCAACTACCCCCTGATTTGTCTCATCAATTGGATCACTTGGTTGATCTTGATAGGGCCTTTTAATGCCCTTGCTTTGTAATGTTTCCTTGATTTAATAAATTTTTTACCCCTCTTTTATGTTATCTTAGGTTGTGTTCAATTCATATGTCCACTAAAAGTTTAGTGAATTAAGACTCATACTTAAATACAACATCCTATCATACAATTAACTAATTCAAAATTCTATTCAACTCGAAACAATCAAATTGGTGAGAAAACAATTAGGGCCCAAATTTAAATTTTATTTTTTAAATAAAGGAATCATTTCTCGTGGATTTGATCCCAAAAATTGGATAAATTGTGTATCAAGTACCAACCCTTGAAATGAATGCAAATGAGAACGAAAATTCAAGCCGAAATTATTTGCTAATTTATATGCAAAAAATATCATTTTTATGCACTAGTTATTGCATTAGGAACATACAGGTGAAAGTGAGTCCAAAACAAAGAAAAAAAATTGAAGATATGCGATTTTCGCCACTACAAAAATAAATGAGACAATTGACTAAAATGGATTATTAATAAAACATGACCAAGTTCAAACATTATCAACATAAGAAACATTTAATGTCACAACAAGCATAGTTTAGCTTTAAGAAAACTAGAAAGTATAATAGATATAAACCTATGACAAGAATCATACAACAAAATCTAAGCACCAAGGATATTAAAAAAGTGGACTATGGCAAGAATCATACAACAAAATCTAAGCACCAAGGATATTAAAAAAGTGGATTCAGTAATATTATTTATATTAACAATACTCAAATCTTTGCAAGAACACTTATATAATATTTGACGTATGAATGAATGAAAGATTTTAATGACGTCCACGAGACTAAACAGTCTAAGGGACCAAGGCAAAACCAAGCCTAATCTGTCTTCATGCTTTTTTCCAAGTCAAATCTCCTACTATTAATTTTGACTAGAAGGCTAGCCGTCTGATTAATCTTGTCTTCCCCAAAGAGCTGGTGTATATTATCAACTTTCAAACTATTTTTGTGTTGAGTACGAATATCCTCGTAAGCGATGTATTCCATGATGAAGTGTCGTTCTGTTTCCACAATCCCCTTATTGCAAAAAATACAAGTTCTTTCTTCCCAAGTTTCCTTGGGTATCTTCCACCTACCGGTCTCACACCTAAGGTGATGTAATCTTGTCCTCAATTGCACAACTAACAACCTTGCTTTCCCTTTAATATCTGCACCTAAATAAGTTTTTTCACCATGATCCTTTTTTGAGTTAAACTCTTTGATGTAGTAAGCTTTTTTTCGCCCAATTTGATTTGCCCACATGGCAGTTCTAAATTTTTCATTCACAAAGCTTTTTATTTCACTATTGGTGCTAGGACACTCTTGCAAATTGATGTCCCACTTGTTCATCCACTTGTTGTTCTGCTTCATCCAAATTTTTTTCCTACGATCTAGCGTCTCCTTCATAACCATTTTAGGCCAACGGTGGTCATCCATGTTTTCAACCTTATTTAAATAGCTTATCAACCGAGTTAACGCCGATGCTTCCAATGGAAAAGTCCCCACTTCAATTAAGAAAATTTCATATGGGACTGTGGTTTTAACTTGAGACTGTTTGTTATTAGATGTTTCTGAATTCTTTCTAGTTGCCTCCAACTGCACTTTGACATACTGCTTCCCCACACTTCGCACCCATAAAGAACAACTAGAACAACAAGCAAACCAAAAAGGGTTTTCTTGGTTTTCCAATCCCAAAGCTCGGCTTTTCTACACCTATTCTGCAAAAGGTAAGAGGCTTTCCAACCTCCCAGCATCCTTTTCGTACGACAAGTCTCCCAAGGCTTTCCAACCTCTAAGCATCCTTTTTGTAAACATCACTAAGACCCAAGAAACAAAAAAACAAAAAAGGGGGCCGGCAAGTGGGTGGCGGCACGAGAGGATTTAACCACGTCCCATCAATTTCCTGCTCAAAATTAGCATGCTTACCATAAATCTCAAAAGAGATCTATAATGAATGTTGGTATTTGTACAAGGGATAATTCATTTTTTAAGGCCAGAATTGAGATAATTATATCCAAAAACCCTTCAAAAAATCTGTAATCCCACTTGGGGAGCTGCTTAACATACAAAGAGCACCTAGGAGCCCTTGGAATGCCGCAATAGTCCCAAACACAAACCTCTATAATTGAAGAAAACAATCCTTAAAAGTACAAAGAGAAATCTTATGTAACTTGCTTTTCCCAACTCATGCTGATGTCATAGTATCTTAAAAAAAATTGTGCTAGTACACAAAC
Source organism: Sequoiadendron giganteum (assembly GCA_007115665.2). Lineage (NCBI taxonomy): Eukaryota > Viridiplantae > Streptophyta > Pinopsida > Cupressales > Cupressaceae > Sequoiadendron > Sequoiadendron giganteum. The sequence goes on along the minus strand of CM021102.1, from coordinate 465,626,019 downwards.
ATGGATATTAGAAGGCTAATGCTAGGTGTAGTGATGTTCAAGCTAAATATAAATTCAAGTCTTCAAATGAATAGAATATACATATACACTGACAAATCTATCTTTTATCAAGCTAAATATAAATTCAAGTCTTCAAATGAATAGAATCTACATATACACTGACAAATCATCTTTTATAATGTAATTTTTCAAGGATTCGTCAGCAGGGAGTGCAGTCCCATGTTTTACAGATACTTACCCAACATTGTGCAGTTCTTCAAATTTCATTAATCCAAATAAGGACTGGTAGAAAATAAATCTACCAAAAGAAATCATTCTAGGAACTGTCATTAAGTATAATGAACCGTCCAACTATAAAAATATCAAAACCCAAAGATGCAAATCATCCTTAATGTGTGCCAGAAATGATAGCCTCAAAGTAATCAACTTTTCACTTGCATCGTTTAAATTAGAGTTTAGCTAAACAGAAGGTAGCTGACCATGTGGAAGAAGCTAGTGCCCCACAACTACAGAAGCAGAGCAATTATTTTCATAATTTCAATTTGTTAGTGGAGAGGACAAACATGTTTGAATGCTCCATGAAAATAAGAGCATAGTCATTCATTTCTGCTACAGACTCTTCCAATATGATATATATGAAGATAAAACCCTCTACGTGCCATAAAATACAAAATTGATGAGAACAGGCCACTGTTACCAAATCATGCAAGAACTGACCTTTTATAATATGAAATAACAAGAATACTTGCAATATACTGTAGTGACTAAATGCTGTAGTAACTTGACCAATGACAGAAGTAAAAAGAACATATTTTAATTCACAGATCTACCCAATTTTTTTTCCCCCAGGGAGCTCAATATGCCATTCTACAGTTGGACATTTTGACCAAACACTGCAGAATTCTGATTTTACAATGTGTATAATCAAGAAAATGAGTAATAATTTGCATGCCAATTATATCGCTTCAGCAGGATAATGTTCAAGATTCCGCAATACAATCCTTGCGAACACTTTAGCTTGAAGTGGTGCAGTTGCTGCAGCAGCAGCAGCTCTGAGAACTCGTCCAGCTACTGCCTTGTGCAAGAGACTTGCATGATGCATGGCATGCCTTCCACCTGGCATGGTGAACTGCAAATACATAGACAAAGACACCAAAACAAAACCTTGTCAAAGATTCATTAGGCAGTATAACCGGCATATTGTTTATTCTGGATACAACTGCACAAAAGAATTTAAATCAAAAAGGTAAAACAATTATTCAGAACAACTAGAATAACAACAATAACCTGAAGAAGTGCAAAGGCTGCACAAGCCTTGAGAACTGCTGAACCATTCCGAAGCATGACTACAAACCTCCCAACTTCAGCCCCACTTTTCAGAAACGGAATGCAAAATGAGTTTACAATATTTTGTAGTTATAATTTGAAATATTCAGTGTTCAAATTTCAGCTTTGGATATACTCTATAGTATATACCATCAATCATTGCAAGTACCCATAAATAGAATATTATGAAAATCACTAAACTTTATCCCCTCCAACATAACTACCTGCATCGCAAATGCCCAGCTTCATGTATTCTTGCTGCCTCTGCAACTTGTTTCAAAGAAGCAGGTGCCCCGGATGCAGCTGCAGCAGAAAGACTCTCTGGATCCGAAAACGTCTGAACAAATGTTTCAATATGGCGCATGGCCATTCGCCTTGCAGCATCTAAGCTGACACTTTTTGGTACACTTTCACAAAGCAATCCAGCAGTTGCTGCATCATCCATCCTAAACATTAAAGCAACAGATTTAGAAGCAATTCTTTTTTTGAAAAATTAAACCCAAAACATAAATCCACTAGTCTTCCTTTGAAAACTAACATCGATTTAGAAGCAATTCTTTTTTGACAAATTAAACCCAAAACAGAAATCCACTAGTCCTGGCTTCCTTAAAAAACTAACATGTCAACTTCCCATGCAAGGGTGGTTAAAAATGCATTGGGGTGTGCATGCTATAGAATTTTTTTTGAAAAAGCAAAGATGTTTTAAAAAATTGTATTTCTGAGTTCTCCCTGTTGAAATATGGTAGCTTCGGTCAGATATAACTGATCAAATTTACTATATATTGCAAGTATATTATCGATCTGCATTTAGAGGTTATTACTTGCAGATTAATTGACATTTCAATTTTCATATAAGATCCTGATCGAGCATCATCATCGGTGATCATTTCCAGATTGGATATTATCTTGTGCAATATAATTATCGAACTTGGTAAGCATTTATGTTTATTAAGTTACTAACCCCGATTAGAGATCGGGTGTTCAGATAAGATTAAAAAGCATGATTCATGAGACACCTCATGAACGGACATGCCTCCACCTTGTGGAGAAATGTCTGCTCATGGGATCTGTCTCATCGTTTTATATTTAATACAGATCCAATCCACAAAGAGAGACATTGAAATATATAAATGTTTTACTCTTTCAGATTGAATCTCTAACCGAAGCTCTTCAGGTTTGATTGACCAGATCGATCCTCAACACTCCCATCAATTCACTTAGAGGGGAGCAGAAATTAATCTAGACAATACAGAGAAGGAAAGCAATCTCAATGACAATAAACACTTAATGACATTCATACCCTTACCTATTAAGTTGAAATCAGACAGCTTATAAACAACTTGTTTTGGTGAAATGCCAAAACACCAAGCACAAGGACATAAAAAGGCAATTAAGGTCAGGCAGATCTTAGAGGAAAATATAAACAAATTAATCAAACCATCAGCTTTTTATGGAGAGAGAGAGAGAGAGAGAGCATTAATAATTTGGAGAAATAAAGATAGATCAGGGACAGGTTCGCCCAATCTACCAGCACAACTCATAGAAGCACTACTGAGCTAAAGCACCATGCCTGTTAAGGAGTTAAGGAATTACTGAATTGAAGCCTTCAGAACTGACCAGCACTAATGATCCTAACAGCACAGAACTCGGAGAAGCACTACCTATCTCACTTCAAAAAACAATTCACTACTCCTACGCCATTTTTGTGAAACAAATGTCTCCTTATCAATACATCCTTCATCATGCATGGTTCTGCATGTCTACTTTAAATTCAAAGTACACATCCACTACAGACAGGCTACACGCTCAATTCACACCTACTGCAAACAAGTTAACAAAGATCTATAGCCTATGTGGACATTTAATTGGCGTCATTCATTTTTACAAGTGCTTTCTAAACAAAGCAAAGATGGAGGCATTTTGGGCATCAGTCTCAAGCCTTATGCCATGATTTTCCTGGATTTATAGAAACACAAGCAAGATTGTGGCCAATGTACCTTCGAAAAATCCGCCACACGAACCTAAAGGGTTACCTTCCCACTTATCGAGCTTTAGTTTGCAAAAGTGACCTTGACAGCTTCATATTGTTACAGGATTAAATTTACAAATGGATCTGATTAAAGATAACATGGATGTTAATATTCCAGCCATAATCAACTGCCTCTTTAGCTTGTCTTTACTCATGGCACTTGGAGATCTGTGATATTATCTTTGATTCCAGGCTTTGTTTATTGTATATGGTTGTTATCTTTCAGGCCTTCAAATGTTTCAGAAAAGATAGATTTGTTCATCGAGTTTTGTTTCATCCAATAAGAAAAGATGTTCCTATAATGAGAAAATAAAACATAGTAAATGAAAACTTCTATATTTTTGTTGTAATTTGCCCCAGTGATCCTTCCTAAATAACTACGTGTTCTATTTCTGGCATTTCTTTTTAAAACTTATATCTATGGCAGTTAAGAGTATTTTGATTTCTTGTATTTGTTCATTGTTGATTCTTTGGTACTAGATGTTTACACAAATTATTTATTTCTTGTATTTGTTAATTGTTAGTTCTATGGTACTAGATCCTTCAAAGAGATCATTTTAAGCATACAATTATTCTTTCTCAATGAAAGACTTATGCATGTGACTAGCTCGTTCTTGTCAAGACAAGCTCCATCATTCTTAAAGCTAAGCTTGCAACTTCCTCTCCAAGTAAACATCCCATTCCAAAATCCACCAACAAATTCCCTTTGGAAAACCCATCTCGAGAATAAAACTAGAATTTCATCAAGATAAAAGGATCAGAAATCCTGTGCCAACCACCTTCAAGAGCATGTAAAAAAATTGCCTTCAAAAACCCTGCTTGTAGCAAGAAAATACGCTGCACTAGGTAGAAAATCTGAAAGCAATATTACCCCAAGATGCATTTTCAATGTTTCTTGTCTCTGGAAAACAGGGAGAGAAAATCAGATTTCCCATTCTATAATCCAGACATGGGGCTCATCAAGAGATGTAGAAGGGTACATTTTCCAAAAAAGGGAAATATAACTTGCAATAAAGAATGTCCGAAATTTCCCATAGCATCCTAGGACATCTAGGTATCCCACAATCCAGCTTTTTTTTAAAATAGTAATATAATTTTTTTATAATTTTGGGTCTTATTTCAGAACCCACAATGCCTGAAAATGCAGAAAACCCCTAAAATGAGAAACTTGATCAAATGGTTTTGGTTAAGTGCTAAAGTATAAACTTTAGACCATAGTAATAGACACCATTAATAACCTGTGGTTAACCATGGTTATAATTGCAGCCGGGGCTTAGGACCACACAGATTTGAACCGGCCAGCTGGGGTTTTGTGCAAATTGGTTATATGGGGGAAAACTCCAAGGAAAATTTTAAAAAACTGCCCTCTTCGCTTATCAAACACAAGTTTTACATTTACAATTCATTTTTTCAATTTCTCACTCGAAACTTAGTCCTTTTCAGTCTTTGAAAGATATTTGGTAATATTGAACAAAATCTTTATTTGTAATTAACGTCTTATGTTTGTTTCTCTTTCTACACAATATATTTGGCATGACCAAAGGGATTGGCAAGTTACTCACAATGGAGTTTCAGGTAAGAACTCACAGAATAAACTGCCACTAAACTCATGAGTTTCGGCAAGTAAATGTCAAAAACTCACTTGACAGAAAAAAAGACATTCTGCAGCAAAAAAAAAAAAGGTTAAAAAATAAAAACCCTCTTTTTGTCATTTTCTCCTTCATGCTTTCATGTTTGACACATTGACAAGATTGCATAGATTTTCAACTGATTTCAACTGATTTTGAGTGATCATGGACTAATTCAATGGATTTGCAAACCACATTTGAGAGGTGCATAACCTAGATCTCCTATGATGCTAGAGGGTCTTAATTCAATGGATTCCAGGTATGGGTACATCTGCAAACGGATACACCCAGAAAACCCTACGGATTCGAACACGACACAGGAAAAAATTCTGGAAACGTTTTTAAAAATTTAAGCCGAAAAAGTGAAAACCTAAAAGATTAAACTCATTTTGCAACACTTTGAAAGTGTTTTTTTGTTGCCGACACAGGTTTCTGAAGACGAAGAAAAATTTCGGTTTTTGAAGAACAGTCATGCCGTCGCGGGTTGCAGGTCTGAAGACAGAGAACAAATGCAGGCGGCCCTCAAAGAACAGTCGCTCACACTCGGGTCGCGCCGCCAGGTAAGTTTTGAAGATTTTTTTTTTGTATAGTTTAAACTTTACTTTATAATAGTTAAAAATTAAATATTTAAAATTTTAAAAATATATTTTGTAAATATTTATAATTGTTTTGAAGTTTATTAAAAAACTTGATTCATTTGAAGTTTTCTAATATTTTAAGTTTTTTTAAAAACTTAATATTATTCATTAATATTAAAAAACTTCAAATGATTCATTAAATTTTTTTAAGTCTTTTATTTATTATTTTAATTATTAATATCTATATTTTGGTTATTATTTAATTTAAATTATATTAATAATAAATATTAAATTATTAATAAATTAATATAATTAAATTTAATATACTAGATGTAAAATTGTAAATTATAGAAGTGTAATTGAAATTCAAATTTGAATAAATTGCTAGTACTATTACTAATTACAGTTTACTATTTAACATTTATTGTTCAATAATTGTTTTTTGAATTTTTGTAGCATTTTGCTCGACCCACCTTTAAAACCGACCCAAATTCACCTCTATGGAGATATGTGGTATTCTAAATCTAATTCTTGTTTTTTAAATTTTTTGCCTGCAAATATGTCTATATCTATGATTTTTATATGTTTTATCTTATGTATGGACATACCCACCCAAAAAAAAAAAAATTGCCGTACCGGCGTACTGTACCCGTACCCGATTCGGCAACTTAGCTTTTTTGTTTTGGTTTCCATTCATTCTTCTTATGCTCTAGTGTTTCTACTTCTAGGGTCTTATTATCTAATTTCTTCCTCTTTTCTTGTTTAAGAGCTAGGGTTTACAATCTACAAAAAAAAATCTCCTTTTTTAAGGATTTAAATTTTCTAACAGAGATATGGCATCTGCAACTAACTAATGTAGTGGCAAGACTAGGTATCCTGCTTGGAGGCATTGTACACCAAGTATGGAGACAAGAACAGTGGTGTGCAATTATCATGGGTTGCAAATGAGAGGAGGCAACAAGTGCCTCAAATATTACCTACCTTCTATAAATCTCTAGCTGAGATGTGCTGCTGTGTAATTCAGTGGAGCTTGAAATTACACGAGATGAAGGCTCTCCTTGCTTTGTAAAGCAGCATAAATTACAAAAGGAGAGGACACTTGAGGCAATGGAGCTGTAACTAATTCTACTTTAAAGTCAGAGATTGATATAGCTGGCACTTATCTTGGCTCACAAATACAGGTCTCATCCATTGTAAATAGCTTTAGCCGGGTGCCATCACATTCACAGGAGACTTTTGTTCCTCGTTGTACTTTTGGTGTGCAATCTTCATTTGAAAGTATCATGTGGAACCAAGTGGAGCAGCATGAGGCGAGTTTGGCATGTACCATTTTTTAGTACTATTGCATACCATTTAATGTTGTGAGGAGCCCCTATCAAGAATCATGGATCAAAGCATTGACTACAGCTGGAAATGGATCAAGACCATGAGCCCATATGATTTAAGTGTGCCCTTGTTGGATGACACCATGAAATACACCTAGATCATAGTTGAAGAACAAAAGAGGATTTGGCACAAAAGTTGTACTATTTTGTTTGATAGAGGGACTCTAAGGCAAGAACCACACATTGATCAACTTCCTAATGGCTTTAGGGGGGCATAGGTGTTTCTTAAGTTAGTTGATGGCGTTAATAAAATAAAAAATGTTGAGAACCCATGCAATATGTCGGATTAGGTGGCAATAGAGGTGGGTGTGGAGAATGTCATATGAGTTGTACCCAACAATACAACAGCATATGTAGTAGCAAAGAGACTACTTGAGGAGAGGTACCTACTATTTTTGGAAGCACCAATGCCACCCATTGCATTTATATTCTCTTTCAAGATATAGTCAAACTTGAATAGGTGAAAATTGTGGTGGAAGAGCTGAGGAGCATCACAAAAGACATATCACAACCACCCTTGGTTACTTAATCTAATGAAAGGGCACATCAATGGAAAGGAGCTCATGCAATTGAGAGCCACACGGCTTGCTACCAATTTCATCACATTGAAGAGTATTGCAACTTCACTAACACCTTTCAAGCAAATGTCTGTGAGCTATAGGTCGGTAGAATCTCCTTTCTTGAAGAATGATGAAGGAGAAAGGATCATAGAGCATGGATGAAAACATTTTCTAACTTACAAAATAATCAGCATGTTCAATATTATCTTTTTCTGATTTTCATTTTCTCAAGTTTGTCATTGAAAAACATTTTTTTATTAATTTTATTTTCTACATTGCTTTATTTTAGGTGAGAAAACCTTTGGTTAAGGTCCTAGGTTGGTGATGGGGACAAAAACCCAATAGGTTATCTATATGAGGCTATTGAAATGGCCAAAGAGGCCATACAACATTCCTATGGATCCAACAAAATAAAATATGAACTCATTTGACACATTAGTGATCAATTCTGAAACAAACAACTTCACAAAACATATTCATCTATGGCCTATTACTTGAATCCAAATTGTTTTTTCTCTGATTCCTTCAGTATTTTTAAGGAGGTTAAGCATGGCCACAACACATGCATAGAGAGGATGATATATGATGAAGGCCACAGAGAAAATTATGGAGGAGTTGCATGTTTACAAGGCAATGAAGGTTTCGTTGTTTCATCCCTATGCATTCAAAGAAGAATGACTCAACAACTAGGTTAAAAAACAAATGCTAAGTTTAATAAGCATAATTGTAATTTAACTGTAAGATTACAATATCCAAAAGCACAAGTGCTTCTATTTTAGTCTTTAGATAACTTACGTAAGACAGTAGATACCAGGTAAGGCTGTCAAGCTAAAACAAACCCAAAAAGATTCTCTTACAAAAACAATCCATGAGGAATGACTTTTCATGTAACTCTTGAAAGCCTTCTTCCATTGGAGCTTGAGTATCACTGAGATGCCAATTGGAAACTACAGGGTGAGCCCAGGCCCTGAAAATGAAAAGATTTGAGGCATTTCCTCTCATGGTAGCTTTCACAAACCTCCCTAATTCAGTGGCTTGTCATTTGAACTGGGGCTGCTGAGCATTCCCCTGTTGAAGAATTTCAACAAGTTGCCTCTTGTTGCTTTAATACAAGTTATCATCACTTCAGCCATACAGTTTTCCACAAGCAAACTACAATATTTTCTCATCTATTTTTCTACCCACTTGGTTAATGCTTCAGTTATGGTATGCAGAGATTGAATGAGAGAGAGCCACCCATGGGATCATCCTCTTCTTTTTTTCAGTTCATTTGATCTCTTGAAAAAACTGGCATTAGTGTGATGGTTGTTTGAGGGGTAAGTCCAAAGTTGAGGCCACTGACCAAGACACTGGCTAGCTCCAGAAGGCTTCTGAAGATTCATGTGCTGGGGAATAGATGTGCTTCCAGTTAAGATGGAACAATTAGGACCTTGGTATCAGGAGGATGACATTGGCATCGGGAGGGAAATGGTGGATTAGCAAAAGTAGAGTTCTTATACAGATATGATGTTTAATGAACTCAGGGGGAGTGTGGTATTCAGTAAGACAAGCAGGTGATTCAGTTCTAAGATTAAAATCACTACTGGGATTGTGAGAATTGCCTGCACCCTGGGGAAGGCTCCTGGCCTGATGCACATCAGTGAGTCAGATAAAAAGATGCTGGAAGCCTCTGTTCTCCTGAAGGACAACTGGTTCCAAATCATCCAATAAAATGGGATGCTCTTTACTTGCAGAGGAACTCATTCTAACAGTTTTGAGTTGAGAACTAGAATGTAGGACTGCAAGGCTACCCTTTCCAACCAATTTATTTTTTCTGCAATAACTCTCATGGGAGGTTCAACAACTATTCCATAGCAGCTTGACGCGACGAGGAAGGATCGACATTTGAAATATGATATCATTCCAGGCAGCATGGTTTTCTAGCTCCATCTTCACCATGCGATTTATTCTGTAATCACATTCAATGTCTTCCTAGCTTGCACAACCCCATGACTTAAGGATTTCCATTTGGTCTTCCATGATCAAAATGTTAGAATATTGGGATTAATGTCAAAGCAAATGAACAAAGTACTTGTCATTGATGTCAAAGGTGAGAATAACACCTTCTCAATAGAAGATCAAGAAATCATATGATGGACAAAGGCCAAAGGCTACTAATCGATTTTTGAAGACCAAGCAAAATCAGATTACAATGATAGTTAAATTAAATTTATATTTATATTTAAACATGGGCTGATACATGTTGAAGCCCAAGTTAATGTGAAAGTATATATTAAATAGCCCAAGAAATATACTAACAAATAAAAGTGGGTGAAGCGCTTAATAATAAAGTGCAGCGATCCTTAATTAAATGCAGGGATCATTATTAACAAAGGAGAGTTAATGAGTAAAAAGGCAGCACTCAGTTCTATTAATGAGAAAGCAGCGATTAAGGTTATGAAGATTAAAGTAAACAAAGGAAGTGATAAAAGATATAATAAGCAGCGATTGATATTTGTGGATGATAAAAGAAGTTATAGGGCAGTGATTAGTATGAAAGATAGTTAATAAAAGTAGCGTCTCTTCTAAGGGTTCTCTTTTAAAAGAGATACGTCTCTTCATGTAGAAGCATAATGATATAATAAGCCATAAGGAATGTGAACTGTTGAGAAGCAAGCAATGAGAAAAAAGTGAAGAAGAGCAGATACAAGCTGATTTAGAGAAGAAAATATGAAGATTAAATCAGATCTATATTAAAATATATAAAGAGAGCGTTAATATTGTGAAGGGAAAAATATATGATGCACAATATGGGGGCAGATTTGTAAGTGGCATTAGAGCAGACCTTATGGCAGAATTATAAAGGAAAGTCTTGCATTATTTGAGAGAAAATTTGTGAAGGGAAGTTGTTGCATCATCATCAAGAAGACTTGTGAAGGAAAACAATTACATCATCTACAAACCAAGTCATGAAGGAGACCATTTGTGTGATAACTGTTAGATCATCCACAAGCAGAGGTGAGAAAGAAAGTACATCTATTATCAAAGGCAATATCATCCTTTGAAGAATTTGGAGGTTGGTGCTTATCAAAATAAGAGATTGGTGTCTCTTGCTGAGTTGGTGCTCAGTTGTGGGGATTTGTGTCTGCAATGGGTTGGTACTCACAAATTCTACAAGTGGGGAGTGGTGTCTCCAGTGGGTTGGTGCTCACAGATTCTACAAGTGGGGATTGGTGTCTCCAGTGGGTTGGTGCCTTCAAAAGAAGATTTGTAAGAGAAGTAGGTTGGTGCCTACAAAAGAAGGTTTATAAGAAAAGCAATATTTTGTCGTGGTTTCCTCCCACAAGGGTTTTCAAGTAAATCGTGTGTTCTTAATTGCTAGATCTTGCATGTGTGTTATTGTTGTGGCTGATTAAGTTTTGAAAAGTAAAAGATCATATAGTGATTCCCCCCCCCCCTGCCCCTGCCCGCCCGCCACCCCTCTCCCACCCCCCCTAGTATAACTGACTACTCTTCACAAAAGTTTGAAGCCACTATAGAATTTTGTCCTCGCTTTTAGTCTGCTTAAGCAAGAGATCCTTGACCCTATTATCACCATTCTACACACTACTGCACTCTAATTTAAGTTTTGCAAGCATTGTATTTATTCTCATCGCCCTCAAAGATGCCTAATGCAATCTATAGTGGTTTTGTTTGGTGTTGAGGTCTAGTCAAACGTGTATACCTTGAATGAGGAATGAACATTTTTTTTTTGAGATTTTTGACATGCAAGTTAAGAGACAAAGGTAATTATGGGTTAGCAAATTTAATGTCAATATATTCTAATGGTTATTTGAAGTCATTGATCCATAAAGGATAGAGTGGAGTGAGTTCAAGGAAAAGTTCAGGAGAAGAGTGTTTGTATAAGTCAAGGATTGGAAAGAAGGGAAGAATCTAACATCTCAAGACAGGGCTCTTGGTCTTGGGCATGAGGTTATTGAGCTACCATCATGGGAGATGTTCTGTGTAGTGAATGATATGCCATTGCTCCACTTTATAAAAAAGATTTTTTTGGCAAAACATAGATACTTTAAAAACATTCAATATTTTAAAATATTTTAAAATAATGGTGAGAAGTATATTCATGCAGCTTCCTTGTTGAGTGGATCACATCTTGCAATCCATTCTCGATACATCTCATGCGATTTCTTGTTATTTGGTGCTATTTCTGGTTTGCCCATGGTGATGAGTGTTCTAATATTCAGAGAGGCATATTTTTTATATAAAAATTTGATTTAATTGCATTGTCCCAAGTTCTAAAGTTGCAGAGGCATCTATTCTTATGGTTGCCAATTGATAACAAAGAGGTGTATGCCTTGTGAACCATAAATGGTGTGGAGTGCTTGCACATGTCAACTCCATCTGTTGAACAATTTGTAGAAGTTGTGAAGCAAATAGATCATGGTGCTTTATTGTAGCTAGATTTGGCTAAACTGTCAAGAACTCTCATTGTTCACTTTGGGAGAAGTGAGGACATGTTATAGTCACCTATGCAATCATCAGTCAACAAATGTGAGTTTAGTCATTTAAAATAGTAATTTCTTATTATTTAGTTTAGTTTTTACAATCTACGACTATAGATTGAGTATATAATGATGGTTTTTTTTTTTAAGTTAAATTGTTATTTGTTTAGTGTCTCAAAGTGTTGTTGAGTCAAGTTATATTATTTTCTATAAAATAGGGTCCCTTTTATGAGTCATAAATTATCATGTCATTAAAAGCACGTTTGTCTAAATTCAAAAGTGTCCAAAATAATTAAAATAAAATTACCTCAATCGTGAATGCATGCACTATCACTTGTACACTTCCATCTTGAGGGGACGAGGGGGTGCAGGCATTCTAGAAATAAATATCTTAGTCAAATTTTATAAGTGGAAAATCTATTGGAGGATGGAGGCACATGTGGTTGGAGGACATTCAGCAACCTCTTGTCAATCGCTAATAATAGGGTTGCGAAATTGTTTAGTGACGCATCAACTTGTACCAAAAATGACTAAAGCCAAGATCAATTTTGAGGTGGCAGCGGTAACCATCTCATATCGTTTCTAATCAAGGTGGTAGTGATCTACGGCGATGGCTACATATGCGACAATGAAGACTTGGTTCTCAAGTTTGAATTTGTGATTGGATGTGTATGTCCCCAATCACATTTGTTGAGTGATAGCAATTGGAAGCGTTTGTCCCCAATCACAATATTTTGCTGAGTTACTATATGTGTTTGTCCCCAATCATTAAAATTGGTTAATATGATTGGATGTGTGTGTCCCCAATCATAATTGTTGTGAGCAGAAGCGTGTGTCCTTGTTCATAACTGATGTTGGATAGATGTGTTTGTCCCTATCCAAACTTGTTGTAAGACCTTTGAGAGATTATTTGTCTCTATCCTTGGTTCCATGAGTAGATGTGTTTGTCCCTATCCTTGGATGAAAGAACAGTAGGCATAGTGAGGCTAGTTCCACTATTGCTTGTCACGAGTAAATGTGTATGTCCCTACTCATACCTTATGATGAACTACTAAACATGGTCATCAAGTATTGTTGGTCCACTTAAAATGATGTAATATGGGGGGGTGTTGGGAATATCACATCATTTCCATAGGCTATTTGTTATTTGGTTGTGATTTGTTTGTTTGTTTGTATTATGAGTTGTTAAAACAACTCGTATCTTTAGCAGGTTGTTATAGGTAGTTTCCTATAATATAGGAAATACAATTCCTATAAAGAAGTAAATGTCTGACAGACATCAGATTCAGTATCAACAGCAAGTTGGGCTGTTTTTCTGATAATGAGAGGGATTGGCAACTTTTAATTTTATATTCTCTTAAGACCTGAACTCTTTGACTTGTATAATGCTGTAATGTCCCCTTTTTGGGATTTCCTAATATTTGCTTTTAGTCACCTACATTAAGACATCCCAACGGGCTTAGAACCAATAATAAACATTAAGCACACTCAATGCTATCATTTATCCGATTATTAGACTAGTAAAATTTGATGTTATGCTGATAGGAATGGGTAATTAGCTAATATGAGTTTTGATCTACAGTTTGGATGGTGAATGGTTTAAAGATAGGCATTATAATGTATATTTGCTATGTCTGATTTTTCTATACAGATTCATGCATATGAGAAATGAGTAATTTGGATGCTTATCTTCATCGCTGCTTCTCATGGTTGATCCTTTCCCTGATGCTATTTAATCCCGGCTGTGTGTCTGATGGATGCCTTGCTCTTAATTATGCAGCTTTTATGGATGATCGAAGGACTCTCTAAGAGCGCCCAGATCTGTAAGCAGATACATATAAAATAGCTCCAGTCTTATATCCATGCTCTTTTAATTCCTTTCTTCCCAAACTGGATATCCCACAATAAAACTAAATCTCAGACTTTGTTAACTATTCCCTGTCTAAATATCCCCAGCTCCTTAGGAGTACCCACAGCCTAAGTGTTTATATATTTTCTGTATAACTGTTCCTTGCTGATCGATGATTTCTATTCCACATTTCTAATTATCCTTTTATATCTTCCTTCTCCCATACTAAGGACGCCCACTTTGGAAAGGTGGTGGCCTATCGATCAGACATGGCTTTTCATATTTATGGCTCTCAAACTAATCGCAGCTCTCAATTATAATTGCTACCTTATGAATAATTGTTACTGATTTTATAATAATCGATGGCTTCTTTGACAATTCGATGCTGCTTTTAATTACTCATAATCGTTGTCTTATCAATAAAGATTATTAATTGAGTTTTTCTCTCTAAATTCATTCTCTGCAACCTTCCTGAAGTCATACGCTGATTTGTAAGGCTGCGCTTGGAATCTCATATGCTTGTAAATTTTCCTCTCATAAGTGATTCACTGCCTTGAGTCACTGTCAACCATCATATTGATTGTGGTATTATAAATAATAATCATTGCCTCCAGAAGATTCCGAGCTTCTCTTCTAATATTTCCGGCGGTTGGCAATACAAGTGTGACTATATGTTAGTATTGACCACATACAATATCTCTGCGATGGATTAAGGACTGTGGAAGACAATAAAAGCAGCCATGAGAAATGCCACGATAATTATATAGGAACTCCACACCAGCGATAGATCATTTAATATGCCATATAATATGTATCGCCTCAAAGATAGTTTCGATTCTCTTCTTATTAAAATATAGTATGGCAATAATATCGGCAGATATTAATATGTATCAGCACTCCTTACCATGAATGGCTATGGCAATCAAAATTCACGGCAGGCTGTGTGAGTAAGATGGCACCAAGTAAGATTGTTCTAATGACTTTGACCTTCCATGTAAACATATGTTTTTTGCAGCAGATTTATTATTAGCCTCTATAGTCTTGCAATATATCTTGGCAAGGGCGGTAGATAAACTGGCCCGATAATATTAAATTACAGGCTCTTAATATGAGCCCGATGATATAGACAAACAGCCGCGCTTCGATCTATGTCGTGACCCGACTTGGGATGGAAATTTATGTTGGCTAGGAACTCGTCTTATGTCCAGCTTCGCCTTAGTGCCACGTCATACTTGTCTTTTCCTATTATGGGTTTAGCCTTTATCAGACTGTATATTAAATAATTTTCTTGAATATATTATCTTTGGAAGCATCCCGTATTTTGCCTCGATACCTGATAGTTTTGTGTATTTTATATTAATTTTATATATTTTAATATCTATTATACCATAATAATTATAATATTATTTTAATATTTATAACGTTATAATATTGTCTTCGACAATTATAATTATAATTGTATTCAATGGTTAATATTTTTTAAATATGCTTTTTGTTATCTGGATGTCACAATTTCGGGGACATGACAAATGCTTTGATAGAGCACCGAATACCTGTACATGTGAGTGGCAATGCATCCTAGGGATATACTGACAGACTACAAAACTACTGCCTGTTCTTAAATAATATCTTTGAAGTCTCAAGACTTAAATATATGATCAGCCTCCCATGGTTCAATATCAAGATGGTACTTATTGGATAGATGATGTAACTTACAATAGAATCTTCTTAGCATCAAGCAGTAAGAAGGCCTTACTTAACTGTTATACTATATCTCAGGGCCTTGTGAGGAAAGTAGATCGTCTTTTCCTTTTACCTTTTTATTAGCCCTCAGTAAAATGCTTCATGATGCTACTATTGGCTCTCATGCAAACTCTTTCATCTCATGGACCATCCTTTGTAGTCAGACAAAACAAAATGAGGGTGTTAGGGCCCAAAACCATTAGTCTACAATCCTAGAACTTCTTACCTTCAAGGCCAGAGATATGTCATCAAGAAGGTAAAGCAAGGGTTCATCAACAAATTGTGAATGGTGTAAGGCCTATGACAAGAGTGGATAATCTCTCACACTTTCAGCTTCGCTTAAACTTAGGAGGATATTCCTAGAGATATCTTTAGAAGGTTTTCAAAATGGTTAAAATGTAACATGACTATCACAAATCTGTAGCTATACCCAAATGTAGACTGACCCCATAACTATCACTAGATCAAGATCAACTAACTGCTTTAAAAGTTTTTTATAACTGATAACACTCCTTGCACATGCACCTACAAATATAAGCATTATTATAGTCCCTTAAGATGTTTTCATTTGTCATTATATACACAGTGACAAGGTGCAGACGCATTGTACATAATTCCTTGATAATCTTACAGTTTCAATCTGCTGAAGATTTGTTCCCTAGTTTGTAATACCAAATCACGAATAGCATGTATAAAACCCATTGTTACAAAACTCGCCTGGACTCATCCAAACTCAGTGAGTCCCGAGGCAAGCTAGGCTCAACAAGTCTGGGAGACTCAGCTCCTGAGTACTCACCAGACTCGCCGGGTCTACGCAAGTCCCGAGCTTGAAACTCTGCCGCAACAGAGTTAAATTGATAACATTAAAAAAAACATAAACATAAACAATCACTATAGCTTTTTTGTTTTATATTTTCCTCCACCCTAAAAGGCACTTCATGAAATATTCTCTCTCAATTTTTTGATTTTTAAACCAAACATTTACAATAGAATCAATCACCCGTTAAGGTTAGCATAACCCAAAACGTACATGAAAGAACTCTAACCAAGAATGCGCCCTAAAACCACTTAAGGAGGAGGGGCGGGCATATGGTCAGAGGATCCCTAGGATCTACTGAATCAATGAGTACGAGATTACACTAAAAGAGACATATTAAACTAGACACCAAGAATGTGCACTCAAGATCCTTTGATAGGCGAGGTGCTAACATATGGTGGAGTACTACTGCTGAATTCGGATGAGACAAGGCGGATAACCAGCCAAAGAACTTTCCACGCTACCACCATACAGTGGGGGGAAAAGATTACAAAATGATTACTTCTTCTACTACGGCAGGTATCCACTGAAGAGTGGGGATTCACCACTTGAAAGTGGGCATGAAAGAGATTACAAAACAGATTATCCACACTAGCGGTATACCATCCAGGGGTGCTTAATGTGAAGTTAATTAATTATTGCAGCAAATGCTAAAACTGAAATAGTACTACTGTTAACAGTTTGTACAAAGAGGAAAGCTGCAATTTAAATTGATTTTCACCATTTTCAAAGCACCACGTTATACAATGTTTCCAAGTTAGAATATAATAAGAAAAGAAGAAAGAATATGGAAACAACAAATGAATTGCTTCTATCTCAGAAATCTGTAATTCTGGAAATGGCAATCAGCAACTACAAAAATTCATAAAATATTCATAACTCAACCAAAATACCTCCGAATGGCGTGCAACCAAAGGCTATGATCAACTGGAAGCTAGGCGCTCCTGCTGAGATGAAAAAACAGCCTCAAAACACCAATAGTATTTAATGACACACATCCCAATGCAAACAAAAAGGTACGGCCCTCCTTGAGGGGTGATTTTGCTCTTTAAAATTCCACACTCCAAATTAAATTCTGGAAATTGGTAAGAATGGTCGCCCAGACCTTAGAACAAATGGACCAAATACCCAAAACAAAACAAAATTCGTACAAGTAGTTGTGAGTGAATTCGACTTTCCGCTGTGTGCAAACAGCAACTGCAAAAACTGGTAAAAACTCCAAAATTTCACCATGAAGCTCTATCTGCTAGTCTGGATGAGAAGCAACAACAATTCAATTAGGTGTTATCTTGCAAACACGAAATTGAGATAAGAACTAGGAGGTCAACATTCCTCGAAGTATAAAATGATAAATCATTTCGACAGCATAAGTTTAGCAAAATATCAGATAACCAAAAGTTGGAGCCAAGCCTCAATTTTAAAGGAAGAGAGGAGACTGTTCAAATCCCAAAGAAGGTACGCCAAAAGCCAACACACTTTTCATTTTAAAAAAAGATATAATTCTCCACAAAAATGCGTCCCACTTGAGACAAGGAAGAATTAATTAAAACCTTTTTTAATTCCCTCATGAGGCGCCACCCTTAAAGTCCCCTTTTTAATACAACTTGAAGTTAATACCTTAGGCCAAGGGGTCAACTGCAAATTAGAACAATTTGCCTTTTTAATGAAGAGATTCATTAAAATAATATTTTCAAATGGCCAAGGCTTAGTACTGAGTATGGAATACTGCTCCAAATGACATGATGAACTGAAGGCTAACAACTGCTAACTGCCAAAAATAGTATTTACTATAAATAGTAAATATTGAGGAAAGATCACAAAACCTCCAAAACTGGAACCCTTTGATTCACCTCAACGAGCCTACAGGATTCCGAGATAGGCTGATGAGCCACTGACAGGATTACTGCCAAAAGGGGAAGATTACATTTCATTTCATTTTCAAGCCAAAGAAGAAGGAAAAAGAGAGATTTGAGCCAAAATTTACTTGCATTGAAGGAAAACTAGCAAGGAGATTGAGCAAAAAATTAGTGGTTGAATCACATTTGGGCAGGTTTGTAGCTACACTTGGTGCATCTAGAGGAGTCTACAAAGGATTGGAATAGAATAGAATAGAAGACTTTTAACATCCATGAGACCAAAAGAAGGCCTATGGGATAGTGACCCCAGCAATTTTAGCATTGTGAAGTGTCGTTCTCCTGCCGTTTAATTTGACTTCAAGGAAGATTTAAGAGGTAAGTTTGAATTTTGAAGGTTTGTTTTGTTTTTTTAACCAAAATTTCATTTCTCTTCTACATTTCTTCTTTCTTTTTTGTATTTTATTTTAGTGGAACAAAGAACGAACCCTAGGTGTGTTTAATTGTCATAACCCTGCCAAAAAGATTCAGTTTGTAGCCTCTAAACTAGGCATATGAAATATGGAGGAGTCTACATTTAGGCAAGTTTGTAGCTACACTTGGTGCATCTAGAGGAATCTACAAAGGATTGGAAAGAGTTCACCATTGACTTCAAGGAAGATTTAAGAGGTAAGTCTGAATTTTAAAGGTTTTTTTTAACCAGAATTTCATTTCTCTTCTACATTTCTTCTTTCTTTTCTGTATTTTGTTTTAGTGGAACAAAGAACAAACCCTAGGTATGTTTAATTGTCATAACCCCACCAAAAAGATTCAGTTTGTAGCCTCTAAACTAGGCATATGAAATAAGGAGGTCAGCGTTCTTGTAAGGAGATCGATTTAGGCAAAGAAATTAGTAATAGTGATTTGTTCAAATGGCCGATTAATGATTTATGAGGATATGTCTTTAGCAGCGATTCCAAAAAAGTTTGAAGTTAAATTAAGATTGTTAAGTCAGCGCCCATGATGAAGAGTTGTGTCTCCCTCAAGAGAGGCAGCGGTTTGGAAAGATTAAGGTGAATAGGTATATCTTTTAGTATGACTCTTCACCGATTTGGAGGGATTATAAATAGAATGCTCCTACTCATTTGGGGGGCATCGAATGGGTCAGATCTGAACTGGCATTTTAAGAAATCAGTAAGTTGATTAAGAAAGTATTTGGTATACATTTGGTTGTATATGCATTTAATGTATAATATTTGATAGGTATATATATATATATATATAGCTAATTTCATGATGACTAATATGGAATAAGGAGAGATATGTTATGTCTAAATTAGTAAATAAGGGAAATAGTGAATTTATTTATATTACTATAATCTACATCTTTTTCTTTAAGCAATCATGTGTAGGGTTGGGAACGAAACATGCTAGGGAAGGGCAATATAGGTTCTAGCAATGTAAGTACACCACCCTAAGTGGATGAAATTGTATTGGTTGGATGTCCCTGCCACTTGGGGCCAGGGGGGTGGGGGGGTATGAGCACACCTTTGGGCTTAATTGTGATGAATAGCTTTTTTGGCACCCTGTCATGGGTTTCTCTCCAATCCCTACCATGATTGGTTATTGGAAAAGAGTCTATAGATTGGATTCAAGTTTAAGTTGTTATTCATTATTTCATTAATGTTAATAGTTCATTTATTCTTAAGTTCAATATCTAGTATATAATTTACTATGGAATATTATTTGTAAAACAATTTTATGTTGTGTAATTGTCACTTAAAACAAATTCAGGCATACTCCAAGTAGGGGACATTACAGTAATTTTTTTGTTGAACAAACCCTAAGTGTTTTTGTTAAAAAAATAAAATAAAATAAAAAGTTTTATAGTTGCAAACCCTAGGGTTTTTTTTATATAAGTTCAATTATAGACTATGAATGTTATTTTTTCTCTATCTATGTGTTATTGCAGCATTGTTAAGATTTATAAATTGTCTTTATCACAATGACTCAAACTCCAGTTAGAAAGGACCCTTGTTTGAATCATGTCATTGTTACCCCTAGGCAAAAGAAAGGAGAGGTAACATGTTTTCATTGCAAAAAAAACTATGCTTGGGGGAGGCATTAATAGATTGAAATACTATCTTGCACATATACGAGGCTAAGATGCTAATCCATGCCCAAAAGTGCCTCCCAAGGTTATGCGTGAAGTGCAAGTTCAATTGGAAAGTTTTGAGCAGAAAAAAGTAGTAAAAAAGAGGCAAAGAGAGGAGATGGCAGCCATTGGTGGGGTTGGAGACTCTTCTTCCATTCCTCCATTTCCTCTATCTTCAAGTGTTGGTAGTGGTAGTGCTAATGGTAGTGGCAGTGACAATAACAGTGTCAGTGTTAGCATTCAGCCTAAAGTTCGTGCATCTAGGTTGGATTCATATATTTTTCCATGCACTAATCTAGGTTCCCAACCATCGATTGAGAGCATGGGTTGGAACAAAGATAAACATGATGCAACCAAAAGTGCAATTGGAGGCTTTTGGTTCTATTGCAACATTCCATTGCACGCAACCAGGTAATTCTTTTTTGTTTGTTTTGTTTTAAAATATATAGCTTGATAGTTGATTCTTTGACTCTTGAATTTTTATATTTAGAGCTATGTCGAATTAAAATTTAAATCCTCCATTTTACAATATTTTACTTAATTTATGTGTTAGGTCTCCTTATTGGCACAACATGGTCGATGCCATTATTGTTTGTGGGGCGAAGTTCAAATCCCCTAATGATGAGGAGATAAAGGGCCCCATTTTGTCCAAAAGGTGGCTGATGTGAAAGCCACAATAGAGGAGCAGTGACACATATAGAGGAAGAAAGGTTGTACCATCATGACTGATGGTTGGACGGATAGAAGAAATAGAACATTGCTCAATTTTCTTGTTTCTTCATTGGGTGATTTTACTTCCTAAAATGTATTGATTTAGTGATTAAGAATCAAGAATTTTAATCTATGCTTTATTGAATCACTGATTTTCTTTCTTTCTCAAGTTGCACAGTATTCGTCAAATCTATCAATGCATCGGCGAAACACCAAAAATGTTGAATTCGTTTGCAAAGCTTTGGAGGGAGTCTTGGCTGATGTAGGTGAGGAGAATGTGGTGCAAGTAGTTGCAGATAATGCAACAATTCATATTGCTGCAGGTAAACTGTTAATGGATAGGCACCCATCATTATTTTGGACTCCTTGTATTGCTCATTGCCTTGACCTCATATTGGAGGATCTTGGCAAGATTGCATGGATCAAAGTATGTGTGGAGATAACAAAAAATATTTGTAAATAAAATATACAATCACACATGGGTCCTTGACCTAATGAGGCAATTCACAAGGCAAAAGGAGTTGGCTCATCCTAGAATAACTCGGTTTGCTACCAATTTTATCACATTACAATACTTGTTGCAATCAAAGGGAGCTTTGAGGCGCATGCTAGTTAGTGAGGAGTGGACTTCCTCATCATATGCTAAGACCAATGTAGGGGAAGATGTGGCAAATTGGATTTTTGATGAGCAAGGCTTTTGAGTACCAAATGCAAAGATCATAAAGGTAAATGTAATTAGTAATTACTAATTCTACATTATATTTTCATTCATATTTTTATTTTATTTGTTTTATTTTGTTGACTCTTACTTATGCTAATGTTTCACAACAAATACAACTCACAAAGCCTTTAGTGGTTCTCCTATGAGTTGATGGGGAGAAGCCCACAATGGGATACATATATGAGGGCATGGATAGGGCCAAGGAGGCCATTTGATCCATTTATGCAAGAGTTGATGATAAGTATCGTCCCATTTGGGAGATCATTGATAGACAATGGCACCTCCAACTTCACAAGCCCCTACACGCAGTTGCTTATTTCTTTAATCCGACATTCTAATTTTGCCTTGATTTCAAGGCAGATGAGGAGGTTTTGAGTGGACTCTACACAATAGAGCGGATGATGCCTGATTCTAGTGTTGGAGCATAAATAGTCACCAAGATTGAAATTTTTAGACTTGCACAAGTAGATCTCTTTGCACGAGATATATGCAAGGCTACTTTCTTTCTTTTTTTTGGTGTTCGACATTACAGCCAGGTAAAATTTTATTAAGGGCATAATATAAGTTTAAAATTAAAACTTTTCCTTTTTTTCTATTATTATTAAATATTGAAACTCAAAGTTGGACAATGAGAATGATTTTTTTCTTTTTCTCATCTCAAATGCATGGTGGGATAGATTTGGTGCTAAGGTACCAAATCTTTAGAGGATTGCAGTTCAAATTCAGCCAACCATGCAATGTTTAAGGCTGTGAGCGCAATTGGAGTATGTTTGAGCACATACGCTCCAAGAAGAGCAATAGATTGTGAGTGCAGAGGTCGAATGATCTAGTTTATGTTCATTACAACTTTTGCCTTCACCATAGGCAGATTTTGGGCACTGACTTATCACCCATCACACTAGAGAAGGTTGATCCACAATCAAATTGGATCACTAAGGTCGAGGATCCTATCTTTAGTGATAAGTACCTTCATTGGGTTGACCAAGTGGATAGAGAGGCAAAGGCAATAGCCATGGCAAAGGAAGAGGATAGAGCACGAGCAAACACCTTGGATGTTGGTGTGGGTGTCACAGGCAGAGATTATGGTTGCATCATCATCCAAGACCTATCTTAGACACCCACGCAGAAGGGTCGAGTGATGCAGGCTCCTCTGAGCCTTAGACTTCTAGCTTTTGTTTTGATATTTGTTTGGAGCTTTTGATGCCATGGATTTTATATTCCATGAGTATTGTTTACATTTGACAACATTTATATATCTAATTGTGTTACTACTGTTAATTCCTTCAGCTAAAATTTGTGTTTATACTTATGTGATAGATGTATGTTTGTGTATGTGATCAAAGTAGTTTCAATTTCATGAGGTTATTGTGTCTTTAAGGTTTATTTATTAAATGGTGCATGAAACAAGTTTTAAATCCTTAAAAATCCTTGAATTTCTTGGGTTTCTCGATTTTCCAAGTCTGTGTCAGGTTTGGGCATCGAGTCCAAGTTCGAATAAAAAATCAGCTTGTTGAGTTCGACGCAAGTCCGATTCTTGTAACACTAATAAAACCTAATCTACTCCTATAGGTAACCGGAACAAAGATGTTTTTGAATGGAAGTGTTTGATCTTAAACCAATAGGATCAATGCCTACTCCATTGGGCAACAACGAGGAAAGTGATATATGCAATAAAACATCAACAAAACAAGATTAATATCAAATCGAAAATCATATATTACATCAAATACGAGTATGCTTAATAATCCTTCTCAAAAATATGACCCATGTGCAATAAAGGAATGACAATTACAAAACATTTGTAATGCATTACATGTTGTGACACACACATTAAACTTTTATTACAATCACACCAACAAATGTGGTGAGAGGAACTATACAACTACAACTATGTAGTCCCCTAAATCATTACAAACTACCATGGAGACATCCATTACATAAGATATACATTACTACACCTTTCTACACTATTGCAAAAATACATCTGGTTCATTTACAAGTTACAACTCAAATGCACAAATATTGATGCCCTAGAATACATTTGTGTAATGTCCCCTCTTTCTAAGGATATACTTGATTTGGCCCAAAAATAACAATTTCAACAAACACAATTCATTTTCCCATAGAATTCTATAAAATCACATAATTGCAAAACAATTTAGAGAAAATCTTAATTAATTAATATCAAAGCATTAATATCAAGGATCTATGACCATATACAAATAATCTCTATTGAAATCAAAATATCCTAAATTCATTCATATCTCTCATAGCTTATTTCCAATAGCCAAACACATTAGGAATCTGATGCAAAAGCTCGATAGGACATCGGGAGACTGTCATTCTCAACCAAGCCCGAGGGCACGGAATGAGCCTCCAAGTCATTCGGCCCTTTGGCCCACAAGTATGGCACAACCTCCAATCCGTCCATCTTGGGGTTGGTATACTTGATGAGGGAACCGGTATTGCTGCATCTTCCTATCAAACATTTCACATTGATTTCAAATATGATTGCTGATGGGATCTTATATTAATTGTAATTCAAATATCATATTATTATGCCATTATAATATATATGTGTATGTATATGTACACACACACACATATCATTATTTCTAATTATATTGAAACTTACTTCCCAATAATATCCTTGCTAAAAATAATATTTATGCCAATAGATCTCTTATAATTTCCAATTCTTAATTCTCTTTTATCCAATCTGCTTGATTTCTCTCCCAAATGATTTGTTCTCTCCTTTTATATATCCTCAAATGAGAGGGAGTCACACCTCTTCATTGAGGCTTTTACCTTGCAAGGGATACACCCCTTCATAACTTGAGTGCTGCCTTTTATGGTTATTTATTTACCTACTGTTTGGTAATTGTTGCCCCTAATAATCTTTAATTTATTCTTAGTCGGCCCCACCTTTTATATAAATTGCTGTTGTTTAATTTATATCCTTTTTTTTCCTAGGTCAACCACCTTCATTCGATAGCTTATTGTCTTAACTAGCTTGACCTTCATAAGGAGAATCTTACCAAACCCAAAAATTGGCTCAACAACCAATCCTTTGAAAGAATAGCAAATTGAAATATATAGATCCATTATGTCTTAGAGTCCAGCAGCTCATGAGAGCCTCGAGATTGTGAAAACATTGATGATTTGAAGAAACCACAACACCTGCTCATAGCCATCCATGCATCACAATTCATGTCTCAAATCAGGTGAAAACCACCTATAAAAGAGTTGAAACCCACATGGGAAGCACAAGAGAACATGCAATAGACCAAAAAAGCCATTGTTCATTTAATATGGCACTAGATATGACATTTAAGGCATGGACAAGTCAAGAAATCCATAGAAAATGTAGCCAAGGGATGCCATGAAAGCATTAGGCCTAAAAACTCTAACCACCACATTAAATGTAATACAAGTGGCATTTTACCTTTGATTTTCACCAAATCCATACCCTTTTTTATTTAAAAATAATTCCAAGTGCAACCCGATCTGATCTAATAGAAAGAGAGCTCCATCAAATCAATTTTGGCATTTATAGGACGGATTTTCCCTTATCACTGCAAGCAACATGTAAATATGCGCCCTTTTATAAACAGTGTTTTCTCGGCAAGCAACACCCTAATCTCGAAAGTTATGACATCAACCCATAAATGGTCTTCTGGGCATGTAGGTGAAATGGTATTAATATTCATAATTGTGTGTTTACAAAAGGAGACGAAGGCTCCTTATAAAGAAAATTACAAGACAATGTTTCTAAAAAGAAACAATCGTTAACTAAAGCTAACTAGAGCGGAAAGAGAGGATGCTAAAACAAATAAAAGCGCAAACAAAAGTTACTAAAAGCTAACTAAGATAAGTAAAAGTATACAAACAACTAACTAAAGCTAAGATGACCATTAATATTACAATAAATACTTTAATACCCTCCCTTAATGGTCGTCCTACAAACATAAACTAAGTCTACCCATATTCTTCTGGAAACATATCATCGATGACTAATAGAAGCATAACCGCCTCGTGATTACTGATCCTTTCTAGCAGAAGAATCAAATCTAGACACCGGCACTCAAAAACTGTGAGCTTCCTCGGCTTCCAAGTATTATAACTTTTCTCATTAAACCTCTGCATACTTTCCAACATGACGTTGGACAAAGCAACCATCCCTCCCATTTTCTAAAAATGAGGTAATTTTGTGATCAACTAGCACAAACTCTGGACAATCAACTGGCACGACTCCCACGATTAAAAATCGTCTAAAAAGAGGCTCGAAAACTATAAGATTTTTCAGAAAAACCTTCGAAAACTATAAAAAAGTAGATTCAAAAAATTGCAAAAATTTTATAGAATTTTTTTCAAAAACTCTTTAAACAAATTTTTTCAAAAATAATTCAAAAAACTCTTTGCATGTATTTTTATTTTTCCCAAGTCAAAAACTGGCTCAAAAATTAACCCTTTAGGCTGCAATGAAATCACGATTTTTACAAAATCACCCAAAAAAGAGATTAAAAACACCAAGAACTGAACCCTAGGTTGGATTCATGATCAAAATAATGCCCAAAATATGTAGAACCCACAAGCAGAGAAGGTAGGGTCGTGCCAAACAGTAGACTAGAATCACAAAATCTCCAAAAAAATCTTCAGAACCAATCAAAAATTGTGAAGACTTCAAATCTCTCCCATAAACAAGGAAAAACAAGCTCCAACAAACAGAAAAACGTTGTTAAACAATAGACAAAGAGACATGAAATCCCACAGAAGAGCACAGAGGAGGTCACGTGGATTTCTCAAACCCAAACTCCGCAAAAAAAATCATGAAAAAACCTTCAGAAGAGATGCGCGGAAAATTGCAGGTCACACAATCAGAAAATCTATAAAATCCGCCTAGAAAGACGCGACATCACAAGCGGAAATGTCGAAAAAAACATGCTTAGACAGAAAAAAAAGCACGCAGGGTTTTTTTCACTCAAAAAATCCTTTAAATCCTTTCTTCTCACCCACGATTTGTAGCTACAGAAAATCCGCAAAAGAGGCAGAAAAACCCTCACGGAAACATGAAACAAATCGTCATGATTTTTATTTTTATTTTAAAAAGAAGCAAATTTCATCCTTAAAAAATACGCGATTTTTCTCTTAAACAATCTGCGTTTTTCCTCCAAAAACATTGGAAAAAATCCTTCAAAAAATCGGCCTATAAACCACTCAATTTTTTTTTGAAAATCTCTTACAAAAATCTGCTTCAACAATCGGCTTCAAAAAAACACCTTTGATTTTCAAAAAAATTGGCTCTCAAAAATTTCTTTAAAATTTCTTTGATTTTTTTATTTTTTATTTTTAAAAATCGGTTTAAAAAACATCTAAGAAATTTCTAAAAAAATCCTTAGGAAACCCCGAACTTTTATTACTAAAAGTTCATCAAAAAAGTTTGAGCCTAAGCTCTGATACCATGAAATGATTATTGATATTCATTATTGCATGTTTACAAAAGGAGACGAAAGCTCCTTATAAAGAAAATTATAAGATGATGTTTCTAAAAAGAAACAATCGTTAACTAAAGCTAACGAAAGCATAAAGTAGAAAGATGCTAAAACAAATGAAAACACAAACAAAAGTTACTAAAAGCTAACTAAGATAACCTAAAAGTAAACAGATGACTAACTAAAGCTAAAATGACCATTAATATTACAATAAATACTTTCATAGTAAGGAGGTAGGTGAGGTCAAACAATGAAAATGCAACAATTTTGAACTGTCAAGGGTCAAGGGTTAGGCATAGCTCATGACAAGTACTCGGGGAGAGGGAATGTTTAAAATCCAACTCTAAAGGAATTTTAGTAAAAAGGTTTGAGAGTTGGGGGATCAAAGATGGCGGAGAATGCATGATAGGAAGGAAAATTTTGAAATTCTAACAAATATACTTAAGAAACTTTTGCAGGACAAGGGATTGGGATGTCAAGGATCAAGGGAAATGTATGCCAAGAAGGGGAAGTCCAACAGACTGATAAGGATAGAGGGGAAAGGCGGGGATGGACAGAGTGGCATACCAAGATGGACAAGTCTGAAAGTCCGACTAAACACTCAAACTTAGAAAATTTATCAAAATATACCCCAAACTTTGAAAGTTTTTGGATTTCTCACAACGAATTAGCACATGGGGGATGACACAAGGCAACACTTAGGCATTTCTGACTCACAAATGACCAATCAAAACTGTCTCAGATCAATTATAAATGGTGGGTTTAAAAGGCTTAAGACACACAGAAGGGATAAGACTCAAGCAAAAAATGGCATTACAGATTTGAGTCCCAACAAAGGGAATAAGACAGATAAGCTTCACCATTTTTAAAAATTTTATTAAAAGAAATAGGAGAGTGAGTAAGATTCATCAAAAAAATTACTTGTGGATTAAGAAAAGAAGAGAAATGTATTTTAGAAAGATGCTAAAGAAAAGATGAGAACTGTTATACCATATCTCAGGCCTTTGAGAGGAAAGTGATGGAGAGAAACTGACAGTAGCGCTTTTCAATTTACTTTATATTGGTCCTTGGTTAAATGGTTAATGATACCATTATTGGCACTAAACGTAGACTTTTTCTTCCTTCTCTTGGACTATCTTTTTCAGGCTGACAAAACAAAATGCAGGAATGAGGGAGAGATACGCTTCACCAGTTTTTTAAACTTATCAAAAGAAATGAGGGAGCGAGTTAGCTTCACTAGAAAATTACTTCTGGATTAAGAAAAGAGGAGAACTGTATTTTAGAAATAACAGTTTTTGTTTGGGAAAGAAAGATAGAACTGAAATTTCAGAATGTAGATGCATAAAACTGGTTTGCATATCTCAAGCAAAAGATGCATTCGTTTTGTTTTTTTAACACTTCAGTGGCTTTCTCCAAATATGAGGGCTTTTGGTTTGTGGTGGCCCTCTCCAAGTAAATAGGAGCTACCTCTGGGTTGAGAGGTCATTGCTCAACTTTTTTTTTGGGTCTGGAGCTCATCCCTTATCTCCATTAAACATTAGTAAAGAATTATTGTACATACATTCACACAAATATCTTTATTTGTTTTTCATTTATGTTTTTAGCAATTGTTATGATATCATCTCCAGCACATAATTTTGAAATCACCTAACCAATGTACCTTGATTTCCCTGTAATTTGAGAAAGATCTCTCCACATGACACCAATACATGTCCACATGATGAAGGAAAGGTTTAAAAAAATGCTTGAAATAAAGGCTGCTTACATGATGTTGATTCATACATCTATTCAGATACTAGAAGCGTGGAAGAAGATACTGCAACCTGTGAGGGCTAATAGTGGAGATGTTTAAAGTTAAAAATATGATAGGATGTACGAGTCTAGTTTTGAGGGGAGAGGCCGTAAAAAATGTAGACCTGAAATCAATTTACTATTTAGTTGTAATTCTCATCACCCTCAACCAAGAGATTCGTAAGAACCAAATTTTTTTCTTGTGCAAACTCTAGGAAGCTATTGCAGGATAGGAATACAGTTGGACAGATTTTCTACATTGTCATCCTTGTAACCTTCTGGTAATGGATGCCTTCATGGGTGGTAATGAAGTAATTCATTTATATTTGGCAGATGTGTACATGTGCATCCTGGTTATAGGGCAAGGTGCATGGTATGGCTATTAATATAATTTTACCTGCCATCAAACATATAGGCAAGTGCCAAGGCTGCCATGAAGCGTGCCATTTTTGATCCAGATGACGAACAAAGACGAACAAGTGCTGGAACTCCTCCCTCTTCAACTATCCGCCAAGCATTACCAGCATTAAATGCTAGATTCCACAGTGCTCCAGCTGCTGTCTCATGCACATCCTGCCATCAGAGAATATGCAGTCATAATGCAGCACTATTCCCTCTAGAATTGTTAAAAATAGAAGACTAAATTTACAATTAAAATTTCTATTTTGACAGGTCAAGTAATCACATAAAACAAGCTAATTATAGGAAGATGGAAAGAAGTTGTCAATAAAGATAATGGAAATCGCCAATAGAAAATAAAAGTTCACTCAGACTGATATTGCCAATATATCTGTATTAAAGATAACTTATTTTTTCCTCAATTTGAGTCTATGCTCAAACATTAGTTGAAGCAGTCCATGCTAATCTGTTGCTTCACTTTTATATCTTCATTTCCCAACACTGTAAGCTTTTTATCTAGGCCATTCTTCAGCTCTTCTTTCTTCCTCGGTAAACAATTTTCTACACTTCCAACATTTCATCAATTTACTTTTCTCTTTTTCCATATGCCTTCTCTGCCTTGCACATCTCTCTTAGTGATCTCCTTGCAAGAATATCTCCATCAATCTTCCATTCCCATGAGAAACTTATGAGACTCTGTACTTCTTCAACAAGACATATTTCTGTCAAAGCTGATTGGCCTCAACATATTAGCATATCCATTTAAAGTGTGCTTTTTATTATATTAACTTTTTATACTGTAGTGAAATTCCATTAACTTGTAATTGACAGTTGACACCCACACAATAACTGGCACTATAAGAACCAAAAAGAATATTTACAGTGATTTAAAGTTATAAACCTGAGGTGAGCTCATCTAATTTTGTCAAGGAATAGAAAGCTCTCAATTCTCCTAAGCACTGCTTTCTCTACATGCCTTGCTAAAGTCTTGCAGTCATTCTCTAGCAAATGATGTTGTTTCGGTCTAATATAAGAGGAGCATTACCACTTATCAATAGCCAATAGGTTAATAAAGAGGAAAGAAATGGGAAAATGTTAAAATAGATGGAGCATGTTTGAAGCTCCTCCAGAACAACTCAAGGATTCATACAGGTCTCACCTTACAGAAGATAAAAGTTGCAAATATGCCTTGAACTCGGCTAGATCATTTTAAGGTGTTTCTCAAATGCACAGAAATATCCAATGGGAAAGTCGTATTACATAATTAGAGAAATTGGCCTGTACTGTTGAGTATTAAGATTGACTTGTGGCTTGTGCTCATCAACACTATATGGCCCATCACTTTACTCTCTCATATAAATTATATATTTAGTGTATTAGTATTTTCAGTGTTTCTCTGAGTTTCCAGAATGGGGAGATGTGGGCAGAGGAATTGTTTTTCTGAAGTTTGGGTAAGCTGGTGAGACACCTAATAAAATAATATATATAAAATAATATTTGAAAAATTAATTACAAACTTCAGTAAGAGAAGTTGTAACTTATCTTTATGTGAACAAAAGGTGTAAAGAGACTGAAATTCATACAAAATTGTACTATTGTACAATATTTTAGACCAGAGACAACGAATCTTAATGTGTTTTCACCCCTATCTTGGGTGAGAATTGTACATTGACCAAGACTCCACTTTTAGACTTTGTGGGATCATCTTTTACTGTTTACATTGTCTGATGTCTCAATGTCAGCCATGCAGTAAACAATCTGAGTGAATTCTACCGCTGTTTCTATAGTTCCCATTTTCAAGGATGAGAAAAACTGTTGCCATTCATCATCTGAAAAAGGAGTACCAGGCCAGCATTCTTCATCAAATGAACAAAAGTTGATACACCAATGTCAGTCAAATTTTGAATGGGCTGTTTAATTAATATCAGTCAAGAGCTTTAGCATGTTCCAAGTAATGGATTCATTAGAGAATAGAACTTGATGAAGAGATCCACAATAAGTTGCATTGTCAATATACATGTGTCAGAAATCCAAGCATCTCCACTACGATCATTATATAGTATCATTACTTGGAATTAAGATTGACTCAACAAACTAAAAATATAAATGGAATTCAGTTACTTGAGATTCAATCCAGCGCAGCACAAAACAATTTTATTTCTTTTCAATACTTTAAGATGTTTAACGAATGTTTTTCAGTCTGCAAAGGACCTTCTCTACCTCTTCCTCTCTTGATTATTGTAACAGAGCATGGGCTAGTGTATATATGAGTTCTTTGGGTTGGGTGACCCTGGTGGGCCTTCCTTCTATGTTTAAGGTTACAGAGCTTCTTTTTTTAGTTGCACCAAGCTTTTAGGTTGTCAAGGTACCTCCTACCATCCCTGAGACAGTCAAGGGATGTCCAGATAACAACAGGATGTCCCAAAAGCAAACTCCCAGAGCAGACGTCCTTGTATGTGCAGGTTCATCCTGGGGAGGTGCCCCTATTTTGTCCCTGTCCCATGGAACCGAGTAAAAGCCCCAGGGATATATCACCAGGGAACACTAATTATTTTGATCTTTATGGTCAATGGTCATGATTTAACCCTTGTATGTTGTTATCAATGGATGGCACTTCTTATGGGTAAACTTAACTCTATTTATGTCACCTTTGTAAACTTTGGCAAGCAGTCAAGTTCTAATATGATTAATATGTAAATGTGTGCTACGACATTTCGTGATTACTATGCACAATTCTACATGGTATCAAAACAAGAGTGAAATCATCAATCGTGATTTGTACATAAGATTGCACTTCTTTTGATCTTTGTTTTGACAGAAACCTTAATTTTAAAGAACCACACATATCTCACAAAACATTGCAATTTTTTCTTTTATTTTTGTTGGGAAGTTAGGGATTCACATGGGGCAACTACAGTCCAGATTTCAACTTTTTGTGATCTTCTTTGACTAAATTTTGCTTTCTTAGGGTTTTCCATAAAATCACTCCCTTGTTTCCATTTTTTAGAACTTTTCTTATTTGTTTACATCCCCAGAAAAATCATCAAAAATCAAGTTAGTTCTGTTCTTCATAGTTTTGAATTTGAGCATGAGCACATTCTCAAATTTTCTGATCAATAGTGGAAATGGCAAATTCTCACTTGACATTGAAGGAAACCTTGAAAAGAAATGAATTCATAAAGTGGAAGAGAGAGATGAGTATGCTTCTGATTTCCAATAATCTTGGATATTGCATTTGTTAGTGTTTTATAGATCAGATTGAATAATTGAAAGCACTCATAAAATTCAACACATAAGATAATAAACACAGCAAGATACCCTGGGAAAACCCTCCTCCTGAGGGAGAAAAACCCAGCAAATATTTCTCTTATATAATGAAGAACAAGAGCAGAAATCTGCTTACAAAACAGGCCCAGCAATGGCCGAATTTGATACAATGAATAATAGCACCTCTCCTAGATGCAATGATACAAACGAATATGTTTCTCCTTGAATTCAGTCTGCTGCTGCGAAATGATGATCTGCTGCACAAATGCGAACTTCTTCTAGGAATGCGAGTATTATGAATGAACTTGATGATCTCCAAATAACAACTTGACCTTGTATATATACAAAATGAGGCACCTCCTCAATTAGGTCGGCTCTCTTAGAGAGAATAAATAAATACAATAGATGTCAAAGGGGGTCGGCCCAATACAAGACATAATATGAGAACATAAGGAGGGTCGGCCCTCAAGAAATTAAATCATGTCAAATATAAATTAAATAGCCGGAAGGCTATCATTTAATTTATGCCTATTCTCAAATTGTGTAAGCTAGAAGAAGCAGCCCGAAGCTGCTAATAACATCAACAGCATTGAGAAAAACCTACCAAGAAACCAAGTGCTGAACACAAGGAAGCTGCATGGGCCTACATTGCCATAGTACGAATATCAAATATGTGGCAGCATAAATCTTAACCAAGAGATTTATGCGTCAAATTGGAAGAGTTATATAGAAAGACTTAAGTTAAAAGGATTGGGATGTTTTGCAAGGAGTTGACTAAGATGAGATTGTAGGATTTGGATCTATGGGTGAACTCTTCAATCAGGTATTACACTTGCAATTTACAATCAAGGCTGCAATGCAATGTAGACTCTGGGGAAGGAAGTTGTTGAGAGTATTCTCAACAATTTTCCTTCTAGTTAAAGGCATTTTGCGTGCAATTTGATGACATTGTGGGATTTGTGGGATTTGGATCTATGAGCAGACTCTTCAATCGGGTTAATTCGCTTGCAATTCACAATCAGGGCTGCAATGCAATGTTGACTCTGGAGAAGGAAGTTATTGAGAGCAATCTCGACAATTTGCCTTCTAGTTATGGGCATTTTGCATGCAATTTGGTTTCATTAAAGAGCTTCCAACCTTGAGGAGAATTCAAGAACTTCTTCAAGATGAGGTAGATAGAGGAATTGGCACAGCTGATCAAAGCGAGGTCCTTATCTCCAAAGATCAAGGCAGAACTCAAGGAAAGCATAAAGTGAAGGCAAGTTGATTAAGACAAGAAGAAAGCACCTAAAGATCAAATGAACTGCATCTATTGTGTGAAAGCTAAGCATACAGAACACTCACACTTCAAGAATTTGAAGGACTAGGAAGCAGAACTGAAGGCCCTTAAATGTGGGAAAAAATGATCTGAGTGCTAGGATCTTGTTCCTTTGGGCTTTACAAGAAAAGGTATTCGCTTGTTTCTTCTTCACATGGATGGTACGTAGATTCATGTGCTTCTCACCATATGTCCATGGTGGAGTCATTTTGTGGCTATGAGAATGGAAAGAACAGTGATGTGATCATTTAAAAAGTGAATAATGAAGGTCTTCCTATCAAGGGGGCAAAAGATGTGAAGCACAAAGAAGGGTATATTTGAAACATTTACTTTGTTCTGCAATGGATGTTAACTTGTTCTTCATATGCCAATTATCCCATGAGAGGCATATGAAGGTGGAATTCAATGGGGATAAAGTATTAATCAAGTACAAGAAGACAACTACAAGATTGTTGCTATAGGGATTGTGGATGATAAGGCCAAACTCTATAAGTTTGAGACATGTATAGATGAACCATAGAAGGAATGAAAGGCCTTGCTTGCTAAGGTGGATTATAGCAACAAATTTTGGCATTTTCATACAAAACGTCTAAATCATCGATCACTTTTTTTCATGTCTAAATGTTTTGTGGAAAGATCGTCTTCATCTCTTTTACCTCCTAGTGG
Organism: Sequoiadendron giganteum; assembly: GCA_007115665.2. NCBI lineage: Eukaryota > Viridiplantae > Streptophyta > Pinopsida > Cupressales > Cupressaceae > Sequoiadendron > Sequoiadendron giganteum. The sequence continues at coordinate 465,591,271 of CM021102.1, read as the reverse complement.
TGTATGTTGTTGTCACATGCTTGGAGAGAATTATTGAGATGCATTCCAAAAGTGGAAAGCACATGGCATCTACATTGTTGGAGTGAGTTCATTTGGATCTGTGTGCAATGGGCAATTATTCATATGGTGGTGCAAAGTACATTCCCACATTCATTGACAACTACTCTAGAGAGGAATAGATCTATTTTTGGAACTTAAAAGTGATGTTCTACAACGTTTTTATGTCCTCAAAGAAGTGGTTGAGAATTAGTGTGGGAAATTTATCAAAGTTATATGTAGTTATAATGGTGAAGAATATGCAAACAATGACTTTGGTGTCATATGCGAGGAACATGGGATCATGCATTAGACTACTATATATATAGTTCAAAACAAAATTGGTTAACAAAAAAAAAAAGAAAAAAATAGGGTGGTTATTAAGATGGAAAGGTGTTTTATGGTATGAATCTTGGCTTGATATGGTGGAGCAAAGCAGTTAATTGTGTTTGTTATATCATTAATCACTCATCTACTAGGGCTTTTAGGGACATAACTCTAGAAGAGAAGTGAAGTGGGCTAAAGCCTAGTGGGAGCATTTACATATGTTTGGATGTGGCAGTTAGGTTCAAATCCCAAATGAGAGGAGAACCAAGCTTAAGGCAAAAAGAAAGAAGTACATTCTTGTGGGGTATTAGGAGACTTCCAAAGGATACAAGCTTTTCAACCCTACTACTAAAAGGATTGAGAAGAGTAGAGACATAAGATTTGTTGAGAGCTTTTCTTCTTTCATGTATAGACCTTCTTCACTTCAAGTTTTGCTTCAGGAGTCTCGATCCGCTCTTATTCCTCATTCAAATTTTTGGCCATACTATAATTCAGCTGAAATGATTCATTGTATTAATGGTCGTATATATCTTATCATGTTGGACATGGTGTTGTGTATAAGGGAGCACATATAGTAGATCTACATGATGGACAAAGCAATAACATTGAGGATGTAAATGATCACACTTTTGTTCATGCAGTGATTCCTTCTAACTCATTTGCAACACTATTTGAGGACTCTAGGCCTAAGTAGGCTAAGAAGACTTCTGAAGATGTTCCTAAGGAATCATTAGAGTTAGTTGTTGTGGAAGGGAAGACTCATGGGCAAAAGAACAAGGTGAACTTGGCACTCATTGCCAAGGTCAAAGAAGGGCGAGATAGAGATAATTCTATATTCAGGAAAGTGCATGGGGAACCCGAAAAAGCAATAATGGCGGACGAATATGAGGCCTTGATGAGGAACATGTGGGAGATGATTTATAGGCCAAACAATACTTTGGATGCAAGAGTGTTCTATGGAAAATATAGCTTACTGAAATTGATTGGTTATTCATAGTCTAATTATGATGGTGATGAGCATGACAAGAGATTTGCTTCTAGTTATATTTTTTCCTATGGTGGTGATCAAATTGCATGGATGAGAAAGATGTAAAATGTTGTTTCTATGTCTTCTAGGGAGTTAAGAGTACTAGAGTTTAGCTCATGTGGAGCAGAAAATTTCAATAGTCATGTCAACTACTTGAAGAGCTTGAAAATAATCAAACTGCTATCCATATCAAAACAATCCAATGTTGCATCAACAATCAAAACACACTGAGATTCACATGAATTGGATTTGAGAGTGAGTGTAGCAGGGAGAGATTGATGTGAAGTACATTCCTAGTACATAACAGCTAGCAAATATTTTGCCCAAATAGCTAGTACATAACTGCTTGATCAAGAGGAGCAAGCTTACCTCTAAACAAGCATAAAAGCTAGTTGCAGTTCCTAGTGCCTTGAGACTTCACGATCAACAAACTATTGAGCATCAACAAACTCTAGCAATACATTGGGATGTTGATCCTGAAAATATTCGACAGATTGATAAAGAAGAGGCGCAACCAGGATTTGTTAGGATTTCATTGGACAAACCACAACTTCAGCCAAAGAGTAACACAAATAGCTCTTTGAGTCTTTTGATATTGATAGCCTAGATAAATATTGTCATTATATAATTTGCTGTTGTCATGATTAAAATACTATTGTTGTAATGATTAAGTATTGATGTCCACTAAACTCTCTCTCTCTCTCTCTCTCTCTCTCTCTCTATATATATATATATATAGTGCAATTCCCCCACCATCCCCAAAAAATGGTCCTCAAACTACAAGTAACCATCCTTGAAATGTGTCCCTATCCTCAAAATGCCATGGAACATAATTACATAACCATATTATAAAACATGAGCTAAATTGAGAATTGACATGAGTCAACATACGAATTTATAATAGAAAGTTAAATTTAAATATTTATTATAAAATAATATATATTTAACAAATATATAATATTACTTGATAAATTCAATTAAATAAATAAATAATAATCATAACATACAAATTAACAATAGATTTATATAATAATAATTGAAAGTTAAGAAAGTTAAATTTAAATATTTAAAATAAATACTAAATGTATATTAAAAAATAAGATCAACAATAGATAATATAATCCAAAATAAGAAATATATATATTTAACAAATATATAATATTAGCTAACAAATTCAATTTAATAAATAAAAAATTTATATAATTTTTTATTTATTGAACTTCAAACATTAAAAAGTCCAATAAAGAAATCTTAAAAACATAAAATAAATAAAGCCTAGAAAATAATCCTAAAAGTATATTAAAGCCATCACATTGTCAAAATTGGCAATTTAAAGACACTTGCAAAAATCTATGAAGCTTTTATTATGTTATTAACTATATTAGTGATCTTATTTATAGGAAATCCACCTAAAAAAGAGTGGTGTAGGTGTTATCCAATGGATGGAGCAATACTTAAACAAGCTACCTTTTATGTTTCCTTAATCAAAAGGCTGAATAAAAAATATAAAAAACTCTTAAAGAATCAATGTAACTTAAAAGATAAGTGGAAAAGTTTCATCTCGGTACTAGTAAAAGTACCACTTCATTATATGATAATGAGATCTATAACTAAGACTCTTTTTTCTAGAAAAACAAAGAAAGTGCATTGAAGATCATCGGCACTTCACTCAAGGGAAATTTTTTACATCATAAAAAATATTTCCATTTCAATCCATTTGATTATCAAGCGGAAGATATACTATGATCATGAAGAACAAGGTTGGAATCCCTACAATCACATACCAAAACTTTGTGCAATGCTTGGCCTTAGGTGATGCCATTGAGGAGGAGTGTGCATGTCAATGACACTTCCTAGTGGCTAAATTCTAGATGTAAGACTTAACAGACATAACATAAGACCTCTAAGCATTATGATTATATGTATAATGCTCCAAATTCAAATCAATGCTTGCCCTTAGGTGATGCCACTGACAAGAGTGTGCATGTCAATAACACCTTGTAGTGGCTAAATCCTAGATGTAAGACCTAAAAGGTGTAACATAAGACCTCGAGGCATTATATGTATAAGTCCTTTGGACATATTGTAAATTCTTCTCTCTATAAATCTTCCACTTGTAAAAGCATTGTATTAAAGACTTATGAGCATTATGTAATGAACCTAGGGGAGGCTAGTTTGAGGAGTCTCAGACTCCAATAAAAACTTTATAAGACCTTGTATAAAACATCATTTTTAAAACATTCGGATTTTAAATTATGACAAGATGACTTTCTTGTACTCTAGAATTTATGTTCTTCATTTTGGCATGCATTTGTATCCCCGTTTATCACTGTAAAAAAAAAAACTACATTTATTGGGGTACTTCATCTTTTCTTTCATTGAAATTGACAAGTGATAATCCCCTATTAACATATAGGAGTGTTAGAGCATAATGTTATTAGTGATCATACCCTTATAACAATTATTTATAGTTCTAATATGAGGATATAAAACCTTATGATTATTATATGCTTTATAAAGCATAACCATTTAATAATTAATAGTGTAGTAATTAGTACATTCTTAATTATTTACAAATGGTTGTTTTGAATAAGTGTAACTAATACCTCTTCAAGTATTTTTCCACCCCTTCTCCTACATATGAGGAAGTTCTCTCTCATTAAGAAGAGTGTGAGAATTTAGAGATTTATAGTGGATTCTATCACTATGTACATGAATTACTATTGGGCCATTGGCCATGTGAAAGTAAGAATAAGCAATCCCCAAGTTCAATATATGTTTTAATGGACCATTTTGTAAATGTTTTATAATGAAATGATGGTTTTTCGGATTGTTTTTACCCGAAAAGGTTTTCCCCGTGTATATGTTGTGTAATGTGTTAAATCTATGCTTGTATATTTCTCATTTTATTTATTTTTCATTTTATTATAATGAATAGTATCCTAAGATCCTAATTTCTAACAACAATCCATGGCAATCAAGATAGAAATGAAAATTGTAGAAAATCAATGCATTATATGACAGTTTGAGGAGATTTTAAATTAATTTGCACTGAATAGTTTGGCACAAAATTTAACCTACGCAAAAAGAAAAACTGGTGAGGGTTATCACATCTTCCTCATTAATGCAAGTTTTGGTAAAAGAAGAGCAATCAAATACAAACCAATGGGATTAGAAGGTACAATAGCAAAGGACTACAAAAAAAAAAGAGGCCCTCGACATAAAGTAAACAAATATGGGCATATCCCCAAGAACAAGTATAATAATAAAAGAAAAAGAGAGGAAGGACTCCATAAGGTAATAAATAGAAGATGACTTTCCAAGTGGACAACCAAAAGCCTCCAATGTATATGTTCAAGGATGCATTGGGGGAGCAAACAAAAAGTTCATAACTCACTCTAGAAGTGCCAATGCAAAGTCTCATAATGCTCATCATAGAGAGTCCAAAGCTAAGAAGTCTACACTAGACAATCCTAGAAGGTAGTCGATGTTGTATAGAAGCCCTCTTAATATTTGAGGAAAAATAATTGCTAGTAGAGAGGAAAAAATTGGTAATGTGATCATATCATACTTACAACATGTAAGGGAGGTGAGAGACAATCCCCAACACCAAGATGTGTCTAAAGGGCACTTATCACCTTCTACACCAATGACAAGTTCAAAGAAAAAAGTAATCAATCTAGTAGAACTATGATTACCACAAAGACATGTGTGACTAAACAAGGAGATCTCATAAAGAAAAAGGGCCAAGCCCTTGTGATTATGTTAGTGGAAGAAAGTGGAAATAGTGCAGCTAGAATCTCTACATAAACAATAGTACCTTCCACAAATTTCATAGTAGACTACACACTGGAAAATAAAATGCTCCCCAAATTCACCCTTTTGAAGTTAATAAAGGTAGCATAGTCTCACTCTATAAAATACAATGGTCCATCTCAACACAAAGTTGATGGGAGCACACCCACAATTGGGCAAGAGGAATTCTCAAATTGAGACCAATTTTGTTGAAGATAGGTGGAACATATATGAAATGCTCAACAGAAAAAGCTATTTTGGGGTAGAGAGAAGTCAATGAGGAGGTCAAGTCACATCAGTATTGATGGTAACTAGACATTGGAAAATTAAATGCTCCTCAAATTCTACCTCCTAAAAATAATAAGGTAGCATGGTCTCACTATATAAAATATGGTGGTCCATCTTAGCACAAAGTTGATGTGAGAACACACACAACTAGCCAAGGTGAATTCTCAAATTGAGACCAATGGTGTTGAAGATAGGTAGGTTAAACAAATTGTATGAAATGCTCAACACAAAAAAGCTAGTTTTGGCTACAAAGAAATCAATGAGAAGGTCCAAGTCACCTAAGTATTGATGGTAAATGTCCTCTCTAATGGATTGATTAAGAACCTCTTTCCTTGCAAGGAGATGAAGGGGAGCACACAAAGAGTACCTTAAGGGAGAAGTTGGTCCAAAGAAATGTCAATAGACTAGAAGAACAAGAAAACCTCGAAGAACCAAGACCAATACCCAAGGGGCCCAAAGTGACAATCTCCAACGTAAAAAGTTACTTTAGGGTTGAAAGAAGCCAATGGGAAGGTCCAACTTACCTTAATATATTGACAATATATGTTCTCTCTAACGGATGTATTAAGCACCTCTTTCTGCAAAAGGCAATGATGAGGAGCACATTTAGAGTACCTAAAGGGAGGGAATTAGTCCAAATAAATATCAATATATCAAAAGAACAAGTGGAATGTGAAGAACCAACACCATAGGGGCCCAAAGAGGCAATTTCCTCCAATGAACAAAGCACTAGAAAATGATAACTCCCAAAAGACAAAGCAAAACCACCCATGTATCTCAACTCGTGTATAAACAAACTAAGCTTGAAGATAGTCTCAAGACAAAGGAGTTGAGCAACAAATTTAACCTAGAATGCACTAATAAACCATCCATTTACATCAAATATACTCGAAAGCATAATAGTTTGGACCCCCTCAACCCAAGCTAGGGCCCCAACTATATTGCATCAAAAAGAAACAACTTAGAAGGGATATCCTATAAGTGTTCCTACAAACATTGGTGCTCAAGAACAAAAAGTGAGGTGTATCCTCTACAAAGACAATATCAAGACGCAAGTGAAAGCAGGGGAGGAATTATAAATTAAACTCCTAAATAAGTATAGTTAATGGTATCTCAATAGGGTCCCATTTATAGAAGAATTTAAACCTAGAAAGAGAGTCCTTGGTGGTGTTGACGACCATGACACTAGTTTTATTGCGGTTGATGACAAGCTAGTGAAAATTACAAAACTCTAATAGTGCATCAAGTCACCTTCGTAAGCCATCAGGAGAATGAGAAAGGAGGATGATGTCATCTGAAAAATAGGAAAATAGTAAACACAAAATGGTGAAGCAATCAACAGTCATCAACATAGTTATTTTATTAAAGATGTACCTCCAACTCATCAATGTAGATAGAAAAGAGAGTTGGTGAGAGAGGGCAACCATTCTTAACTCCACTAGTAATTTGGACAAACTTAGAAAGGTTGTAATGAGTATGGAAGAACCCAACAACTATCAAATTATAAGTGGGATATCTGTATAAACTAGTTACAAAATTAAATACATGAGCTTAAAGTGCTACCCATGTACTTAAAATAGAAGCACCAAAAGAATTGATTTTGGAAGCTTTGGGCAGTTTATACAAACTTAAATACATGAGCTTAAAGCGTTATCTAAGTACTTGATAAAAGCACCAAATCAATTGATTTTGGAGACTTTGGGCGTAATGCAAACCTTAAAAATTAAGTTTTATTATTACAATCCTTTGAGAGTAATTCGCTACTTATAAATCTTCCCTATGGATAAACAATAGTTCTCAATGGCTAATCATTATGACACTTGAAAACCAGAAAATAAAACGCACAACATTTCTCCCTTTCCTAATTTAATATGGCTTTTCTTTAGCATTCCATGGTTGTTGATCAATTGTATAAAGAAGGTTTTCTTTGTTGAAATTATGATTCACTGATGATCCTGTGAGACACTAAAGTGGACATCACTGCTAATATACAATGATTCCATGGAGGAAACAAAAAGTTAGAAAACAGTAAAGCGCTTTCTCTTCCAAAATGCCACTTAGAAAGCTTGTAAATACTAAAAATACAAATGAAGTGCTAAACATAGGCCTCTTCAACATGTGCTCCTACTTAGCAAGCCCATGCCCAAATTTCATATGTTTATGTCTTTAGCGTTTGTGGATACCTCAACACGTTTATCACTTATGCATAAACAGTTCAGACAGTATTTGTTTGTAGTCTACTAAAGGATCAAGCAAAATATGAGTTGTATTACATATTTTCTAGTTCCATACGAGAAAAGCATCATCTATCAGAAGAGAACTATAAAATTGCAATGCACACACATCTTATGAACATACAATGAAAGCATTAAATGATAAGAGAATAAAAGCTGCAATTGTGTTCCCAAGCACTCACAAGTTGTCTTTAAAAATTAAAATCAATAAACAAAGTAACAAGAGAATGAAAATGAAGGGAGATGAAAAAAAGCATAACATATTAATACCCAAGACTTGCCAGAAACTCTAGATGGAGTTAAAATCTACATATACAATTAAACAAGAGCACAGGAAATCTATCATCTGAGTGTTTAGCTTAAATAAAATAACTAACAAAAAAAAAGGCATGAATGAATGTATATCACAACTAATAAGTATAGTTTTTGGTTTGTAATGAGTTGTTTACATGCAAATAAAATTGAAGGCTGTTCCAGCCAAAAGGGCATTACAGGAAGAAAAATACTCAAAATAGCAATGATATATTTCTCTTATCATTATTTGAATTCTAAAAGTTATCTGTCATATGCATTTGAAAAAAATAGCAACTGATTAAAAAAGAAAGCATACCTCAGCATCAGAACGAGCCAATGCAATTAGAGGTGAAACACCACCTTCCTGTCCAATAGCAATGCTGTGAAGAAAAACCTGAAGTCAGCATAGAAAAGTTCACTCTAAATCCACAAATTGAATCTCTGACCAATTGACCTCTTCATATTTACCATTCTGAACACTAATCTGATCTACTAAGCATAGATACAACCTTGACAAAAAAAATTGCATAGGAATTATGTACTCCCAGAACAAATGAGTGAGAATCTACCATATGCTGCACCAAATATATTCCAAATAGGGGGGGAAAAGTTTTTAAAAGAAATATCACAAAAAGATAGCTTAGTGTAAGTGAGAAAAAAAATGATGAATTTCAATGAAGGCTTTATGTGACAGTCTACCTTGCAGTGTTTTCCAAATTTAAAACCTTGTTTATACATCTGAAAGATTTAAGTTAAAAAAATAAAATGCATACTTCATTTATTAGTTGTGATTGTGTCAGCCTACAAACCCAGCACAAACAAAAGCTTTCATCTGTCTCAAAGCAAACATCACTAAATCTCGATTTCCATGCATAAAATGTGCTAGGAAATAGTGGTCATTTCCATTGAAGTTACAAAGGATATTCTGTAAAACTAAATTTCCCTTTTTCCATTGCCATAGCATATCATTTTGTGCTTTGTGACTTCAGGAGCAAAAAGTAATAGATAGACAGAGGGAAAGACAAAGACATCGACTTCAGGAAGAACAAAAAGGGCATTGACACTAAAAGAGAAATCCTTAAATCTGAGATTTCATCTCTAAGTCAAATTTCTAGTCCTTTCAGATTAAGACTTAATTTCGAAGAACATTTCTATTAAAAAATAATATTCATTAAGGAATTAAAGAATTTGACTTGAGAAAATTTATCTGAAGATGTCCAAGAAGTAACAGAGAAGATTAATTTTTAAGAAAAATAAATTGTACACGTCACCCAGGAAGAATGCCACATAAATTTACTTTGATGAAGAAAACAAATCATAAATGCATACCTGTCAATGTCTTATCATTGCTGAAGATGCATCATGTTATTTCAAGAATTCATTCATTGTGGTAGAGATGTTTTGAGTTGAGGAGTATGAAAGATAGCATGGAGACGTTTCAGAAGAATGAATGGCCTATTAAATGCATGAAGGGCACTTTTTAATGAACCAAAAATAGCATGTGAACATTGTGTGCAAATAGAAAAGGACATGTGATGGAGATCTTGTAAAAAGTTACAGTCCTGATAGAGAAAAAAACAGCTGTTTATTCTTCATCAGAACAGAATTACATGTGTAACATTCTCATATGGATTGAATATTTGCAAAAAACCATTTACAACATCATGTGAATATTTCTCTTGAATCTTTAGCCCCAAAATGATGCTCTATGGAGTAGTTCAGAATAATACAAACTGTCTTGTTCAACAAAGAAAGAGTTTCTGGCATGGTTAAATTAATAAGAAAAGGAAATTTGTATTCAAGTCAACAAAATTTTATTCAATAATAAGTATCTAATGGCATAAATGTGTGTAAGTCTATAGTGTCGTTGAGTACTCGTAAGTTACAGTCACTTGATTAATCTTAGACACAGAAAAATACTAAATCAAGAATCATACAGGATAATCATGTAGAAGGTCTTCAAAAAATTACCTATTAGCTTCAGATACAGACAATCCCCACAAAGCACCAGCAGCCCTTTCTTGAAGACCTTGTGATGCATTACCACAATTTTGTGCAAGTGCAACCTGCACAACAATAGATCTGAAAGAATAAAATTGTTTGCCTGCAATACAATTTTACATTTCAGAAACTGAAGACATAAAATATCAATTTCTAAGAAGCAAATACAAACAAGAATAGATGCAAAAACTGCTCAAATTGCTAATGCATCCTGATAAACCTAATGAACTCTAGACAATCAATGTCCGCTAGCAATTACATGCACAATTGCAAATTAAAAGGTAAGAAGGTAATTTTTCAGGAAAAACAACTGCAATATAATTTTACATTTCAGAAACTGAATACATAAAAAATCATTTTTTAAGAAGCAAATGCAAATAAAAACACATGCAAAAACTGTAAAAATGACTAGTGTATCCCAAGAAACCTAATGAACTCCAGGCAATCAGTTCCTACTAGCCCACTTACATGCAACAGTAAATTAAAAGGGAAGAAGGCAACTTTTAAGGAAAAATTATGGAGCACAACTTGGATGCACATAAGGGTCTTCCATTATTAGGCAGCCCTAGATCAATACGTAATCAATGACTAAAATGGTTGTCAGCTAATAACTATTGCCATATAGTGATACTAGTATGACAAAATATAATTCAGCAATGCAAGGCAGAACAGAATGAACTCCATTCAAACAACCATGTTATTTTAGTATTTTACCAAACGCCAAGAAATTTATCACATAACCATACACTAGATTTAAATCATTTTCCAGCTAAAATTATATTCACCGGAAATTTGACGTGATACATGTAGTGTGTGTATGATACAAAAAACGATGTTAATCATGTAAAATCATGACCAAGAAAGCAATACCAAGGCTTCAACACCACCAGCAGCAGCAATTGCTTCTCTATTTCTATCATCAAAGGACAAGTTCCAAAGAGCTCCAGCTGCCTCTTGCCTGGACAAATTGAAAAAAGACAAAGGATAAGTATACATACGATGAATCCTCCAAATAAAGCAAAACAATGAAAAACCATGATATGCCATTCCCACTTTCACCAAACATAAATGTACACATTTCACATAACTTTCAAAACTCAGCTTGCTTACTCAACTGTGCCCATTACTCAACTGTGCCAACCTCAAAGAACAATGTAACATTAAATCCAGCCATCTTACAAAGAAAAGACATAACGTTATTCTGGAACTTGAACCTTGTTGTAGTTTAGATCAGACATGAACATTAAGCAAGTAATAAACTCAGAGCAAAGAACACATAAATTTATCCTGGGAAAACCCTCCTACTCGAGGGAGAAAAACACAGCAACACTTTTACTATTAAAGAATCAGATACAACAGTGCAAAAAATAGCACTTGAGAATCAAACCAGAAATGGCAGAATACAATAACATGAACCAGCACTATAGGTAGTGTGAATTTCTGAGCAGAATATAAATCTCCTTCTTAAGCTGTGAATCTTCTTCTTGAACTCATTAGAATGAAGTGAATTGCTTGTTGAATGAGGAGAGTCTCTCTCCTATTTATACAAAACTAGATGTCAAACTCGACTTGAGCCGACCCGGCACTTGAATAAATGTTTATAATTGATATGTCTAGATTTTTGGCTGACTGGGATAATACCTCCTAAAGCTATAAACATCAACACTCCCTCTTAGCTAGGGAGGTATTTTCAAGTATCTGGTCATGGATTCTCTCAACGTGACGTCCATAATGGCTACACCCAGTTGTGGAAAAACACAGCTTGGTCTCAGAGATGTGATTTGTACAAGGGCTTTCACCTCATATTTCTCAGTCTCAGAGAAATATACACTACAAGGGCTTTCACCTCATATTTCTCAATCTCAGAGAAATATACACTACAAGGGCTTTCACCTCCTATTACTCTGTCTCAGAGAAATATACACTACAAGGGCTTTAACCTCATATTTCTCCGTCTCAGAGAAATATACATTACAAGGGCTTTCACCTCATATTTCTCCGTCTTAGAGAAATATACGCTACAGGGGCTTTCACCTCATATTTCTCCGTCTCAAAGAAATATACGCTACAAGGGCTTTCACCTCATATTTCTCCATTTCAGAGAAATATACATTACAACAAATCTTAATGAAGTTGTGACTCCCTCTAGAGCTCCAAGTACCCGCATCAACCTCTTGACCTCCTCGACCAAGATTGTCTGCAATGCTTTCCTTAGAGGAACGGTTTCCAACGCACAATTCCGGCACTACTAACTTGCGAGAGTCCAGGACTTAGTCCTCCTCGACCTCATCCCAGATCACCCTATTTTGAATAGGTTAGCGGTGCTACCAATGTCAAAACAAGGTTGACTGCCTTGTGCAATTCCGTTCTCTGCAGCTGAAGAGGCCTTCCAAAGACTTAGCACCTGGCCTTGCAACACTGCAACCCACTTAGCTAACACCTTCACTTCTTCTCAGTGAGTCACTCTAGTTCCTCGAGACATAGGACTCCATTTTGCTAAACACAGAACTCCCTCTTGATCCCTGCCTCAATATAGAGATTGCAAAAATCCTCTGGAAGTGAACTCCCCTCCAATGACTGATCTTAGAACCTTTATCCTCTTCCTGGACATGATCTTAACTCATGCCTTGAATTCTCAAAATTTAACTCCCTCTGAATGGCAGGAGTGTAATCGAGGGATGAATCCATATCCAATTGCTCCTCGATGCATCCTGCATTTTAAAGAGATTAATAATAGTCCATAAAATCAAACTACCCCGATACAAATGAAGCATGTAGTCATCTAGCAAATATCATTAGATAGAACAATTAAAGGAATGATACATAATAGAACTTATCTTTGTGGAATCAGAATCTCCTTAAATGCTGCACTTAAATCCTCTTCAGGTCTGCTCTTATCTTTCCTTTAGATCTGCTCATATGTATGCATTAATTCTCCTTCAATTTGCCCAAACATTCACTTTAGATTTGCATCTAAAGTCTCCTTCAGATCTACTCTTGAATGCTGACTCTGCTTAGTACAGTCTATAGAAATTTCTTAACAATAGTTCCTTCTCTACCAAATATTGAACAACTTTGATAATTATAATATCGCTGGATGACAAATATCTCCTATAGAAGAGTCTTGTGCCAGATATGCCTTCAGGCTTTCACGAACTCCCTGTTATTGCCATGATATCCCCCTCCTCTCATGCCATAGAATCTTCCTTAGGCTTTGACAATTTTAGATATAAATCTTTGATGTTTTGTGAATCACCAACCACGGCTTTAAGGTATCACGACTTCCTTTATTCAGAGCATGATTCAAAGAATGATTTAATTGTTTCCTGGATATGCCACGATACCCAATTTAATTTGCAAATGGTGTGCTTCAAGAAAAGACATGACTTGCCCTGCACTGTTGGTTCTCCAAAATCCACGTCAGTTTACCTTTATTTGCAAAGCTTCTTTATTTCCCTCGACCCCCTCTCTTCTCAGACGGCAGCCTTTTATGAAGGTATTAGCTTCTCTGAATGACAACTCCTATAGCTGGTGCGGCATGTAACCATTCAAGCTGCTCCCGATAGCTCTCTTAACCTTCCATATAATGGAATGGATGACTCTTTATCTATTCTTTTCTATTCATGCAAACCTTTAATCATCCCCACAGGCATCAATTGCCGATATACTTGCTACAACATCCACGGTTCTCTTATTGATGATGGCTTGACATAGCAAAGTTGCGATTCTCAGATTGACGCCTCAAAAATATATTAATAGACTCGCTAAGAAAACGTTTCAAATTCCAAAGTGTCGCTTCAGGAACCAACTCAATTCCCACGACTTCAATAATATCCCTATCTCTTCCAAATTGTAACGGCTCTTTAAAAATCCTATGCCAGACAATAATTTTGTCACTCACGACTTTGAAAATTTAATTCAGTAAACCATCGAATGCCTCCTATACTTTACCAGAACTAGGATCGACATTTAGCTTATCTTGAATAAAAATCGGCTTTTGTGATTACTTCCACCGTGTTGCTCCAAAGGACTATATTCGTAAAAGCAATTAAGCATCTTATAATTCACTCCTGCAACTCCAAGAAATACACGTGCCTTAATAATCATGACTTCATTCACGAACCATGTTGTAATCTTCTATGCAATGGGAGATTCTTCTTCTAACTTCCATTTCCTATATCACATGTCTCTTTCTTCATATTTCCTTTCGGCTTCTCTTAAGAAAGGAAACGGCTTTTCTTAACCTTGCTCTGATACCATGTTGTAGTTTAGATCAGACATGAACATTAAGCAAGTAATAAACTCAGACCAGAGAACACATAAATTTATCTTGGGAAAACCCTCCTACTCAAGGGAGAAAAACCCAGCAACACTTTTACTATTAAAGAATCAGATACAACAGTGCAAAAAATAGCACTTGACAATCAAGCCAAAAATGGTAGAATACAATAACATGAACCAGCACTGTAGGTAGTGTGAATTTCTGAGCAGAATATAAATCTCCTTCTTAAGCTGCAAATCTTCTTCTTGAACTCATTAGAATGAATTGAATTGCTTGTTGAATGAGGAGAGTCTCTCTCCTATTTATACAAAACTAGGTGTCAAACTCTACTTGAGCCGACCCAGCACTTGAATCAATGTTTATAATTAATATGTCTAGATTTCTGGCCGACTGGGATAATACCTCCCGAAGCTATAAACATCAACAAACCTGACCCCAACTGTTTGAACAATGTCTTAAGGACAATTGAACCATGGCTATTCACCCTAATCCATTGACAACTTTGCAGAATTTATCCTCAAACCAGTACTCACAATAGTTATGAAAATTCTAAAAGAAATCTTATGTGTGCTGCAATACTTAATGATAACTAAAACTCTTATTTTATCAGCATATCATTCATAGAATATCATTCATTCTCATCTCCTAACAAAAAGGAACTAGAGATTTTGTAACATAGTACAATTCAACACAAAAAAAAAAAAAAACTAGACAATTTCCCAACGTATTTTCATATAAGGGATAGCTTGTTAATAAACCCATAATAAATAGATTAATTTGCATCTATCAAAGACAATGATCAGATTTGAGAATATATCACTTCAAAATGCAAAATTGGATGAAATGCCAGTAGACAGCAGCCTTCATTTTATAAATCGTAGTACTCTCAATGTCAACGACTAATACTGTGGAATTTGAGCTTTAGTCAACCATACCTAGCTCATTCCTAGGTAGAACATTTCTGTCAAAACCCATCATAAATAGTTTAATTTGCATCTATCAAAGACAACAATCAGATTTGAGAATATATCACTTCAAAATGCAAAATTGGATGAAAAGCCAGTAGACTGCAGCCTTCATTTTAAATTGCAGTACTCACAATGTCAATGACTAATACTATGGAATTTGAGCTTCAGTCAGCCATACCTAGCTCATTCCTAGGTATAAAAGTTGTGTCAAATATTTTCCAGGTTAGATCATCTCTTGGATAAAAAGCCAGTAGCCTGCAGCCTTCATTTTAAATTGAAGTACTCACAATGTCAAGGACAAATACTGTGGAACTTGAGCTTCAGTCAACCATACCTAGGTCATTCCTAAGTATAGTTCTGTCAAATATGGTCCCCTGCCGTTTTGTAATTATTTTTTGGTTCTTCCCCTTTGTGGGCCCTCTAGGATTCTCCACCTAGAACTTTCTTTGTAAACAGGTGTACTCTTGAGTCCCATTGACTTACTTTTGGTCATCCATGGACATTAATATAATTTCTTTCTTTCTTTATAACTAGCACCATCCCTCCAGCTGCTTTAGCAAGTCTGAAATAGCTATCATTGATTATCATCAAAATATTGGACCTAGCAAACTCTTCTATATATATTTTCATGCTCTTGGGGTGTTTTTCATGATTTACATCGCCCATAAGTTTATCCAGTATTATGCATAGATTCATCCTTTAACAACATGATTAGATATTGTGTTTTTATCATGCTTAAACTTAATGAATAAGCTTTGTAGCATGGCATTAGTAGCGCTGGAATTAGTTGGACATTCTCTATCATTCTCTTGGTATCTTTTTCATTATTTTAATCACCCATAAATTTATCCATTTGTTACAAGATTGGATGTTTTTGTTTTGTTGTAATTGAACTATGCATAATATAATTTGTACTACTACATTAGTAGCACTAACACTAGAATCAGTTGGACATATTATGTCATGCTCTTGCAATTTTCATTATATACATCACCAATAGATTTACCCATTTACAGGATGACTAGATATTTTTGTTTTTATTGTAACTAAATTATGCTTAGTATACATTGTAACATAATATTAGTAGCACTACAATTAGTTGAAGCCTATAGCATGCACGCAAGCAGTACTAACCCTACAGGTGATAACCTTCCAATGCTATAAGGAAAGCCCAAGAAGAGGATTTGCACAAATGAAAATTTGGGATGACACTTCCATCGTCAAATTTGAGAAATATCTGAAACACCCTTCTTTGAAATCTCCTAGGAGTCTAGAAATAAGCAGGTTGTATGTGTTCTACACGATTCAAAAGTTTTAAGTTTCAAACCCAATTGGTTTTAAAGTAGGGAACAAACACATGATTCCAAGTCAAATTAATCATCTTTGTATTGCTTACATGAATTGACCTTCTAGTCATTGTCCAATTAAGTTGCCTGTTATAACAACCAATTTACCAAAAATGAGATAAAGTATGTAAGCCCATATCATATACCTAAATCATCTCTCCAGAGCATCTATCAACTTATTATAAATGAAGGATCCTTATAGGTTGTCATATTGTCACTTATTGCCATTCAGATATCCACATTTCCAAAGAATGTCTACAGAATAAATGTGAGAAACAGGTCCTAGGGTGGATCATTGCTAATGCCCAAATGAAATGTTGCCTAACCTGGCACCTCCAAATAATGTATGACACCATAACTCACCAGGTCTTTTTAAAACAAGATAATGTTGAAACAATTTTGGCAAACAAACAGGTTTATTTTCCATTGTTTCCCATTTTTCCATTTTCACCTTGTTTTCATGTACTAATGTTTCTATCACATATTAATCCATTGCATGTGGCATTTAAAATTGCAGACATATGACCAAGTAATTGATGGATCCATCGATCATGCCAAGCAATGTTTCTGAACAACATAATTTACAAGCAAAGCACATTTAAATGGCATATTATAGTTTCAAAAAAATTGTAACTATGATTTGAAAGGAAAATACTGAATACTTTGTTGGGGCATTCACTACTATACAATATAATTGCAAGCTGAAAAGCTATTCAACTTTTCTCCCCTCCATCAGATCACTTGATAATGAAAAGTCAATTCCTTTGCCATTTTAAACAAGACTCATTAGCATGGAGGGCATGGATACCGGACTCTGAGCCTGCGTCATTATGCAGATAAGTAGACCATTTTACCACTTCACAGCCCTGTGGACTTCAATATGCCAATACTAATTGTCATCATGGAATATGATTGTGGACAAACATGCCCACCATAAAATATTCTCATGCTCTTGCACCAAAACCTCCCTTAGATATATTTGAAAAACAGGGGACTGGATTTCAGCAAGTCCATTGTCCTATAGAAAGGTGCCTTATCTGATATATTTCTGGTAACTAGAAATTTTACCAAAGAAGTTTAACTCATAGGATTGCAAAAATGGTTGCTAAGATACTGCTAAGTTGGGGTACAAAAACACCACAAGATCAGGAAATCCTTTCTTTCAACAATTTCATTTGATTGATTCATGTGTGATTGCTATACTTACACCATCCTTCAAGAACTAACTATAACTGCTAAACACTGGATCTTGAGTTAGCTTAACATATAAATGTTAAGTTTAAACTTTCCCCAACAGCCGTTCCCATGAGATTTATTTCACCATTTATAATATCAAAATTTTTATAAAGAATATTAAGACTTCAACAAGAAAGCAAGAGCATCTACCCTTCAGCATATATTTAAAGCCTCTTCTCAGGGATGGACATGATGATTCCTCATCATTGTAGTAATTTGCTCTGCAAATAGTATTGAAGCCTCATATTTTCTGCTGGTGATCTGTTTTAGTCTTTTGTCATGTTTCTATAATCATTTTGCTAGTATTACAAAACTCTTCATTCCATAACAAAATGTTACAGACTATAGTATTGAAGAGCACACAAGAAATACTGAGAGGGGGAGGGTGAATCAGTATTTCAAAACTTTTAAGACTTTAAACCTCATAAACCAAATAAATCAGAAATCAGAACATTATGAGCATCATTAAACACCATGAACAAGATGAACACCAGGATTACGTGGAAAACCCTTTAGGGTAAAAAAACCACCGCAAAATATTGCTTTTGTTTCTACAAAGGGCACCAACCCTGTTTACATAAGTGAGCACCAACCCACTGAGAGCACCAACTCTCTTCAAAACACCAACTTCGATCTGCTTAAGCACCAACTCCGATCTAACTGAAGCACCAACTTCAGACTTCACAAAAGAGACTTCATTCACAATCACCAATTCTGAAACTTATCAATGACTTCAAGCTGCACACCAATTAAGTCACTTACGCTTGCAAAAGAAGTATCTGATCAAGCTCTAAGAACTTTTGTTCTGAACACTCAAACTGCCACCAAATCTTAACTCTTTTCAATTTGCCATTTTCATAACAGGCTCATTCATGTACTGCAGAAACAGCCACTTCAATCCCATATGAATGCACTTTCAAGTCTGGAAAATAAACTCAATATGCAACCTCCTTGAGTAGACTTCATAAAATTTTGAAAAGGACGGCTCTAGTAAATACCATATGAGCATTCACAGAAATAACACCCTGTAGCCATCGTGCAAGAGAGACTCTACAAAAAACGTAGCATGGACTTATGAAAAGTCTAAACACACACCCTTCAAACTCGACCAGAAGATTAATAGCGACACCTTCAAACAGCTCAAGCCAGCATGATAAATATATAGTCTCCTACGGCTACAACATATGGCTCAGCATATCTGTATGTACAACACACAAGAATCGACACAGCTCATTACTCTGGATAACTGGTCTGCCAAGAATTAATAAAAGCTCTGCCACATATATGAAGTCGATACTAAAGAGGAAGCCGACTCACTTTAGGAGTATTTATGATGCAAGTATCTTCTTTTTAGACTCACAGAAAAGATGTCTTTTATAAATATCACCTATTTCATTCCCAAGAAGACTCCAATATATCAGGTTAACTTTCATGCTATTGATCATACAACACAGTCCGATGAAGATTAATATTCAGATCATATCAAAGATGCATATAACATCTCTCATGAACATCCCGCACACTCAAAAGAGATGTCTTTCATATCTAAACTCCCTCCAATAACCTCAACCTGGGATAAACTTTCACCACTCAAAAGAATAAAAAACCACAGCTGCAAACATTAAACTCATCAAAAGCAAGAACAACGTCCCACTACGGGTAATGAGGAAGCCCATTCAAAAAGGAAACCATGGCATAAATATAAGTCGTTTCATATTATAGTCTCCAGAAAATATTGAATACCGCCACTCCATACTCTGAGAAATCTGACGCACAAAATGCTATATATGCAGCCCATATGGTTTTAAAAAATGATAGCAAATGATATTGAGCTATACACATAAAATGGCTATATCTCAAACTGCATACCTGACATAGATGTCATTCTAGAAATCAACGGAAGATGTTCACAATGCACTTTTTAGAAGGAGACCGAAAGTCATAGACAAATTCACTCTGCTCCACACAAAAATGACTTAAGAAATATAAAACAGAATTGACGCCAAGAAACCAACACGTCTTCACACGCTACCAAAAGAAATCGAAAGAAATTAATAACGGGCGCCAAGAGTAATGAATGTGAAGAATGTTTTAAACATGAAGACCCGCGCCAGGATTAATGAAGATGCCACGAACATTATCAACAGATGTAATTTCCATCAGAGATGTTACAAAAGAAAATATCTCCAAAATAACTCTGTGCCAAGCATAGAGACATCTTTCACACACACGACATAGCAATATATTCCACTGACTTTTTCAAAATTAAGAAACTTCCATTTCACAGTTTTTCTATATCTGCATTTTAATTTTAAACTCCACCAAAGCATATGCAGGTCGAAGCTGAAGGAGAATAATCAAAGTATTTCCTGAAAACAACCGATGCTGAAGTTTAATAAACCGTTTCACACATCTGGAAAATTTGAACTTAGCTATATTCACCCGCAAATCACCATAACTACATGTAGAAATAGCAACGCATATTTATTTATTTTAAACTTTGAAACCAAAATGCAGTAGAGTCATATTCACGTCTCACGAATTACACCATAAGAATGTCTTCTGCCCAATAAGGAATAAAATCTGTCCCCAAATCATTAATTCGACCACCACTAAGGAGATTAAAAACTTTTCACAATTGACCACATTCTCACCAATTAATTTAGTAGCAAAAGCTTCTCATTTCAAAGACTCATGTCCACATGATTATTATCGAAGACATCTCATTCCATCATCACACGCACAGCAATAATGTTCCAAAAGAAACGCCTCAAAAACGTTTGATATTAAACACCTCCCCATAACACAAAGACGTCAATATGCTCCTCATAGGCATTAACAAAAGATTTGACCTTAACTTGAAGCAGACTTGTCAAGGCAAACCAAACATGCTGATTAGGCAAACTGACTTGGCAAAGGATGCTGATGAAGAAGACAAGCAAGAAGCTTAAGCAAGCAACCAAGTAGGTGAAGTAGACACACAGGCACCTCAAGTAGGCAAGCAACTAGCTGAAGCAGACAACCAACCAGCTCAAACAGATAGGCAAGTAGCTCAACCAAGCAGCCAAGTAGCTCAAGCACACAAGCAAGTAGCTCAAGCAGCTTAAGTAGACAAGCAGGTATCTCAACCAACTTGACATCAATGACAAAACACTCAACAAGTATTACACCTAATTTTTTTATTGTGTTTCAGAATTCTTTGTAAGTTTTGTTCACCTCTTGAATGTCCCCATTATACATTCAAGTTAGCATACAGAACAATCATTCATAATAACAATTACTTCAACCTAGGTATAATACACACATTTCACCATCCCATGCATTGATGAAGGACCTCCAAAAGGTTTCTAAATACACCTAATCAATTTTTAACTTACATTTAAGTAGGTCCTTTAGATCCTTAAACAACAGACTTGACAAATTTTCTATGCTCAGCAATACATTAAGGGAAAAAGAACACTAAAATATAATGATGTACAGGATGGCAATTGGCTCTTTAATCAGCCCAAAACCCCAAAGAAATACCTCTTTTTAATTATTCAGGGTCTTAGAAACTTATCAGGCTACCTGTTGCTCTTTTGCCAAAAGAATGCGGACAGATATGAACATTATTCAGGATGGCAATTGGCTCTTTAATCAGTCCAAAACCACAAAGAAATATCTCCTTTTAATTATTCAGGGTCTTAGAAACTTATCAGGCTTCCTGTTGCTCTTTTGCCAAAAGAATGTGGACAGATATGAACATTATTCAGGCTGGCAATTGGCTCTTTAATCAGCCCAAAACCCCGAAGAAATATATCTTTTTAATTATTCAGGATCTTAGAAATTTATCATGCTTCACATTGCTCTTGAATGTCCCCATTATGCGTTCAGGTTAGCATACTTGGACCTAGGTATAATACACACATTTCATCATCCCATGCATTGATCGAGGAACTCCAAAAGGTTTCTTAATACACCTAATCAATTTTTAACTTACATTTAGGTAGGTCGTTTAGATTCTTAAACAACAGACTTGACAAATTTTCTATGCTCAGCAATACATTAAGGGAAAAAAACACTAAATATAATGATGTAAAAAGAAGGATGGCAATTGGCTCGACCTCCAAAAAGGTTTCTTAATACACCTAATCAATTTTTAACTTACATTTAGGTAGGTCGTTTAGATTCTTAAACAACAGACTTGAAAAAATTTGTATGCTCAGCAATACATTAAGGGAAAAAAACACTAAATATAATGATGTAAAAAGAAGGATGGCAATTGGCTCTTTAATCAGCCCAAAACCCCAAAGAAATATCTCTTTTTAATTATTCAAGGTCTTAGAAACTTATCAGGCTTCCTGTTGCTCCTTTGTGAAAAGAATGCAGACCGATATGAACAGATTTTAGAGCAAATTTTAAAACAGTTTTAATTTCAAAGCGAGAACATGTAATACTTCATCTGAAAATGACTAAAAATTTCAATACCAAAGAATATATTTTATGCTAGAAAAAGTTCAGCTTTCTCTTTTCAGAAGCTACAAACTCTGATTTAGATGGTTGGCACAGATAACTTGTAGAGAAGCAAGCCAAAAATCAACATGCATGCTAAAAAACCCAAATACTGCGATTAGTTTTTCTTTTTGAGAATGGTAGAATTGATATCCTTTCATCAATTTCCTTCAATTGCTATGTATGTACAATGAATCATTTCAAAACATTTTTACACGCATGTTTCCCTACACTAGGTGTTTCTCACACAAAAATCAATTGCTGCATGCTGGGTCTTTGCCACAGGTACATAAAAGTTGAGTCGGTTCTGATAAAACTACTGCATGCCGAATGCCTGCTACACATGCATACAAGACAGAAAACATTATGTTGTACAAAAATTAGAATTTAAATCACTAAGGAAATGACTAGGATATCATATTCATTTGTGACCTCATTAAATTACAGGCCCATAAACTGCAATTATGTCAATATGAAGTTAAGACCCCTAAATAAAGCATTAACTCCATCATGACAATGTTAAGGAAAGAAAATTGTTTGTTCACAAGTCACTTTAGAAGAACTCCAAAAATATGTGCACAAATAACTTTATGGAAGCCAGTGCCTGTGAACAGATATGTAGATATGTGATGACTGGCAGAAATAAAATGCGCATATGCCCATAGTACTGCAGACAAATGTTCCTCCCTTCAATGCCTTCAGCCCAACATGTCTTCTGAATCACTAAAATTAGAACTTTCTTCATGACCTCAACTGTGGGTCGGCAAGGTAGTGGTAGATTCAAAACTCTATTGTCATAAACCAGAACGCATGGTTAACAAAGCACCCACCTATGTCACTTGTCATTTATTTGGGAAACTCAAATGTAGTAAATACTTTCTTGTAAATGATCGAGTTGTACATTAAGCACTATTGTGTGGCATCACTTCATTAGGTATTCTTCGGCAACTACAATGTACTCAGACCAGTGCATTTTACTAACCTTTGATGGACCAATGAAGTCCAATCTGTATTATTTAACTAGTTCCTGTGGTTGAGATGGCCAAATGGGCATAAAGTCTCTCTTCAATGGTTTGACAACTCTATGATATGTATCACACCTTGCCACCCATTCTTTCACACCACAATAAAGTGTTGGCCACCATAGGCCTGCTATGAGTACCTTCATGCTATGGCGTCAGGCCCCATGTGGCTACATCTCTGATCTCTTCTCACATCAAATCTTACTATTTCGTCAAGTCCATCTTGTACACAACCAATTGATCAATTGGAATTTTTGGCTTTCTATGTTGGCCTTCTTTGCTCCATTGGCTGCATGTCCCTCAGAAGAGAGAATGTAGATATGTACCTATATGTTTTCTACCATGTAGGTAACACAACAATTTGACACAAGCATCCAAAAGGCTTTTGTTTACCTCTCCAAGTGGTTCACCAACCTTAATCCTAGAGATTTTATCAGCTATAACATAACTCTTCCCCAGTTTGATAATAATGTTAAATGTAAATTCTTGTAGCAACATTTGCCACCTACTAAGCCAGCCCAATGTGATGGGCTTCTTAACAAGGAACAGCAATGTCTGATAATCCACATAGAATGTGAATGGCATTGCCAGCAAGTAATGCCATAACTTTTGTACTGTATAAACCATACCAAGAGCCTCTCTCTCTTTGCAGTATTATAATTCCTTTCTGCAGTAGCCAATAGTATGCTAACAAGAAATTCTGGATGGTCTAACTCTAAACCTTGAGTTCCTGCTTGAGCCAAGGTAGCGCAAATCACTATGCAGGCTCCTTGATTCTAGTATATTACAATCGATCAACATCTCGGACAGTCGAAATTTAGAAGATATTTTATGATCCTAAGCTTTCAATCAAAAATAGTGGTCATGACATAGCAATCCTAATCGATTATAATATATATATCGATGACATTGCCATCACCAGTAGTGCAGTCAATATTATTCAAAAACTTAAATCTAATATTTGCTATGTTTTTGACAGGATAGATCTAGATCTTCTAAACTGTTGCCTTAGCATGGAATTTTGAAAAGTTGCTAATGCAATATTTGTATCACAAATTAAGTACACAAACTTCAAGAAAATTAAGGTTGACTGGATGCAGTCCAACATCTATGCCTGTGGAAATTAAGAACAAAATCTCAGCTTACACCGACTCGCCACCAGTCAATGAACCACTATATTGTCAATTGGTGGGAAGCCTAGTTTATCTTACCACCACTATATTTTGCAGTAAGCTATGTTTCCAAATTCATGTCTAAGAAATAAGAACATCGTTGGCAAGCTGCAAAATAAGTTCTTTAAAATGTGTAAGATATCCTTGACTTTAGCATTCTATATCAGAGATACATTGATTTAATGCTATCTACTTGTACTAATTCTAATTACGATGAATCAGTTGATACTTGAAATTCCCAACAAGATATGATTTTACTCTTGGTTGAGGAGTAATTTCTTGGCAGAATAAGCACAACATACAGTTATCTCATCTTCCTCTAAGGCCAAATGGCAAATATCAAAGAATGGTCAGTATAGGTTGTGAGGCAAAGTATGAGGGTTATTTATTGATCTACACCTTGACCAACCAGACTTGACTTCACTTTTCTGTGACAATCAAAATGTGCTCAAGTCAACGAAGAAGATGTTCTATCATGCCAGAACCAAGCATATCAAGTTCATCACCGTTACATCCGATAGTTAGTCAATAATGAAGAATTTGTCTTTATAATTGTCCCACAGACAAGCTGATTGTTTACATAATGACTAAACCACTTGGAAGAGACAGAATATTATCTTTATTATTTACATGAAAGCACATTGTTTACAGGAAAGCACATCGTTTACATGACAACTAAACCACTTGGAGAGAGACATACTTGGGATTGCATTTGATTTATTCAATAAGGCAGTAATAAATTTTATAGGATATAAGATAAAACATTTAAATGTCAGGTAGGCTAATTGTTGCTAAATCATGCTATATTTGGTGAATATTAAAGTATTATTGTATTATGTAATGGTCATCTTAGCCTTTAGTTAGTCGGTAGTTTACTTTCAGTTAACTTAGTTTGCTTCAGTTAGCTTTTAGTAACTTTCAGTTAGTTACTTTTGTTACCGATTGTTTCCTTTTAGAAACATCGTCCCGTATCATATTATTTAAGGAGTTTTCCTCTCCTTTGTAAATAACAAATATTGAATATCAATTATCATTTCATGGGTATCAGAGCAAAGGCTCTTTTTTTGGCAAAATTTTTGAGCAATAAAAATTCATATTTTCCTAAGAAGTTTTTTGAAAAAATAATTCTAGAAGTTTTTGTCCATTTTTTAAAATAAAAATCATGAACTCCCGTACTGATTAACAATCTCAGAATATTTTTATCAGCTAAAAGGGAAAAAAATCATGAAAGATTTCAAGCTAATTTTCGTGGGGTTTGTGCTGCTACAAATCATGTTTTCTTTGCTGAAGATTGCGGGCCTGAAGTCAAGAAAAAATCGCGTCATTGTTATCTGTTAAGTCGCAAGGGTTTTTCATCTGGGAATCACGTGTTTGCCCAGGGAGAAATCACATCATTCTTTTCCAGCAAATCACGTTTTTTTTTTAAGAAGAAGAATCGCAATATTTGATTTTTATTGGTGAAAGAATTGCATTTTCTGCAAAATCATGACTGAAAACCTGAATTTTTTCCATTTGGAGTGACGGGTTGAGACTGTAAAATCATGATTTTTTCCTCTTTTCTTCCGCCGTGACTTCTGTTAGAGTTTCATGGTTTTATTTTGATGGATTTCCTTGGCGATTTTCAGCCAATCCGTGGCGTTTTTTTGTGGCAGCAATGGGTCTGCTTGACAGGTTCCTGCCAGTTTTTTAAAAAACTCCAGATGTATTTGTGACGATTTACCAAGGTTTTATGCCTGTGTCAAAAAGTCCTAAAAAGTTTTTTAATGTGACTAGGGTTTTCCAGAATTTCATGGGTGTGAAGTTTTGAAAAAAATTTGAAGATTTGTTATTGACGATTTTTTGAAACAAAATTGTAGTTTATTGACAATTTTTTAAAATCATAATGGTGCCAACTGATCACATATTTTACCTCGTTTTTCGTGCTTTTGGAAAAACGGGAGGGATGGTATCTATGCAAGAGTCCACCTCTTATGCATAGATGGCCAAAAGACCAACATATCGTGTCAAATCATCTACATGGTACATTGATTCTAGAGCCTCTTGACATTTCACAAACAAGAGAGATTGGTTCACAGAGTATATGGCTTGCTCTAATTTCCGTCATCTTTGGTGGTGGCAAAGAGTATATAGTTGTCGGCAAGGGCAACGCCCAGATCACATCTGGTGGGAGAAATTTAATATTTCTTAATGTATACTGTGTGTTGGGCATAGAGCTCAATTTGCTCTCAATAAGTCAAATTATGCAACATAGTCTGAAGCTGGACATCATTTTTAGTTCACACAAGTGTTGAATTGTTGACAAGGAGTCCAAGAAAACTGTGACAGTTGGGCTCAAGGATCATGGTTTGTATCGATTGCTTGATACTAGAGATCCTCTAGAGCATGTGTTGGTTCCAAAGAGTTCATCTATCAACACTCTTTGGCATCAACGGTATGGGCATCTCAACATTGCCTACCTCTCTCAGTTGGCTCATGAGAATCTGGTAGAAGGCTTGCTTGAGATTTAGCAGCAAACACATGGTGTTTGCGGAGCTTTCCAAGCAAGGAAGCAACATCATACTCCATTTTCAGATGGAAAGTCTTGGAGTGCATCCAAGGTTCTGCAGTTGGTTCTTGAAGACATTTGTAGACCAATGAATACTGCATCGATCATTGGTGCCAAGTATTTCCTCTTGTTTGTTGATGACTTTAGTAGAAAAATGTGGGTGTATTTTCTCAAAGCAAAGTCACAAGTATTTAATGAATTTCAGAAGTTTAAAGCATTAGTTGAAAAAGAGTCTAGATATCAAATCATCACTCTTAGGTCAAATAATGGGGGTGAGTTTTGTTCCAACCAGTTCACTAACTTTTGTGCTAAACATGGTATTAAACGTCAGCTTACCACACCCTATACCCCTCAACAAAATGGTGTTGTTGAGCGGAGGAATCATACCATCACAGAATTGGCCCGCTGTATGTTGGAGAGCAAAGATGTTCCTAAGAAATTTTGGGTTGAGGCAGTGTATACTGCAGTACACCTTCTTAACCAGTCTCCCTCACAAGCCATTAAGAAGATGACCCAGAGGAAGCATGGTCTGGGAGAAAACCAAGAATCACCCATCTCAGGGTTTTTCGTTCAACTGCGTATGTTTGGATTCTAGATGCCAAGAGAACAAAGTTGGATTCCAAGAGCCAGAAGTTGATGCTAACAGGATACAATGACAATCATAAGGCCTATTGGCTGATTCATGTGACCACTGATTGTTTGACATTAAGTAGGGATGTTGTGTTTGATGAGGAAGGTGGGCCCTTCTTGCTCTCTTCTCCCATCATGAGTTCTAACAATCAGCCTCTGAAGACCAAGGATTTGGGAGCTAAGCTTTTAGTAGCTCCACCTACAAGGAGGGATTCTAATGATTCTAGCATTGTGGAATCTCCTAGTTAAGATGCTCTACCAGCAGGGAGGGACTTTGATGTTTTTGACATTGTGGAATTCTGACATTGTGGAATCTCCTAGGCAAGATTCTACCCCAATAGATATTCCTCAGGATAGCCTAGATCAACATCCAAATGGTATTATTCCAGGCAGCCCAAGTCATGATGATGTTCATCCTGATTTGGAAGAAGATGCACCTCCTCCTTGTCCTAAGTGGTGGGCGAAACTCATTGGTGATGTTCATGATGATGAGCTTGTTGAGGCAAGATCGTCTAGAGGCAAGAGCAAGAACACAGTAAACTTTGCTCTTATGGCCAACATTCAGAGTGTTTATGAGCCTCAACAGTATTCAAAGGCCAAGGGAAAACCTAAATGGGGAAAAGATATGGATTCTGAACATCATAGTCTTTTGAAGAACACATGGGTTTTGTCAGATCTTACACCAGGGAAGAAATCCATTGGCTGCAAATGGGTATACAAGGTGAAATACAAGGCTGATGGAACATTGGATAAATACAAGGCTCGGTTGGTGGCTAAGGGATTCTCGTAGAGAGAAGGTAGACTATGAAGAAGCCCTTGCTCCTACAACAAAGATGAGCACCATCCGACTTGTCCTGGCCATAGCAACAAAATTTGGTTGGAAGGTCCACCAGATGGATGTGAAGATTGCCTTCCTCAAAGGCGATTTGGAGGAAGAGGTATGCATGGCGTAGCCTCTTGGTTTTAAGGTTGGAGGAAAAGAACACAAGGTATGAAAATTGTTGAAGGCTCTTTATGGCCTAAAGCAGGCACCCAGGGCATGGTACTTGAAGTTTGACAAGTACTTAGTTGCACAGGGATTTCAGAGGAGTCCCTCAGATGCAAATTTGTATGTCAAGAACACTGATAGTGATATCATCCTTCTTGTCATCTATGTGGATGATGTTATCATTACTAGCAGTAGGTTACATTTGATTGAACAGATCAAGTCAAATTTGTGTCAAGCATTTGAGATGATGGACTTGGGTCTCCTACACTATTGTCTTGGTGTAGAAGTTTGGCAGATAGGTGGCAGTATCTTCATTTCTCAATAGAAGTATGCCACTTTGCTTGAAAAATTCAGGATGGAATGCAAAATCTCATCCAATCCTATAGAGAAGGGCTAAAACTTTCAGCCAAATCAAACTCACCAGTGGTAAATGAGTTTGCGTTCAAGCAACTAGTGGGCAGCCTCATCCATCTTACTGCCACAAGGCTTGATCTCAGTTTCGATGTGAGCTACATTTCTCATTTTATGACTACCCATAAGGCAGAACACTAGGTTGCCACAAAGCGAGTATTGTGATATGTCAAAGGGACACCTGACTTTGGCATTTTGTACAGCAGATGCAAAGATCCTAGGCTGGTTGGCTTTACAAACTCAGATTGGGCAGGTTCAATTGATGACAGGAAGTCCACTTCTGGGTATGTTTTCAATCTTGGTATAGGTGCAGTCACATGGACAAGCAAGAAACAGCAAGCAGTAGCTCTTTCTTCAACCAAAGCAGAGTATCAAGGCACAAGTAAGGCAACATGTGAGGTAGTATGACTTTGAAGGATGCTTGTTGACATGCAAATGTCTCAAGCAGGGCCTTCACCCTTGTTTTGTGATAATCAAGAGGTCCTCAAACTTGCTAAGAATCCAGTCTTACACAAGCGAACCAAGCACGTTGAGCTTCATTGTCACTTCATCAAACAGCTTGTTGAAGATGGATCTGTGATGTTGTAGTAAGTTCGAACCGAGGATCAAATTGCCGATATTCTCACCAAGTCTCTCAATCCGAATAAATTTGTACAATTTTGGGATAAGCTTGGTATAGTTAGTAGGATAACCATTAAGGGAGGGTATTAAAGTATTATTGCTAAGTTAACGAATCGTGGGCTTTTTCCCCCCGTATCTGGGTACGGGACATTTTGGATTCGGGTACTGTTCAGAATCCCTGTGGATAGCACAAGGCATGGGAAGTTTGACATTGAAACGTTTTCCAAAAATTTTGCTAAATCCCACCGTTTGACTTGCTGACGTGGAGCTTCCAAGGCGAATTCGAGGTGATTCTGATGCGATCCCAAAGCATTTCGAGGAGCTGGCACCTTCCATTTTATTTTCTGATTTTTCCCGCTTCTATTCATGGACGTCGTTGCTGCTCACAACAATCCTTCACCCCAAGTAATTCGAACAACTGCCATTTCGGTTGGGTCGGCCTTCAACACCGTTCCTGCAAGACACTATAATATGCAATCCGGACCAATGCAGATAGAGAAATTTTGAATCACAGTCCATGCCAGTGCAAAAATTTTGAATCACAGTCCAAGCCCATATGATAATATGCCTAAAATATTAAAATGTTTTGAATCACTAGTTTATTTATTTTTCTTTGTAGTGTAAATTTATTAATAATTATTATTAATAGTTTTAATTCAATTTTAAACTTTAAATTTATTAATATTTTGTTTTATAATGATTTTTAAATAAAAATAATATAAACAAATTTAATTTGTATTTGTATTTATTATTTTAATTATTAATATTTTATTATTTTGTAGTTTAATTTATATTAATATTAAATAAATTAGTAATTAATATAATAGATATATATGTTAAATTTAAATTTATATTAATATTAAACAATTGAAATTTGAATTATTAATTATTAATTGAAATTCTATATTAATAATTTTTAAATTTTTAATATTATATATATTATATTATTAACTATATTATAAGATTTTATATGTTTTTAGTAGTATTAGTTCAATAATTTATAATTAATATCATAAATTATAAATTATAATTATGCATGATATGTGGTATTCTAGATTTTAATTCTTGTTTTTACTTTTTAGACTGCAAATATGTATATGTTTTTTGTAAGAACATACCCAAACCCCCTCCCCAAAAAAGGCGTACCAGCATACCGTACATGTATTCGTACCCGCGTACCCGTACTCGATTCGGCAACTTAGTATTATTGTATTATTTAATGGTCATCTTAACCTTTAGTTAGTCAGTAGTTTACTTTCAGTTAACTTAGTTTGCTTCAGTTAGCTTTTAGTAACTTTCAATTAATTACTTTTGTTAATGATTGTTTCTTTTTAGAAACATCGTCCTGTATTGTATTATTTAAGGAGTTTTCCTCTCCTTTGTGAATAACGAATATTGAATATCAATTATCATTTCAGTGAACTGTTGCATCCACTTCATATCATATTTTTAAAATATATAGAAAGGCTTCTCCGATGCAAATATTCACTTGAAAATATGCTCAGCAACATAATCATATTATGTTAAATATGCAATCTCTTAAGTTAAGTGCTTGTAGCAGAGTCCAAAGTGAAGTTTCATATAAAACTTGCATCATCTCTTAATCTGGCATTTTCAAAGCTGACACCAAGTAAAAGAGTTTGACCAAAAACTGAAGAATGACAATTTTCAGAACCTCCATATTGAGCAACCAGATGCATTTAAAACTTCTTAGTGTTATACTAGAATACAGCAATAAACAATTGAAACTGTTGCCTCATTTGGTACAAAGAATACAGGGGGAAAAGCAATGAAATAAATTCAACTGGTGGTCTTTAGAAACGAGTCATCACCTTACGCCTTCATGCTGAGAACGTGTAAGATGCACTAATGCTTCAAGAGCACCTACTTCTTGTCCAACAGCAGCATTATTACCATTGCTGTCCCCATGAGCTGCCAAGTTAGCTAAAGCACGGGCAGCCTGCAAAAAATGGAATAACTCTTTTTTCTCAACAGATCAAACCCAAAATATTATCATCCAGCTATATAGATGCATCAGATATTTTCTAGCTGCAAGGTATCACAAAGTTCCTAGACAACGGTAGAAGAATCAGAGAACAACCTAAAGAAACTAATCAAATGAGAATATCAACATTAGATAAAGAAATAAGCTTATGGCAATAGTACAACAGTGTCTGGCATATTCAGTACATAGGACAAGAAATGCATGGTAAAATGTCAGAAGAAATATGACTACATAAAATAGACACTTGAAATTCACACTATAAGAGTCCGATAACAACCTAAAGAAATAATCAACTAAGAGTAACATCATTTGATAAAGGAATTAACTTATGGCAATGATACAACAGTGTCAACCATATTCAGTAAATTGGACCAGAAATGCACTTAAATGTCGGAAATAAATATGACTAACTAAAATTTGATACTTGAAATATTCATTCAAAAAGAAAATCTATTACAAAATTTATTCCCCCAAACAATTCCAAATATTGCCCTTGTTATTTGACGAAGTAAAGTTTCAAGATATTTTGGTTCATGAGTTGGAAGCTGAATTAGAACTCGAGAAACAATAAAACACTAGCTGACATGCCAAAGGCGCCCCCATATCCCGGCTATATCTATAGCCTATGTCTCTAGTACAAATATGTCAGAAATAAACTTATGGCAATGGTAAAACAGTCTAAGGCATATTCAGTAAGTTGGACCAGAAATGCATAGTTAAATGTCAGAAATAAATATAACTAGTTAAAATTTGCTACTTGAAATATTCATTCAAAAAGAAAATCTATTACAAAATTTATTCCCCCAAACATTCCCAAATACTGCCCTTGTTATTTGACAAAGTAGAGCTTCAAGATATTTTAGTTCATGAGTTGCAAGCTGAATAAGAACTTGAGAAATAATAAAAAACTGGCCAACATGCCAAAGGCCACCCCCCTATCCTTCTATATCTATAGCCTATGTCTCTAGTATGAATATGTCAGAAATGTGACAGGGATATGTATCTGGGTACATATAGATAACAGTAGGCTCGTATTGATTTTAAACTAGATATGTTAACATGAAGGAGCCTGCTGTGATACATATCCCAGCCACATTCCTAACTTTATCCGTACTAAGTACATTGGATACAGATATTGTACTATGGGTGTGTGTTTGGTAACATGACTTACAACGGATGTACCAAATATTTAATATATATTTACACTTTGTAATGATATTTCTACATTTCACAAGTAAAATGATGGAGATCCAAAGTAGAGGCAATACTAATCCACATGACAGCAGCATAATAGAAAGAAAGAAATTTTATAAATGACCACAAGTGACCAAAAAAGGTCAATGGAACTCAGAAATACAACTAGAGACAATACCAAGAGGAAGCCAAAATGAGGCTCCAAAGAAGATAAAAGCTAAAAGATAACTAAAAGCGAAAAAAAAAACTGAAAGGTAATCTAAAGAACAAAACAACCCTAGTCCTGTTAGAAGTGAAAGAGGTTGTGAGACCAACAAGAAGACTATAAAAAATCCAACGGAATGTTGTGCAAACTGGATCTAATCTATATCACTAGAAGAGGAGTATCCACCTATGCCAATAACTATAAATGCAATGAAACCAGATATAATGATGTATCCTGTACATTTCTCTCAACTCTATTTTTAGTAATGTATCAACTGTGTGAAACCTATGGTATCTCAAGAGTGCATAATGCCACCAATACTAACTATAGGCTGAAAATGGGTGATCCACCTGGTGACCCTAATGGCAACATGTAAGGCACTACTTGTGAAGGTTATAAACTTCCTCAAGAAAAGAGCCAGGCATCACTGATATAGGTAATGGCAGAAAGTAGATGGCAAGCCACTGGAGTCTCTGCACAAGAAATTATATCTCCCCCATACTCATAGTATACTGCACATATGATAATAAAGTGCTAAGTCTCTGCCTCTTCAAGAAAGCAAAACTGGCAGATCCTGTCCTTGATCAGGATATGAAGGTTCGTCTCAATCTAAAGCCAGTGGGAACATACTCTTATCTGCCTAGGGAGACTCCTCAACCTGTGTGACAAATGATGTAGGAGGTTGTCAGATTGAGTGATGATGCCATCCATGGTCTACAAGAAATACATAGCATAGAAGCCGAGACTAGGACTAAAAGTTGGGGAGGACAGGTCCAAGAAACTGGATAACTGCCTCAAGATCATCTGTGACTGCACGAGTGATCACCGCCTTAGAGGGAAATACCTAATAGAGCATAATAGACTAGTGATTGTTTTGCAAACTCATCTTTCTGATTACCAGTTGGTTCTCATTTGACAATTTCAAATCTTGCCCCAAATGCATAAGATGTTTATCATATATTTTGCTGAACACAAATAAATCATACAAGTATACTATGACAAGCATTTATCAACAGGCTCAATACATTCATTTAACTCTTGGAAGGAATTTTTTATGCCCCTTCTCCTCACTGGTGATACCTTGATTTCAAATCTATCTTGATGAAGTTTTTGGCATGTAGAAGCCGACCTAACAAGTTGACAATTCATTGAAGGATATCTATTCTTGATTGTGATTTTGTTAACACTCTATAATCAATATAAATATTTAATTTCCAATTTTTATTTGGCTTAATGAGAACAAGAGAGCATGGATATGTCTGGATGACTCCTTGATCCAATAGTGCTTGAACTTGTTTCTCTACTTCGTTTGGCTTCATAATAAATTGCCTATCAGGACCTTTAATAAGATGAGAGCTATCTAATAGTAACTGGATCTATTGCTCTCATCAGCAGCTTGTCTTTAATATCTTCAAACAGAATACCTTCTAAAAATTTTGTACCAACTCTTCCATTTGTTTTTTCTCTTTGTTAGTGTATATGCTAGGATAAATCTCATACTTGACAATCTCATTATCTTGTTTATCTCCTAAAAGAAGTAAAGAAAATTCCCACACGCACTAATTGCCTTTTTGGTTTGTTGGTACTTTCCAAGAATTCAGATTCACTTTGAAATGCAAAATAGAATGAGCCTGTAATGTCCCCTTCCTAATCCATGTCAATGACTATCAGGATTAGGCTATTCCTCGAGTTCCCATAAGCTAATATGGTTGGTTAAGGGACTCCTCAACTCTTGGTGGCATGTTTGTAATATAAGAGAATCTTTTTGACACTCTCCGGAGCATTTTCGGGCATTTGGTCCAATACTTACTATTTTTAGTAGGCCACCTCCTCAACACCGACTTGGTATTTTCATATCAATCTTTCCTCGGGATGCTCAATTATGGTATCTAATCTTTACTTGGTGATTGTTTTATGGCCTGGGGATTTATTTTAAAATAACATTAATATTATTAAATTAAATTAAATATTTAACTTTACATTATGTTTAATATTTTAAAAGGTGACTTTTTGAGGAGACATAAGTAAGAGTTTTGAAAAGGTAAATATTTTTGCCTCATTAAACGGGACACCCAAGTGGGAGACATAAGGGGGGACTTAAAAATTAATAAAGTACTTTATTTCCCCAGGAGGGGCATGGGTTTTGGAGGAACATATAAAATGTTTTTTGTAAGCTCATTTGAGACTCATTCTTGGAAAATATTTTGGAGAGTTGCTTTGTAAGGACGAAAACCCTTATAGTGATCATCCACTTTGATTGTAAAAGATCATTCTTGGTGGATTTTAACAAGTAATTCCAATCAGGGATTGCACAGGAGCTTGAATGAGATTTCTTCAGTTTTTTACCAACATTGAAGGAACCCGTTTTTGAGACAAAGCTGAAAGACGAATAACAAGTTTGGAGTTTTTGAAAAAAATACAGTTTGAGCCTCCATTAGTCTGGCCGTACCATTCAGGGACAGGCCGTACCTCTCCAGTGAGTTTCCAGATTTGTTGAGGCAGAAAAATATAAATAAAAATCATTTTAAAAGGCTTTGGGGGAGGGCGCAGGAGTGCATATTGAGGTCTGAGCAGATATTTGGGGACTGATAAAGGAGTTTCCAGCCACCAAAGGGGCCGTACTACAGCCAGCCGGGGCATGGCAATTACCAGAGGTGAACGCCTAGGGTTTCCTGCCTATTTAACTTCAAAAGGTGGTCAAGACCTCTAATACATACCTATCAAATTTCTGGACTGAGTTAAGCATCGTTTGTGGCTTTGGTTTCAGCTTTGGAAGCTCTGTTTGCTGTTGCAGAAGTGTTTATCAGACCTACTCATGAACAGTCTTTGTGGGTATATCTAAAAGTTGATTTTTTAATGAAATAATCATCTGGGTATTTGATGTGAAGCTCTGTATTGATTTGTAATGCAATTTCAGATTATGGTTGTTCATTTTATTTAGAAATTCATGTGCTAAATCATTATGGGTATTGTTGCAATTATTTATGTGTAATTCGTATCATTTACATCTCCGTTACCGGTTCCGGTTCAAGGGTTCGATACGCTGTTTCGGTCAAAAATAAATTGGGGTTTGGGTTCGTCCATAAAAAAACTATGCTCCACGGGGACGCATCCCCTATGGTTTTTACCCGTTTCCCGTACCGGGTACGAAATGGGGATGCGGGTACTGCTAGGAAACGTACCCTAGCAGTACCCTTTTGCCCTCCAAGTACCCGATACTTTTAGGGGACGGTTTCCCAAAAAAAGGGGACTTGGGTACTTTTAGGGTACTTTTAGGGGACTTGGGTACTTTTAGGGGACTTGGGTACTGCTAGAAGTACCCGGTACTGCCTGGCCGTACCCGGCCGTACCGGGTACTTCTAGCAGTACCCTACGGCCCAGCCAAAAAAAAAAAGCTTTTTTTTTAAAAAGTAAGAGTTTTTTTATAAAAATAAAGCTATGGGTGGGCCCACAAGGGACGCCCCATCACACTTGACCTAATGTAAGTGACATTTAAACTCCAAAATGAGAAAAAAGTAACTCATTTTTACTTTTCCATTGTGAAGTGAAGGAAAGCAAAAGAGGAGCAGCTGAGTGAAGGAGAAAACAGCAGGTTGGAGAGGAGCTTAGGGCATCATTTCAGCATATTAGAGGTATGTTTTTCATCTTTTTTTTGTATTTGCTATTTCTTTTTAATTTTTGCAAGATTTTTTTAAGTTTTACCAACACATAAGAAGGGCATTGTGGGTTCATTTTTATTTTATTTTCAACTTGCAGCTCTTTGAATTTAAAAAACAATCATGAGTAGCAGCAGTGATAGTGAAAGTGATGATCATGATATTGAAATTCAAATGCAAGAAAGAACTCAAACTCAAAGAACAAGAAATAGACCTAGAAATAGTGCAACTGCAAACATTGGGGGGTGTTCAGAGAGTGGGAGTGGAGTAGGGTCAGCAAGCTCAAACCAATTTGAATGTCCATCTGAAACCCTCAAAAAATGGGCAAAAGGCCCATTTAACCCCAAAAAGCCTCTACTACAATTTGCAACAAGAGTTGATAAAGATAAGAAAAAAAATTCGGGGGGTAGTAGATTATGGGAGTGTCATTTGTGCCACAAACAATACAAGGGCAGCTATACGAGAGTTTATTGCCATCTTTTGTGGATTGGTGGTCAAGGGGTGAAAGGGTGTAGAAAAATAACCCAACAAAAAAAATTGAGGCAACTAGATTGCATATGGAGGGGGAGGCATTAAAGAAAGGGGTTTCAATTGAGAGTTTGCAGCCTTGTATGGGAATGCCTACACCATCAATGGATGTTGCTTCAGCTTCTCGATCTCATGTGGGGGAGGATTCTACTAGAGGAAAGAAAAGAAGTATGCATGTTGCTAATATGTTTAATGTTACAGTAAAAGATGGGGCTGATTCCTCTATTGCCAAGTTTTTTTATGGTAATGCCATACCATTTCATGTCTCACGTTCACCATATTTTAAAAAAATGTGCAAAGATATAATAGTTGTTGGTCCCTCATATGTTCCACCTGGAGAAACTAAGCTACGCACCACTCTACTTGATAAAGAGTACTCCAAGGTGAGTATTTTGATGGAGGACATGAGACAAACATGGTTGACAGATGGCTGCTCCATAGTTATGGATGGGTGGACCGATATCAAACATCGGCCACTCATCAATCTTATTGTGACTAGTACAGCAGGCTCTTATTTTCTTAGAGCTATAGATTGTTCGGGCAAAAGGAAGGATGCAACCTTCCAATTTCAGATTTTGAGAGATGCTATAGAGGAGGTTGGAGCCTCTAATGTTGTGCAGGTATTGATCACAGATTCACATTTTGATTTTCTTTCTTTCTTATTTTTGATTTGGAATGTGAGACATCATCTATAAATTAAAAAAATTATTAAATTATTAAATTGATATCTATACTAATCTCATATCAACTTGATGATATGCCATTGCCAGGTAGTGACCGATTCAGCCCGTGTGTGTAAATTAGCTGGATTGATGGTGGAGAGTGCTTATAAGCACATTTTCTGGACCCCTTGTTGTGTGCATGCGTTGAACAATACCTTGAAGGACATTGGGAAGATAGATTGGGTGAAGGCAGTGGTTGCAGAGGCTAGAGAGGTGCAAATGTTCATTTGCAACCATCAGACTTCACTTGCTTTGTTCAGAACATTTTCGAGGAAGGAATTCCTCAAGCCCGTGGAGACTAGATATGCCAGCTACTTCATTTTATTGGAGAGGATGGTTGAGATCCAAGAGGCTCTACAAATAATGGTGGTCAATGTAGAGTGGGGTAGATGGCATGAGTCAAGCACACCAGAGGGAAAAAGGGTGAAACAAAAAATCCTTGATGATGACTGGTGGTCCACAATGAGGTAAGAAAATTGGCATTGCTGATTTTATTATTTATTTGAATTATTTCATAATTTTATTATTGCTGATTTTCATTTTATTATTTAATATTTATAGGCTAGTTGATTTTAATTTTT
Organism: Sequoiadendron giganteum; assembly: GCA_007115665.2. Classification (NCBI taxonomy): domain Eukaryota; kingdom Viridiplantae; phylum Streptophyta; class Pinopsida; order Cupressales; family Cupressaceae; genus Sequoiadendron; species Sequoiadendron giganteum. The sequence continues at coordinate 465,552,666 of CM021102.1, read as the reverse complement.
GTAACTTGTTTGCACTTGCAGATATGTATGCTCCTTCATCCAGCCTATTGTGCAAGTGATTAGATATGCTGATACTGACTCTCCTAGCCTTGGAGAGATTTATGAGACCTTTGATAGTATGCTTGGACAGGTCAAGCAAGCAATTTATGGCAAGGACCCTACTTTGGCATTTTATGAGGAGCATCTTAGGCCCATTGTGACGCGACGGTGGGACATTATGAACACCCCGCTACATATGACAGCCTATGCTCTCAATCCAAAATGGTATGCACCGAGACCTGGGAGAGTGGCTCCATCTCATGATGAAGAGGTGAAAGAAGGCTTCATGAAAGCCCTTACAAAAATGTATACTTCAGAGGAATCTACTATACTTCGCACACAGTGGCTTGCATTTGCCAATCTTCATGGTCCAACCTTCGGCAAACCAGAGGCGAGGATGGATAGAGCTACATTGGCTCAAACCGACCCTATTGGATGGTGGACGTGGCATGGGAAGGATGCACCGGAGTTGAGATTACTTGCCGTTCGTCTTCTTTCACAGGTTGCCAGTTCCTCTGCTGCTGAGAGGAATTGGTCCACATATAGCTTCATCCAATCAGTCAAGAGGAACTGCCTTACCTCTAGACGATCGGAGAAGTTGGTGGCAGTACACAGTGCTTTGCGGCTACAGGATCGCCAGTCTAGTGAGTATCGTCAGACTCCAGCCTTACGATGGGATGTTAATCCCGAAGATGCTATGCAGATTGAGGATGAGGATGCACAAGAGGGATTGGTTGGGGTTCCATTGGCTGAGGTAGATCCTTCTATTGACATGGACACTGACACTGACTTAGACTCAAGCTCCGATGGCGATGCTGATTTAGACCTACTTTTTGCTGATTAGGGACACTGGACAGCGATATATTTTCTTAGTTTTATGTTTATCATGTCATTTCATAGTTGAGACTTGGAGCCTTTGGGCATTTTGGTTATAATTATCAAACTCTTATATGATATGTATGCACATTGATAATGAAAAGCATTTGAATTCTGTTAATTTGTTTGTCGATTCTCATGTGAAATCTCAATTCAAGTCTAATGATATATAATAAGCTTATACAATGTCTAGAATGAATGCTTTATCAATGTTATGCTATGAACATTTGAAATTTCTCTATATTTTTAAAAATTTCCCTATTTTTTTATCAGTCGTCCCCTGTCGTCCCCTAAAAAATGACCCAAAAGTACCCCCGTACCAGAAACTCGTCCCGACGTACCGGGTACTTGCCATCCCCGAAACCCCGTGGAGCATAGTAAAAAAACCTATAAAAATCAGAAATATATACATATTTACAATAGTAATTAAGTTCCAAATACCACAAATAGCTTCATATATTGTATATTAAACAAAACCACCATAAAAATAAAAATTATTAGAATGTCAATTAGTCAAACCCGAATGTCATGATATATATTATATATTAAAATTAACTACATTGTTGCATTTCTCCTTGCAGGTAAGCATTAAATAACATCAGGGGAAGATTGTCCAATTGGATGACAATATTACAAATAAAGACTTTTAGGCAAACTTGAAAATTTGGAGAGTACTTGGCAAATCAAATGAACTCAATGGGGGTTTGGGCGCAACGCCCCCAGCAGGGTCTAGCGGCACTACCCCTCGTGGGGGTATAGGGGCAATGCCCCCAACGGGGTCAAGGAGCCCCTCTTGGGGGTCTAGGGGCCAGACATCAAACCTTCATGGCGTACATCATTCTGCATTCACAATAAGACCCAAATTAAGACCTTCAGAACCACACAAAACTTCATGGCGTGCATCATTTTGCATTCACAATAAGACCCAAATTAAGACCTTCAAAACCATGCAAACCTTCATGGCGCACATCATCTTAGGGTTTTGGGGGGCAAGTTGCACTTTTTAGAGTGTAAAAAGAAGTAAAAAATGTAAGAAGGGTTAGAAATTGTGATAAAAGGCAAAGACCAATAGTAGCAACCACAACTACCTAAAATCTAAGCCTAAAATCCCAATCCAAAACAAGAAAGCACAATATAGCATAAGGAAATCGAATGAAAACTAAGCTAAACTCCACATGCTAAGGTTGATTCTTCCTCCTTGCATCTCCTCCATTTTGCTGCATTTGCAAGCTTGCCCTCAGATTTTGAGGTGTTTGAGTACCTGCAAGTGACAGTGATATGATAGCAAGAACATTGGAGATGGTGGTTGTAAGGTTGGAATGAGGGAGACAACCTTCTTTTATAGAAAAGCTTCTCGAAAGGACAATCAAGATCAAAAGCCAAAAAAATGCCAAGATCAATGGTGAAGGTTGCATGCACCATGTAGTGGTAGGGTTAGGGATGGCTAAGGATAGACAGTCAAGATTCAAAGAAGACCGAAGGCGATCAACGGTTGAAATTCAAAAGAGAAAGTGGAGGGAATGTGTTGGCATTCAAATAATAATATTTAATTCGAGAAGGGAATCTAGACAATTAAATAATCACATTACTTAATTTGGGGGAGGATGTGGAGAAATAAATAATCAAAAATGATTATTCATTTATGGGGAAAGAGGGAAATGACATTTAATTAAAATGATTATTATTCAACCATTTAATTAAATATGGAGGAAATGGGGTAAAGAGATATTAAATAATTGAAACAATTATTTAATCATAGAAGAAAAGGTTGATGAATAGCTAAATAATTAAAATAATTATTTAACTATAGACGAAGAAATGAAGAATGAATAATTAAATAAATGACAATATATTTAAGTATAGAGAGAAATGTTAGTGACGTAATTAAATAAATATTGATTTATTTAATTAATCGAAAGAGGAATAAGTAAGGAGAAAAGAATTAATTAAATAATTAAAATTATTTAATTAATAGAAGAGTGTGACCTAGAAAATAATCAAATAATTAAAATTATTCAATAATGAGGGGAAGGAGAGAAAATTGATGCGGAAAAATGGCGTTCGCAAGCCCAAGACATTTTTCAGTGTCTACAAAAACTATTTTTTTAAAAATCAGAAAAGGCGAAATTCGCCTGTTTTCCATAGAATCCGCCCAAATTCCCCACAAGTTTTTGTCTAGGACAAACCCACAAATTGTGGGCGAGACCCTACCCAAACTCACCAGGGACCAGATTCAGACCCTAAACCTGGGCCGGAATAGACTGAGACTCAAGCTGTCTAGGGACTAGACCGGTAACATAGCTTTACATTATCAATATCATACACCAAAACACCGGAAAACACAAAGGGAAAAATAGGGTGTATATTACAGAATCTATCAAAAATAGTGACCAACCATTACTTGTTGGGTCCTCAAAGTGAGGCAAAATGGTGATTGGATGTCTCGAATACGGCTACTATTCGTTTGTGGCCATTAATATGTTTTCTTGCTTTTTTTCTTTAAGTTGGAATTCATTGAGCTAGCATACCATCAAAAGTTTTCTCAATTTATAATTGTAACCATCAATAGAATCCTGCATCTTGTCATTAATTGTTCAATTCTATATAGTGATCATCGGTATCAACACATCAAAAAAGAGATGAGAAATTTGTAATGTCCCCATTTTCATTCACTTCAGCATTGTAGTTAGCTTCAACTTTCTCGATGACAGTCACTCATGCCAGAGGGGATGTTTGATGTTGGCGATGAGCTCAGATGGTCTGGAGGACGCTTATGCTACTTTCCAAAACGAATTCCAACTTTTGGCAGGTTCTCCAAGATTCTTGGAGAGAACGTTTATTTAAATTAAGTCACTTAGTCGAGCCCAATTATCATTATTCATCATTCGTATCATTCCAATGCAATCAGATTTCGATTCTGATGCTTTTTGATCGTTTCCGCAACTCAAGTGTATTATTGGCTTTAATTCAATTATTTTACTAAGGTTGCTTAATTTTATTAAAATAATTTAATGGGCGCCATAGTATAATAGCTCATCAGAAAGAGGATGAAAAGCTTTAAATCATGGACATATAATATTGGGGCCTTGCGTATCAAATATTATCATTATTTTGATAAAAGGGTCTTTTGGAGCAAAAAGAGCTTTTAATTAAAATGTATTTTTTAAATTGTACCTTCCAAAAAGTATGGTGGGAAAAATATATAAGGAGGTTTTGTGAGCTCATTTGGATTATGCAGATTATTACATTTTCTCTGGTGAAACCCTTGTGGTTTGGGGATTGAACTCAATTCTGTTGTCCCCTGATTTTGCAAAGCCAAAATTGGACAACCTATACGAATTTCTCACTAAAAATTCCTATTCTTGGTTCCTCTAATGCACATTTCTTGTGAAAAAATCGTATACTTGTTTTTTTTGTTAGGCTTTGGGTCATCTGGGTTATTTTCATTTTTGTTTCTTGTACATTTATGCCTTGTTTTCATGTCTTTCCTTCCTCTGGTCGGGTTTTGAATGTTTGGTTGCAAGTATGGGGCTTTTGAGCTCCAAGACGCAAGTGTTGCGTGAACTTGTAATCAGGTTCTTTAAGACCCGATTTTCTATTTGGGTCGCTTTTTTTTTAATGTTTTGTCATTTACTTGCAAGTCGGGTCTCAAGACCCGAATTGCAAGTCAAGTTGCTTTTTCAATTATGAAATTCATTTCACTTGTAAAGGGGGTCTTGAGGCCCGACTTACAAGTTGAGCGTTCGCTTTTTGAAGACACTTTTTATATGTCACTTGCAAATCGGGTTTCAAAGCCCGACTTGCAAGTTGGAGGCTTTTACAAAGTTACCTTTTATATGTAACTTGCATTTCCGGTCTTAAAGCCCGAATTGCAAGTGGAATATCAAATTCAGGTTTATGACTTGTAATCGCGCCTGGGAGACCCGATTTACAAGCTCGCGTGTAAAGGTTTTTCTTGAACCGACTTGCGTAATGGCCATTCGAAGTTCAATTCACTCATGTTAGTGATTCGCTTACTTGCAATCACGTTCAAGAGACCCGATCTGAGCTTATTCAGCTATGCATTTGCTCTTCATGCTCGTTTTTTGACTTTGTCTTCATTGTTCTTCCTCTCTTGATGCGATTTCCTCCATTTGCTCCTGCATTTCTTGCGGAGAGAAGTTAATAGTCAGCTGGTTGTGTTTTGAAAGGAGTCTTTGTCCCTCTTTTTCTATAAAGAGCTGGTTGCAAATCAAGGGTTCTTGTTTTGTCTTTTCAGTTGTGCGTTTTCCTCCTCAAGGTACGTATTTGGTCTTAGTTTTTGTTTTATTTTCTATTATCTTTTTTGGTTTCTTCTTGGTTTTAAGTTCTTGGTGCATTTTCGAAATACATTCAAGGAGATGAGTTTTCATTATTTGCTTACTTGCAATCGGGTCTCCAAGACTCAACTGCAAGTAAGCATACATTCAAGAGTCTTCAAAAACGCTTGCATATGCTTTCATTCACCTCCATTTCACTTGCAAATCCATCTAAACACATTTCCATTCACCATATCATGCTCCCATTACTTGTAATCGAGTCTCCAAGACCTGACTGCAAGTGCACGTTGACAAAATTCCATTTCACTTGCAATCGGGTTCTCAAGACCCGATTACAAGTTGAACTTGCAAATAGCATCTCCAAATCCAATTTTTCTCCCATCGCTGTCCAAAGCATATTCGTGAAGCATCTTCAAGATTTGGTGAATGTTACAAGTTCAAAACTCAAGCAAGTCTTGGTGGGTTTGCTGGTTTACAAGATTTTGGTATCATGGAATCACCCATTGTTGCTGAAGATGTTCTTACACTTTTGAATTTTCATCACAGTGTTTCAGATTCTTGTTCAATGACAGAAGAACCGGTTTCACCTCCAAACAAGAAGATGAAGGCTAAATATGACAAGTTTTTGAATGAGATTGTTCCTTCCCAGGTGGTTTCCCTCATTGATGAGATTAGGGACACGAAGATGGGACACGTTGATATGTCTGAGTTCTTGAAAAGAACGAAGGAGTCATCAACTCATGATATGCAATTGCTTCTTAGAGGTCATATTCATTTGGTTTCTTCATTCCCAATGGCTGCTTTAGAACCAGAATTTGTGCTTGCTTGTGCTACTCATTTTGATGAAGAAACAAGGACAATCAAGGACGGTGATGGGAATGTCATAATAAGTTTGGAGGCTGAAACAATTGATAAAATTTTTAGAGTACCTGCAGCTCCTTTGTATGCTGAGATCACTATGAAGAGTGCAACAGATCATTACAAGCAAAGAAAAGCAAATTGCAATAGACACATGAGTGCGAAATGGTTGAAGACTCCTTGGACTTGCTTTTCCTTGTGGCCCAAGTTGCACCGTTCCGATTTCATTGAGGAGATAGGTAATATAATTACACTTCTCAGTAGGTTAGCAGGTTTAAAATTTTGTAATGTGTTTGAAACCTGGATGTATAAGTACATCGTGGTTATGAGGAAAGGGCAGTCTCATATCTTCTAGGGAGAATTGATCAGTGATAACTTGTGTAGACAATTAGCACAGGTTCATACTACTTACACCTATTATATGAATTCATTTTTGGTGTATATTGCTGCATCGCTTAGACAGTTTCTTGGCCTTTCTACTAAGGGTAATAGATCATTGGTGCCAATATGGGAAATATTATGATCAGTTGACTCTGAGAACCAGCAGGCTTCATTACAGGAGGGTGCAGGATGCTTTTTTCGGTTACTTCATGTGTCTCTTTGACAAATCACTCAAAAATAGAAGTCTTTGAAGCAACCTGGAAAAAAGTAAATGAATATGGTTGTTTGTTTCTGCAGTTTCGCATTTTCACTTACATGAGAGTTGGATGTTTTAAGGGACAGCCATATATGTTACCTCGATATCCTACTGACAGAATTCTTCTGATGGAGTTGGCATGACAGTTGATGGTGGTTCATGCCATACAACTTTCTAGTCACAAATTGGGTATTACTATTTCTTCGCATAGTCCATTGCAGATTGGAGGGTATTCTATAAACACATCTCAAAGAGCCAAAGCTATGGATGCTGAGCTTCAAGAAATCAAGCTGAAGAAGTTCATTGCAAGGGAAGATTTTGACTATCGTGGAATGAAAGATAAAATTAAGAGAGCCTTTGCTCATGTTCATCGCCTTGAAGATATCTGGGTAGATCTTCGTACTAAAGAGGATGTGAGAAGAATGGACTACAGCAGGCTTACTTTGGAACAAATTGTGGATCTTAATTTAACCAGGATTCTTGAAGGGATGATAGATGATGGAGAAATCCTTGATCCAGAGTATATTGAACAAAGGGTTGCAGAAGCTCCTCTCCCCTCCCCGCAATGGTCAAAAAAGGAATGTGACTCTATCATTGATCGTTTTCAGCCTATCCTCGCTAATACCAATACCTGGTTGAAGGATAATAATGTCAAAACTATTAAGATCAAAGGTGAAGCAAAGAATGATTTGGCTGGTCCGGTTGGGCAAAGGTCTAAAATCCGAGATAAATCTAAAGAAGGTGCTTCTTCTTCTAGCACAAGAATCAAGTTAAGGGTTAGCAGAGCTTTGGTAATTCCTCCATTGGAAGTGTCAGCAAAAGGAAAAGAGAAGTCACAAGTACAGGTACATGTCCTTAATGAAGAAGATGATACTTATGAAGAAAAAACAGCAGAATCACCTCCTTCAACAATCTCAGACTCTCCCCATGCGGTCATTCCTCAAATACCCATGGATATTGATACAGATGTAGATTCTTTCTCCACTGTGTTTGTTGATCCTATGGAACCTAGTACGACTGTTGTTGCAAGTGTGGAGATTCCTATTGAGACTTCTCATGAAGATTTGGAGGGAATCTTTGATGATAATCCTTCTCATGTAGTTATGTCCAACATTCCTTTCTCTGAGATTGATACTTCTACCTTGAATTTTGACAAGTTTATGACAGATACAAATCATGCGTTTCCAATTGAACAAAGACCCATTGCAATTCAAACTAATACTTCTCCAAAGGTAACAACTATGGTACAAGTAGAGCCTGTTTCTTCATAAACCACAGTTGTTGTTTCTAATATGAGTACATTGGAATTACCCCCATGGTTGAGTTCAATTACGCCTAAAAGAAAGAAGCAGGAAATTTCTCCTGATGTGTTTGATTTTCAGCAATTTGTAAAACCTAAATCCAGGGTTGCAAAGAAGGCAAAGAAAGTCTCATGGGTGGTGTTTGATGAAGATAAAATGAAGTATGCAGAAATAGCTAAGCCATTGGTTGAAAAGCCACCTGAAGAGATGCAGTTGTCAAATTACAGGCTTACCAAAGTTGAGCTTGGTAAGCAGACACATTCTAGTCTTATGCATGATGCCACAGATTCAATAGCCTCATTGGTGCAAAAATATGATGAATTGCTGACAAGGAAGAATGAGCTCAAAGAGAAGAATTCACAGCTCATCTCAATAATTCAGAAAATAACTTCAGAGCGAGTTAATCCATTAACTTCTTTTACCTCTGAAGAATCAGTCAGGCAGTTGGAAAAGATTGCACAAAAGGCTAAAGCAGTTGATTCTTGGGTAGCTCAACTGATTGATCAAGGTCAACATTACATATTTTGAGTACCCTCGGGACAGCCAAAAAAAAGATGAATCAGACTTTGGAAACTTTCAAGCAAAGTTTGACTTCTCTTGAAAAAGATTTGAAAATCTGGCAAGAGATGGATCAGTTTAAACTGGAAATTCTGAGCAGCAATTCCATAATTTCAAGCAAAGAAAAATATGTAGAGTTTGAAGAACTTCTGACAAATAAGTCATTAGTTGTTGAAGATCTCATTAAAGACGTTCAAGCTACACTTGAAATGAATGTTGAAGTTGAGCAGGACATACTTGTTAGTTTTGAGATGATGTCTTGTAGGATTCTAAATCATGAAGGAGAGTTACTTGCAGCTGATATAATTACTACTGAGATTGCAGCAAATCTTCGCCAAGAGTTGGAATCATAACAGTTTACTGTGGATCCAATCCATAAGTTTGTTAATCATCGAATGATCCTTGATAAAATGCAAACCAGTTTTGAAGAACATAAAGAGGCAACAATTAGGTATTATGATGTGATTGTTAAGACTGTTGCGGTTGCCAAGAATACGCTAGGCCCTGATCCTGTTGAGTTTCAAGGAATTATCAGCAAATTTGAGTCTTTCAAAGCTAGGACTGAAATGAAATAAAAGTGTCTTATGATACTCTTTCTTTACTTTATGTATTTTGTTTTCGACAAGTTATATGTAAAAACAAATTTTGTAATTACAAGTGTTCATCTCACTTGTATTTTTGTAAAATGTAATTACATGTGATAGCATTGCAAGTCAAAATTACAATAGGACTTGTAATGCTGAATAAGTCAATTGCAGTTAGTTAGTGGTTGAGAGAATTTCTCAAGTTAGTTGGGATCCTCCCATCTTTTTCTCTAGACCTCTCTCCTATAAATACTTGAGGGGGTCTATTGTAATCTTCATCTTTTGGCAATAGAGAGAACTTTGCAGAAATTTACAGCAAAGAGACTTTGTGCTTTGTGTATGTGAACTTAATTTTCAAGTGGTATAAGGAAGGCATAAAGATTTCAGACTTTTTGTTGAGTCTTGTTGCATTTCATTACTGTGTTCTTATGTCATGGTAATGTAATTTTCTGAGTTCTTCTTGAGAGGTTGTGGAGTTATTGTGAAAAGACTTTAGTCTGATTTATTGCAGTCTTTGTGCTTCAAGTTTGAAGGATTAAATTAAATTGATTTACAGTTAGGAGTTGTGACTCGCAGGTGCACTATATTTACAAACTTTGTGCTGTTATGTGTTGCATTATAATATCATTCTAAAAGGGTAGATAGGATTTCTGATTCTCAAGACTTTGTGCTTGGAGATTGTTTTCCCATCCCGAAGAAGCAACGGAGGACTTTGTGCCTTTATGGAAACTTTGCTTCTTTATTTACTTCATCAATCATTTATGCTTTTAGCTGTGATTCTTTTCTGAAATAAGAGAAAAGAATAAGTGTCTTTTTGAAAAAAGAGAACAAGACAGAGTTTCACCCAGATTTAGAATAGATTTATAGTTAGAGTTAATTTTTGAATTGTTAAAATAGAAAGCAAAAAGGGGAGCCTTCCCTTAATTAGGAGAGTTTTATCTCACATACTGTGGCTGAAACCACAATTTTGTACGCTTTCCCAAGTATACAAAATTTTCAACCAACAAATTCATCTCAGTCTTCTGGAGTGTTACATCCCTTTTGTCCTAAACAAGATTATGGCAATGAAATTATGGTCATTATGTTAGTTGTGATTAACTACCCTTCATGAGAATGTGAAAATTGGGAAAATAATTTTTAATTTATTTGTTATAACTGCAATTATGAATGATTTCCTTATATATGTATATAGTGAATGTGTTGATGAGACTTTATTTTAAAAATGATACCGAGAACGGTCTAACCCTATTTCTTTGTCACGTTGTTGCAAGATTGCCGACACCTCGAGGGAAAGGGGAATATCATCAAGGAGAGGTCGTAGTCTATAAAAGATCAAATTACCATCAAGTCACGAGTTGGTGTAAGGTGACCACATGGAGGTCATAACCTTGGAATATACCTCATTTAATTAAAGTATTATAAAAAAAAAAACAAGTCAATTTAAATTTGTTCATCATCGTTTCCCTTTAGGAGTCATGTATTTACTATTTAGCCTTAAGTGCACCTTGGAAGTTTGTAATGAATTAAAATATTAAGTTGATGTTAATATCAATTCTTTAGTGGCAATAATAATGGGTCGAGGGTGGCTCTTACCGTGGGAAAGGCTGGATGAGTAACTCTCCGCCACCCTTGCCACCTTTCTTTATTGAAACATCCAAAAAGAGTAGGCATGCAGATGCATATCGAGAGTCTTGTTCGCCTTTGGGGTAATCTTTTGGGGCATTTTTCTTTCTCTCGTTTTCACCACATACACACTCTTCCTTCCTCTCTTTCAATTGGCTCTCTGTTATTGCATTTTTCTGTATGGTTCTTCCTAGCCAAACGGCATCTTCTTGCATTCATTCACTGTCATTCAGGTGCGAGAAAAAGGAAACATTCTAAGCTCTTAAGAAAACCGTCTCAGTCTCTTTTCTCTGGATTGTGAGAATCAAATTTTTGTAACTTACGTCCTATTCTTTGGAAGAGGACGCCAGAAAATCCTCAAGTTGAAGAAACGCATCTCCAGGCATGTAATGTGTGTATTTTAATTTGTTAAATCTTTAGCATCGAAAAGTTATTTACTTCGTTCTTGTGATCGTCATGCAATGGATAGCAAATTCATTGAATTTTATCGTATTGTTGAGTATAATGATATCGGTTCCTTGCAAAATCTCAAAGCCTTGTCTGTGGAAAGACTCTTTCTTTATTAGTCATGAACCTGTGTTGTTTATTCGATCTTGCACTCGAATTATTCTATCTTTATAGTTATGATCCTGATTTGTTTATTCAATCATGCACCCGAAAAGCTCTGTGATCTAATCCGTCAATGCTTAAGTCAAAGTCTTTCTCCATACTCTATTCTTATGCCGAATTGGTCAGATCATTTGACTCTATTCCGTCATAATTAAATGGAACTTAATCTAACTGTTGGAATCTTCAAACTGTCGAAAGACTATCATTCTCTTCTCTTGTAAGAATGAAATGAGTGTATTACCTGTGTTTGTAAAGGCACAAAATTTTGAGCTAAGTCATAAGACCTCATTCTCTCCTCTATAAGACAAAAATAAGATTCTACTCCTATTTTAAAGAAAGAATTAAGAGTTGATAAAATCCTTGACCAAGGTTATGATGCTTTGAATAAGCATTAGTCAGCCATCAAGAATCAGATATACCCCTGGTCAGATTGGTCTTTCTAGTTAGGAGAACCTATAGTGAAAGATTGACCAGGGTAGTATAGGTCCTTGACACCAGACTCAGATGGCATGATGGTAATTTGTGAGATCCTTTATTGACTGCCCTTGTGAAGGGTCGGGTTTCTTCAATTGAAAAAACACGGGAGAGACCAGTAGGTCTTTGGTTGGACAGAAAAGCCCTTGATGATGTTTCTTTTTCCCTTGAAGACAAAGTCTTGTTCAAGCATTCCAACAAGAAGCCTTCCGACTATACTTTCTTATATCTCTCTCTCTTTATTTCAGATATATATTTATTTTGTAATGTTCATTTCGTTGTTGTATTACATGCTCTATTCATTTCGCAATAAATGGAAAAGTTAGTTCATAACCAACGGTGGTTTTCAGTTATATAGACTGTTAATTGTCCTTTTCAGCTGAAAATGAAAAACTAGAAGTTAGTTAATGAATTGTTAGAGTGGTTAATGTTCAGATTGTTTATCTTTCCTGTTCGTTATTGCAAAGAAAACTCTCGTAAGGAAAACTAGTTAGTTACACTTCAGCTGAATCTGGTAGTTAGTTACCATTCTTAAACTGTAGAATAGCTTGTATATTACATGGAGGATGGAAACCCTCTTGGAGAAGATCAGTTTCAGTGGTGAGACTATCCACCCTAGCTGGTACAGTCGGAGTCATTCAGATTTCGCAGTTGGATTTAGGGATCGAAGTCAAAAATTTGTGAAGTCTTTTCAAAGACAAATTTTGAGGTAAAAGATTGCCAAGAAAGAATTGGACGCCATAGAGGTCAAATCCAGAGATTGGGCGATTTTTATTCATTGCATTGGAAGATTTTATCACTAGTCTGTGCGATTGTTGCCTACCCTGTAGCTTGGCATTTGCATTTTCTATCATATTGAGTGATTTTATTGAAGCATAACTAGGCGATTCATTGTATTATTGATGTGTGAGTGAATGTCCACCTTGCTGGGCGTGATTGGATGCCACATTATGAGCGACTTAATACTTCATTCCTCACATGATTTCCTTAATGGTTGTGGGTTTTATGAGGAGCTGGGCGCATGAGTAATAGCTGAATGAGCAAGTAAATATCTGGTCGTTCAGGTCTGTGAGATCTTTCCAGGTACGTGGGAAACATTCCATCTGGGGTATCCACCTTAGACTGGCATGTGGAGCAGATTTTATATTTTCTGGGCGCAAGATCATTGCTGGTATTTCTGTGTGCCTTTGGACAGAATAACATCAATATGATGCACTTGTTGATTATTGTTAATGTGCAGAGATACGTATCAAAAAATCTGAATGTTTGAAGCAAAGTTTAGTTCCAGTCTTGTGTTTATTTGAACAGTGATCTGTAGAAGGGTATTCTCACAAACTGAAGGCAAGGAAGGGGATGCCAAGGTTTGAAGAATGAATCTTAATGGTGGGTGATGGAATGCTGATTGTTTTTGGGCGATTTGTGCATCATAACTAGACACCATTGTTATACCAAGCAGGAGGGTTGTTCTGACATTTGAGGTGTTGGGGTTTATTGCTGGTCGACTCTTTTCAGCTGGTAGGCATTAAGATTTGCAGGTCGATCAACACTTTGCTGATCAATGAGGATGGCATGAGAAATGGCAGGATGAAGTTAAGGTTGCCATGGAATTCAGACTTGACTGGGTGGATTAATAATATTGTTGCTAGGCGATGAAGTATCAACTGTGGCATGAGATTAAATTCTATACTGCTGGGCATCAAGTTTGCATTACAAGGGGCCGACATTGGATTAATCTAAGGTAACAGATGGGAACTTTACTGATCGCTGTCCTTGATGAGTGTGGTGTGGGGTTGGTAGGCATCAACAGTGGTTCGTGATATGCCTGGACTTCACCGCTACAACAGTTGAGGGTATGTTTACGGGCCTGTGTAAGAGGTTAGAATCATTTATATGTTCATTTCTATATTTTGTTATACAAACAACAATCTACCATCCTTGTATTATCCCATGTTCAAGCGCATATAATGCATAATAAATGTTCCTTGGACTGTTTTATAATCAATGAATGGTTGCATATTTAAACTTGTTTGAGACCCAAGGAAAATCATCTTTCAGCAACAGGAAACTCTCCAAAGGAATACATTTAACTGTTTGACAAAATACCTGTTTGTTGCAACAGTAAAAAAATTGCAAAAATTTGTGTAGAATCTTGGCTAGGGTCTTTACAAAATTTTAATAATACTGCCAATCATATGAAGTTCCCTCCAGGTGTATAAATGCAGTACACTGATTTTTTCCAAGCAAGTAATGCATTCACATTAAATTGGACATAAAATTTATGAATCCATTCCCACAATTCAATTATCCCCTACCCATCAAAACTAGGGATGTTAATTTTCAGCATACAAGGTCAGTTTATAGCTATAAGAAGATTATTCCTTCCTTGGTCACAACATTTTTCATCTCTTCTCATTGCACAGTCTGCCTTGAAATAATATTATAATAATTCATTCTTTAGTCATCATAAATAGAATCCACTGTATGTACACAGTGTTAACAGCTTCATAGGATGGCAGAATCATAGATTCAATACCATTGAGATGACCTTAACTGAAATATTAACTGTTGGTGACAAAATTTTGGATTTCAAAACCAAAATTCAATTGATGAATGCTGACATCACAGTTATGTTCTTAACAGTAAGTATGTATATATATATCATAGTTCCGAGACTCGCATGGACTCAACGAGTCCTCAGTCGAGTCACCCCTGCCAAGTCTGGGGGGGCTCGACTCGAACATGGCCGAGTCTCGACGAGTCCTGGCGAGACTCGCCTTGTCTAGCAGACTCGCCTGACTCGCCAAGTCCGGGCGAGTACCGTCAAGTAGACTCAGCTGATGCAAGCAGACGTAAAAAAGCAAAAAAAGCCATAAAATTTGAGTTTAAAGTTGTTTTTTTTAAACTTATATTTCCTCTACATCCCTAAAAGCAACTTCATTTCATTTTGTTGGCAAAATAGGAGAAAAGAGAGTTGTAGGAAAAATAAGAGAGCATTGTAGGGCAACCAGCAAGGAGGTAGACCATATATCCATCATCAAATCACATTTGGGCAGCTTCATACCAGCATACCAGCAAGGAGGTGCATTGAGAGCTCTTTATCAATGACTGGAATGAGTTTGCATTTCATTTCAATCTAAATCTAAGAGGTAAGAGGTAAGCTTGATTTTTTTTGGTTTTTTTGTGTTTTTTGAGAAAAAACTGCATTGTTTTTTTGAATTTGCATTTCTTTTTGGAACAAAGTTACAAACCCTACTTTTTTTGGAACAAATTTAGAAACCCTCCATTTTGTTTTGGAACAAACACTACATTTTTTTTGGAACAAACCATACATTCTTTTTTTGTATTAGTTTAATAATTATAAATGACAATTCACAAATCAAAATGTTCAATTTTTTTGTAATTATGTGTTATTGCAGCAGCCTTGATTTCCAATTCAAATCATATTTTTCACAATGTCTACAAGCCCAATTAGAAAGGACCCAGTTTGGAAACATGCTGAAATTTTTCCCGGACAAAAAAAAGGAGACGCAAAATGTAAATATTGCAAAACACTTTTTCATGGAAGCATTAACAGATTGAAATACCATCTTGCACGCATACCCGCCCATGATGCTATGGGATGCTCTCAGGCACCTCCTAAGGCTGTTCGTGAGGTACAAGTACATTTAGAAACATTTGAACTGCAAAAATAATTGAAAAAGAGTGCAAGTGCTTCTGCTAGTGCTAGTGCTGCCGCTAGTGCTAGTGGTAGTGGGAGTGTTAGCATTGGTCCTAGAGTTCGTAAATATAGGATGGATTCATATTTTGTGCCATGCACTACTCCTAATTCCCAACCGTCGCTTGAAAGCATGGGTTGGAACAAGGAGGCACATGATACCTCTAAACAATCAATTACAGACTTTTGGTACTATTGCACCATTCATTCCATGCAACCAAGTAATTCTTTTTTGTTTGATTGTTTTAAAATTTACAGTTTGATTCTTTGTCTCATGAATTTTTATATTTAGATCTAAGTTACCGATTCATTTTTGGATTCGGGTACGGGTACGCGAATTCGATACGGGATTTGGCAACAAAAAAAATTTGGGGTTGGGTACGGCTTGGATTCGGCAATACAAAAAACATATAAAAATCAGAAATATATACATATTTGCAGCAGTATTTGAGTTTAGAATACACCACCATATTAATAGTCTAATAACATAGCAAAAATACATCACCACTTTCATAGTCAAATATTAAAATATTAGTGATACTCAAAAGTCGAATGTCATGATATAAAATTATAAATTAAAGTTCAAACATAAAATGTCAAGTGTTTACAATCAGCTATTATTGATCAATGATCAATCTGATTCATATGGGTCATCAAAAAAAGCAGCATCATCAGCATCATTAGATGATACATTTTGTGTAGAACCACAAACAGCATTAGTGGCACTAGCACTAACACTACCACTCTCATACTCAATAGCTGCTTCAGGCTCATAGTCATCATCAATATCAAGTGCAGCCAAGTGACTTGTGGAAGCATCCAAGTCAAGCTGCTCTGGCTCAATATCCCACCTCCTTGTGTCTCCTTCTTTGTAGGAACTTTGCTTATGTGTAAGGAGGCGCAAGTTTGAATGCACATAAACCAAGTCCTCTGCCTTTTTTGAATGTAGCCTATTGCGTTTTATTCAGTGGATGAAGGAGTATGTGCTCCAATTCCTCTCAGAAGCCGATGAACTAGCAACCTATTAAGACCAAATTAAATAGTTAAGAACTTAAGAGTTACAAAATTAATAAAAATTAAAATTACAAAATATAAAACTTACTTGGGATAAAATTTTAATTGCAATAGGTTGGAGGTGCATGTATTCTTGCCCATGGAAGTACCACCAACTATGAGCATCCACCCTAGACTTGTCTCGAAGAACATCCATATTCTGATCAACAGTACCGGAGCATGCAAAAGCAATGAACTCAGCCCTCACTCGATCATGTTGGTCACGATCACTGAAGATTCTACGAAGTGCTGGCTTGTACCCTTGACCACTTCAACATCCCTATATGGAGCAACTCTTGGTAAAGCAGAAAGTATCACAGGACTATAATATTTGGGACTCAATGCAAAAGCAAGAAGATGCAATGGAGTGGTCATTTTGTTCCATCTATCAACCATGATTTCCTTTAGCTCTTTGAAGAATTTTTCTTTAGGATCTTCCTCTTTTGCATTGATGATGGTTTTCATATTCTCAATCATTGAGTCAATACCATCATATTCTTCTCCCAAACAAGGTCTATCCATGTTTGTGCAACGGATCATGCTCAATATAGGCTCAGTGAAACTAACCAGGTACTCAACACGATCCCACCAACTATCATCTAGGATCCTTTGCTTGACCCTATTTGCCCTTTCACTGCTAGATTGCCTCCATATGGACCAATTAGGGTTGATTACCATTGTACAAAGTGCCTCACGAACCTTTATAAGTCGCCTCAACACAATTGTGTTGGAGGCAAAACGGGTCTCAACAACCTGTTTGGAAATCAAAATTTAAAATCAAATGAAAATTTAAAATTTAAAAATATTGAGAATTAACTTACCTTCAACAATTCCAATTTTGAGAATTGTCTAAATATTCCTTGTGTCATATGGTGGTTGGTGACAAACATTTGGATGTCTTCGCCCTCAGCATACAACTGTTTGATCCACTCAATTTTGGATCCAATTTTTTGTAGCATTAAATTGAGGGAGTGGACAGCACAAGGTGTCCAAAAAATGTGGGGATACTTCTCCTCAATCAATAACCCTGCAGCCCTACAATTTTTGGCATTGTCAGTTACAACTTGCACAACATTTTGATGGCCCACTTCTTCAATAGCTTGGCAAAGGATGTTAGCAATAAATGGACCATCTTTCACCTATCCTTCACAATCCACTGCTCTCAAAAACATTGCCCCTTTAGGGAACACGGCAATAACATTGATCAATGGGCGATTTTTCGCATCTTTCCATCCATCAGAAACAATGGTCACCCCTATTTCGATCCATGAATCCCTTATGGGCTTCAATGAGTCTGCTACATGTTTCACCTCTTTCTCCAATAAGGTGCAACGCATCTTCTCAAAACCTGGGCCCTTATACCCCTTTGGAGCCTCATTAATAGATTTCACCATTTTTTGCCAATATAGTGAACGAACAACGTTGAATGCCAATCCATTGGCATAGACACATCTTGCTATGTCTTGATCAGCAATATCTCTTGCCTCATTCTGAAATGAAGCTTCCAACGGTCCCTTAGATCTTTTATTTGATGAGGGCACAGTTTGTTGTTGAGGGATGTTCATAAATGGATGGCTTTGTGTAGGCGAAATATAAGTAGGTGGTGGTGTAAGGGGTTTCATGGATCGAGATCCTTTCCTCAAAGGATGGCTTCTTTTAAGACTACTAGTTGTATGCTCTGATTTTTATTGCTCAGCAATATATTTCAACACTACATCATCTAGAAGGCCTTTGCCATCACCAAAAGGAGGTCCTGGACAAGGTTTGATGCCATTATCAGGGATCTTACACAAGTGGGCTCTCACTTGACTGTATGAGCTCGTATATTGAACTTTGCAATGACCACAAATCCAAAAAAATACTCCACCACCTGGACATTGTTGAACCATTTCTACATATTTCCAAAGGGGAGAGGTTGCATTTATTTTGAAACGAGATTGGCCTAAGGAAGAACTGGATGCCATTGTAATACCTAAGGCACAACAAATTGAAATAATTTTGGTATTGAAATTTGAAACTAAAAAACTTAAAAGAATGAGAACAATCAACAAAACAAAATAGTTCATTTGTTAAAAAAATGTAAGAAAAAAATAAAAAAACTTCAAAGAAACCTACCTCTTTTGAAGAAATCTTGCTCTACAATCTTCTTGGCAACGAACGGACACTTGCAAGTGCTTAGGAATAGCACAACAATCAACTTTGAACAACCAACGATCAACCTTCAAGTCTATTCAAGCTTGTGCAAGCAAGAGAGAAAGTTCAGCAATGGAGGCAAAAAAACTTTTTTTTCATTCACAAATTGTTAAATGAGATTGTTTTTACCTATTTAGTGTGTTTGGAGGGACGAATTAGGGTTTTAATGATTATTAAAATATTAAAAAGTCAATATTCGATCAAAAAAATGAATTAAAAATGCAAAAAAAAGGCCTTTTTCCGCGGACTGGGCGTTTTCACGCCTAGATTCGTCGCGGATTCGCCTTGGATTCGTTTTGCCAAATCTTGGACGAATCCGCAGGCGCCCGGCGAATCCAGATCGAATCAGCAGGCGCAAAAACGAATCCTGGACGAATCCAGGTCGTACTGTACCCAAATCTCGTACCCGGTACGTATCGAATCATATCCGAGCTTTGCTAGGGACGAATCAGTAACTTAGATTTAGATGTATGTCGAATTCAAATTTAAAGTTAAACTCTCCATTTTACAAAAATTATCTTATTTAATTTATTTATGACATGTGTTAGGTCTCCTTTTTGGCAAAATATGGTTGATGCCATAACTATTTGTGGGGTGGGGTTCAAAGCCCCTATTGAAGATGAATTAAGGGACCCACTTTTGACACAAAAGATGGCTGATGTAAAAGCCCAAATAGAGTAGTAGCGCTTGCTATGGAGTAAGAGGGGTTGCACCATCATTACCGATGGTTGGACCGATGGGAAAAATAGGATGCTACTGAATTTTCTTGTTTCCTCCACAGGTAATTGTACTTCCCTCAATGCATTGAATAATTTGAAATTTGAATTTGATTTAGTGATAAATATTTTTAATTTATGTTTTATTGAATCATTGATTTTGCTTCTTTTTCAGGTGGCACTATGTTCATCAAGTCAATAGATGCTTCAATGCATGTAAAATATGCCACATACCTTTTAGAGGTCATACTTGAGGTGGGCGAGGAGAATGAGGTTCATGTGGTGACTGATAATGCAGCAAATTATGTTGCTGCAGGTAAATTGATGATGGAGAGGCACCAAACAATATTTTGGACTCCATGTGCCGCCCATTGCCTTGACCTCATATTGGAGGATCTTGGCAAACTTCCATGGATCAAAACATGTGTGGATATGGCCAAAACAAATTGCAAATTTACATACAATCACACATGGGTCCTAAGCCTAATGAGACAATACACGGAGTTGAGAGAGTTGGCTCGTCCTGGCATCACTAGATTTGCTACTAATTTCATCACATTACAATCCTTGATTCAGTCAAAGGCAACTTTGAGGCGTATGTTTGTTGGTGAAGAGTGGACTTCCTCATCCTATGCTACGACCAATGTAGGGATTGATGTGGCAAATTGCATTTTTGATGAGTCAGACTTTTGGGCACCTACTGTAGAGATTGTGAAGGTAAAATTTAATTTTACATTATGTTTTAATTTTTATTCATTACTTTTTTTATTTGTTTATTTTTGTTCACACTTAAGTTAATGTTTCACAATATTTGCAATTCATCAAGCCCTTGGTAGTTCTCCTACGAGTTGTTGATGGGAAGAAGCCTGCAATGGGCTACATATATGAGGGCATGGATAGGGCCAAAGAGGCCATTAGATCAGTTTATGAGAGAGTTGAGGATAAGTATCGTCCCATTTGGGAGATCAGTGGTAGGAGATGGCACCACTAGCTTCACAAGCCCCTCCATGCAGCCGCTTATTTCCTAAATCCGGCAATTCCAATTCCGCCCTTATTTCGAGGCGGGTGATGAGGTTCTTGGTGGGCTCTACTCAATGATAGAGGGGATGGTGCCTATTGTTACTTCACAAATAGTCCATGAGATAGAGGCCTTTACTGATGCACAAGGAGACCTCTTTTCTCATCAAATGTGCAAAGATAGTAGGACAACGTTGCAGCCAAGTAAAAACATATTCAAGGGCATAATTTTCCTCTTTTTATATTATTATTAAATGTTGAAATTTCAAACTTAAAGTTGGAAATGAGATTGTTTTTTTTTTCTTTCTCTCATCTCAGATAAATGGTGCTAAATGTTTGGTGTTGAAACACCAAACCTTCAAGAGATTGCCATTCGCATTTCAAGCTAATCATGAAGTTCTTCTAGTTGTGAGTGCAATTGGAGTATGTTTGAGCACATACACTCCTAAAGGCACAAAAGAATGTCTAAAAGAATGTCTGTGGAGACTTTGAAAGATCTAGTGTATGTTCATTACAACCTTCGTCTTAGACACAAACAATTTTTTTACCATGACTCTATCTTGATCACGCTAGAGGAGGTTGATCCAGAATCTGAGTGGATCACTTAGGCTACACATCCTATCTTTAGTGGCGAGGACCTTGATTGGGTTGACCAGGCAGATAGAGAGGTTGAGGTTGTAGCCATGGCAGAGGAGGAGGATAGAGCACGAGCAGATACAAGCACAGCTAATGTTGGTGAGGGTG
Source organism: Sequoiadendron giganteum (assembly GCA_007115665.2). Taxonomy (NCBI): domain Eukaryota; kingdom Viridiplantae; phylum Streptophyta; class Pinopsida; order Cupressales; family Cupressaceae; genus Sequoiadendron; species Sequoiadendron giganteum. The sequence goes on along the minus strand of CM021102.1, from coordinate 465,531,371 downwards.
GCATGGAGTCGGAGGCAGAGATTATGGCTGCTACATCATCTAGGACCCACCTTAGATGCCTTTGTAGGAAGGATGCGGGCTCCTCTGAGCCATAGACTTGTAGTTATTGTTTTAGTTTTGATATTTCATATTTGTTTGGAACATTTGACGTCATGGATTTCATATTCCATTTGACTATATTTATATATCTAAGTGTGATATTTCCTTCAGCAGCTCAGCTACAATTTGCGTTTATACTTATATGATCGATGTATACTTGTGTATGTGATCAAATTAGCTTCTATTTGATGATGTTTTTGTGCCTTCAAAGTTTATTTAATAAAGGGTGCATGAAACAAGTTTTAAATCCTTAAAAATCTCTAAATTTCTTGGGTTTTTCACTTTGTCGAGTTTGCACTGAGTCTAGGCATCGAGTCCTGAGTCCCAAGTCAAGTCACCCTCGCCGAGTCCACATCGAGTACGAGTCTCAGAACTATGATATATATACATATGTATGTATGTATATGTACATATACATACATGATGCATATACTAAATTGCTAATACAAGTGTTGATATGAGAAAATAATGTTGATAACACCCCTAGAGGTACCCCAAATCATGAAATAACCACCCATCTCAGAAATAACAATATGCCTCAATGATTGATAGATATCTCGTTGGGAAAGCTCTGCAACACATTGGAAATAATGTTGCAACGGGTCTGGACAGCAACCAATGATCCAATGAACTTACCAAATCAACTCCAACTCTTCGACAAGATCAAAAACTGATACTTCACCCAAACAGATATCAAACCACACCAAATCACTTTGCAAGAGAGATATTCAAAATCTGGAAATGAATTTCAAACTGATACAGGTCGGAATCAGATAAGTACAGCAAGTACAAACCCACTTGAAACCCTCATAACTCACTGCAAATCCAGAAGTCCATCAAAATGAAGCTATACATACATTCCTAATCCTTGGGCACCAACATTTGAAATGATAAAGGTCTTGGAATTATATTTGTTTTTTGCAATAGAAATGAACTAAAATGTACTTGTTTTGGTGTTTAATGTGTTTTAGAAGTGACTTTTGGGTTTAGGAGCAATTTTATGGAACTCAGGTCAAAGTCTAATTAAGAAAAGCAAAAATAAATTAAAAACCTGACACAACTGTGATAGGTTCATCTTGGGTTCCCCCAAGTTCATCCCCGAGCTCCACCATACCACACCTTATTGAGACCCACAAGCGAACCAGACCAATCCCAAATCCAACCTATTTGCAAGCAGATCTGACACTTAGCATAAATGCAGTCCACAAAAATTGCAAGAACAAGGACAGAGAGCACCTCTCTCTCTCTCTCTCTCTCTCTCTCTCTCTCTCTCTCTATATATATATATATATGTGTGTGTGTGTGTGTGTGTGTGTGTGTGTGTTGGAACACATTTGCCGTTGTGCCAAAAGATCGACCTATTAACACCAAAGATAAACAGACCCATGGGAGGCAGTTAGTCCATGTCCTGAATCCAAAGGGAGACGCTGGTGATTAGTCCAACAACAACCCCCCCAGTGTCCTGAATCCAAAGGGAGACGCTGGTGATTAGTCCACCATACCACACCTTATTGAGACCCACAAGCGAACCAGACCAATCCCAAATCCAACCTATTTGCAAGCAGATCTAACACTTAGCATAAATGTAGTCCACAAAAATTGCAAGAACAAGGACAGAGAGCACCTCTCTCTCTCTCTCTCTCTCTCTCTCTCTCTCTCTCTCTCTCTCTCTGTGTGTGTGTGTGTGTGTGTGTGTTGGAACACGTTTGCCGTTGCGCCAAAAGATCGACCTATTAACGCCAAATATAAACGGACCCAAGGGAGGCAATTAGTCCATGTCCTGAATCCAAAGGGAGACGTTGGTGATTAGTCCAACAACAACCCCCCCCCCAATGTCACCTGAGGGGATTCGAACCCGGAACCACGACTCTGATACCATTTGTTGGAACACATTTGCCATTGTGCCACTTTGATCGACCTGTTAACACCTAATACAAACGCTAGAGATAAACAGATTTACCGGAGGCAATTAGTCCATGTCCTGAATCTAAAGGGAGACGCTAGCGATTAGTCCAACAATATATATATAGATAAACAAATCCACAGGAAGCGGATAGTCCATGTCCTAAATCTGAAGGGAGACGCTGGCGATTAGTCCAACAATCCCCCGCCCCTCGCATCACTCGAGGAGATTCGAACCTGCGACCACGACTTGGATACCATTTGTTGGAACACGTTTGCCATTGCGCCACTCCGATCGACCTATTAACGCCCGATACAAATGCCAAAGATAAACAAATCCATGGCAGGCGGTTCGTCCATGTCCCAAATCTAAAGGGAGATGCTAGCGATTAGTCCAACAATATATATATATATATATATAAGAAAGGCTTTATGTAATAAAGTGGGTTAATTTACAACATAAATTAACCATAGTTCAAAATATTGAACTTGGATTAAACTCAACAGCCCAAAAAGTTGACTCAAACTTGGCCTTGATGAAAGCCTCGGCAAGAAAAATAAACTTAAATAATGCATGAGAAGCATAAAGAATAAACTTGAAAAATGCATAAGTCTATAAATTGCACTCTAACAGTAACTTAAAACAATTCATGACAAGCTTTAACAATGAATTTAGAGAAAGTGTCAAGTCTATAAACCACACTCCAACCATCAATAAATATTTCCAGCTACCCAAAGATCACTCCAAGCCAATGAGATTCAAGTTCTAAAGGAAAAAATGACACCAAAAGTGAGATGTTGAGAGTTTTAACTGTCTTTTACCTATTTTTGTGTCAGCTGACTCTATCTGTTGGACTCACCAGGTCTGAGCAAGTCTCTTCTGATTACTCTGAGTAAAATTCGGAATTTTTTGAAAAACATGGCTCATGAGTCATGGATGAGTTACTTGCCCAGTTGAAAATTTCATGAGTCCAGCAAGTACTCGCTGAGTTTTAGAACTATGAAACTAAAAATCACCAACATTTTCACTATGCTGATGAAAATCATTCTGCTTCTGACTCAATGATTTCAATCTAACATTTTGATTCATAAACCTATGGAGTAGGATAATGCCTATTATGTACCTAGCCTGGAAAACTTAGTTGCTCTTGAAAAATATGCCTTCTGAGCAATAACCTTACAACAAACCTGATATTTAGAACTTTTCACAGTGATAGTTGAGATACAAAACACTTTCCTGACCCATTTCTCAACAAAGGGCCAATTTTCTCTTATTTTTTTGTTGGAATAGCTTTTAATGCAACTACCAGTTTCTGTACTGACTTTGCAGGTATTGTAGGCCAAAACATATCAATCACTATTTCTCGTGTGAAAGGCTCCTTGGAAGGAAAACTTGCTTAGTTGACATTCAAATGTCACACTTTATAGTGCAATCTCAGCTTTTACTGAAACTGTGTTTTAATTCGCCAATAATGTAAGCTTAATCAATTTCTGTGTCAAATTAGGAATAGCAGTCGTGCAACCTCTGGGAAGAATGATACCAGAGGGCAGCTGTACAAGCCTTCTAGTATCAGCATGTAGATGATCTCTTATTACAAATGTGGTGAATACAAAAATGTTACGGATGATAACATCATAACACAGAAACGAATTGACATATGGTTGAATAATGGCAATGTAGCATACACTAAGAATCACAAACAATATCAGTGAATACTGACAGTGAACAGAATCTTAAGATTATTTTCCTTTAAAAAAAGTCATTGCAGCTTTGAATTCTTATGAACTCGCAAAATATGTAATACTCTTCAAGTAAAGCACCTGTTCTTGGACAGCGTCATGTTTGTTGAAGCGGGCAAGTTTGACCAAAGCATGTACTCCTCCTGCCACAGCAACCTCCATGCTGCATTTGTCATCAGCTGCCAGATTAGCAAGTGCACCAGCAGCCCGTTCCTGCATTCAAAAAACACACAAACATCAGAAATCTTACTAAAACAAGCTTAGTGCAGTTGGCAACTAACTAACAAACTAAAAAGCTATGAGGACAATATCAAGCTTTAATTAATACTCTACAATCTTACACATTGGAGTTTAAAACAACATTGTCTCAATTAAAGTGACATCCACTTAGAGCAGGATAAATAACATTATCCGATTATTGATCGCTTATGCTTATGTTCAGGATTTTTCTTACCTTTTGAAGAATCCACTTGCGAGGATTCCACAAGTAGAGGTGATATGTGATTAAAATTATAACAGTAAATTTTTTGACTCGATTTAACAGTAAAATCCTTTATATGAATTGTTATGAATTTTGTAATTACCATACAAATTTTATACACAACAACTAGTTTACAATCCACCCTCTTCCCAGGATCACAGTTATTATATATAACATATACATGTACTCAAAAACACATATTTATAATTTAGATGCAACAAAAAAATTACTCTGCATATAATATTACACTAGGTATTCGCTTTAGCTACCTTTTACCAAAAGATATAAACAGTGTAATATTTATTGTAAAACTACGAGAAACAAGAAGATCTCATAAAGTTATGAAAATGGTGGAAAGTTATGAAAATAGTCAGCAGTTATAAAGATGGCATGTAAGTTCTTGGATTCTGAACCACTGGCACAGGAAAACGGAGTAAGACTGTATACTTTCACCAAAATCAAAAAAAATAATAGGGATTTAAAGATATAGTCATCTCTACTCTCATCTTTTACCTTGAATTTATTTGTTTTCTTTACAATTTCTTCATGTATTCAAGAATTTGTAAATTCCAGAAAACTATTCCAGAATTTGCCTCCTTCAATTATGTATGCAACTTGTTTCAAAATTTGGCCATCACAACAGTTATCAAATCATCAAAGCAGAACATTAGCTCAGATGGGACATGAATTAAGTTCCACCCGATCTCTCATATGGTACCATCCTAAAGGGATGGTAACCTTGATGCTTAACGGGCCCACATTCCCAGAACCAGTAACAGAGATGAGACATAAAGCTCTACAAGTTGCTTCTTGACACAATCCAAATTCATTAAAGCATCTCCTTTCCCAGTTTCCAGTATGTTCAAATCCAGATATCTTTTTTCTAACATACTGTTACAGCTCCAAAAGAGCAATCACAAATCATAGAATTGTCCACTTGCATTCAGCAATTTATAGCATAGCCTTCAAGGAGGAGATATGTCAAGAAAAATTAAATTCTCCTTTCCTGTCTCTGACAAAGTATTGTATGAAACCTTTTTTCTACTTATTTGGTGCATGTTATGGAAACTCAGCTGAGAGACACTAGATGCCTACTATTTAGAACAGGAAACACTACAGGCAATTCTTAGATCTTGTATGGTTAGGAGCTAATCTCTGTAACTGACTACTACAGTTTCAAGTATTACATCATTTTGGAAAATAGGAGAATAGGAGAAACGAATGACGTATGTACATCCTCCCAACTTTCAAAACTCATACATGCAACATTGTTCAAGAGTCAGAATCAAGTTTACTGAAGACCAGAAATTAATCTAGCATAACAAAATTGGGAGTGCAAGAGCTGTGTTTTTTTACTGGATCTGAAAACCCAAATTGGGAAAATGAATTAAGTGTTAAATGAGAGTCAGGGAATGTAATGTCCCCAAATTTGGAAAACCCCTAAATCTGCCCTAATTTATCAATTTCAAATAATCAGCTTGGTTTAGGGAATATCTATAACTTGATTAGGTCCCTGCAAGACAGATTTAGAAAATATTTACAAGAGAATATTATATGATGCTCTCATTTAAATATGTAAAGAAAACAAGGAAAGTAAGATTAGTGATACAACTACCTGTTTTAAGACCTGCAAAAGGTTAGTAAACCTCTATAACAAGAAACAAATATCATATCATATGTATATTGGGACCTTTTGGATTTCTAACTCATTCTTCCTAGAACAAAATGGTCTGATAGGGTGCCCAAGAGCAGTACACCCCTCTTGGCCCCATGTGGCCTCTTGCCATCCATATGGGGTGGTGTGCCTAGTGAGGCGTCCTATCACCATTCCCCTCATCAGAACCATTATTGCTCAATCAATCATCATGTTGGGAGGTTGAGGGTGCAACTACAACAGGATGTCCGGGAAATCACTCCTCCTAATCCCAGGGGCAGCCTTACAAGCCCCCTTGGCCCACATGTGGTAGGCCTCAGCCATCCACCATGGGGTGGTGTACTTAGAGGATGACCCCAACGCTGTTTCCCCTCCTCGTAGGCCCTCAACTCCCTTATCACTACAATCAGATTATCAAAATGCATTTAATCTTACATATTGAATCAGTCCATATAGAGATCAATAATACATACCCCATTTCACAATTAACAATATAGAGAGAATCGAATTTATGCAGGTATTTATACTTACCTGGGAGTGATCTGCAGGAGCTTTCCCTGATCCTCACAATCATCAGGTTGGCAGAACTACCTTTCCTTCTATCCAGTTGCGATGCCTCCCTTTCTTATTCTGTGTCCTTATATTTCAGATGCTTCGTCCATCAATAACAGAACGCTATTCCAATAAGAGGAATAACCGCTGCTTAAATGCATTCTTCAGAATCCAACCATGTGAGAATCATATAAACTATAGCATCTAATATTGGGGTTGTTTCTGAAACGACTCCTTTTAAGTGTTATGCGCTGATATTTGGGACAGGTTGATACTGTATAAAATATATATGTATATTACGCAGAGATGTGCGCTCTGCTTTGAGAATGATTTCCCTGTAAATACCCCAAAATGGTTGAAGGACATATTACTTCCTCGCACCTCCCTGCTAGGGATATGTCTCTTGTTAATTGCTGAGGTTGATCAATGTCTTTTGGATGGATCGCTTGTTACCAGTTAGTTTATTTGTTTAGCATTATCATCTTAGTTGGGAATCATCAATCATCCCTACTCGTTTTATGTTTTATTCTTTTTATGATTAGCACTTTGATCATTGCATAGGATACAGCCTCGATATAGCGAGTGTCTCCGAAGCTGTGTTGAGATTAGAATAGAGTGACGAATCATGAATATATCGCTTACAACTCCTTAAAGGCGTTGACAGCGGTTAGGTCAAAAAAATTTCAGATAATCCCCCTCGGATGGGTATTTGTGAACTCCAGATGTGATCGTTCTCTTCATGTTAATAAGTCTCGATTATTATCCGAATGACGAATTATGCGGCTGACACTATAAGAGGGTTGTATAAACATTAACTATTGATGCTTCGATTATTCTTGTTATTCTTCCAAAGTTATAAATCTTCTTCAGCGCCGATTTGGAAGATGGTGATGAGATTCAAACTCTTGATTTCTTCGAACACCAACTTAGGTAAGCAGATGGTTCGATTGGCTCTTTTAACGATTATAATCCCCATGCTATTCGATGTTCATTTTGTATTATCAATATTCATAATTATAACATTATTATATATTATATCTATACCTTGATTTTATTGTTTTATCTTCTTTGTATATTTTTAATATCCATTATGTCATAATGATAATAATATTATTTTAATGGTGCGGGTGTTAGTTTTAGGATCAGAAATTCAATAAGCAGAAATAGAACACATAAGAAAATGAACACAACAAGATACCTTGGGAAAACCCTCCTACTCAAGGGAGGAAAACCCAGCAAATATATCTCTTATATATTGAAGGAATAAGAGCAGAAATCTGCTTACAACTCAGGCCCAACACAATGCCAAATTTATACAATGAATAATAGCACCTCTCCTAGATGCAAAGATACAAACAGATGTGTTTTCTCCTTTAAATCGATCTGCTGTTACAAGATGATGATCTGCTTCTCAAGTGCGAACTTCTTCTAGGAATGTGAATTATCTTGAATGAACTTGATTGTCAAATGAATGGAAATGATCTCTCTTATATACAATTCGGTGGAGAGGACGCACCCCTTCATGATGCAAGGTCGGCCATACATAAAAAATCGTGACTTATACAAGAGGTGGTGATTCAAGGAAGTCGGCCTCATATAATTGATAATTATTATTATTTCTTGTCCCAAGTGAAGCGCCTCTTCACCAAATGACATCTCTAATAAATTAAATAGCCGATAAGGCTATATTTAATTTATGCTTGATAAATCGTGGCTGGAAGTAGAAGCCCGATGCTGCTAACATCAATACTCCCTCTCAGCTAGGGAGGAATACTTCCTGATACACAAGGTCATGGAATCTCTCAACATGACACCCACAATGGCTACACCCATATGTGAGAAGAGAACACATCACGGAGTCACTCAACGTGATATCGTCCATCATGGCTACTCCCATGTATGGAAAGAACATGTGCACAAGTGCCCATCACGAAGTCACTCAACGTGATGTCGTCAACTCAACATGACGTCCACCATGGCTACCCCCAGAGGGTGGATAAACACAAGTACAAAGAAATCATCACGGAGTCTCTCAACGTGATGTTGTCATGGAATCTCTCAACATGACATCCACCATGGCTACTCCCAGAGGGTGGAACCAAGGGCTTTCACCTCAAATTTCTCTCACAAAGAAAGATGCATTAACAAGGGCTTACACCTCAAATTTCTCTATCACAAAGAAACATGCATTAAAGCAAATCACAGAAGATCACTAATGCTGAGACTCCCTCTCAGCTAGGGCTTCATTCTCCACAACTCCAAGCTTGTCTCGGAAGTACACAAACTTCACTCTGAGAGAGGCTTGGTGAGCATATCAGCCGTCTACTCATCAATACAAATGTATCTCAACTGGATAGCTTTCCTCAATACCATATCTCTGATATAGTGGTATTTGATCTCAACATGTTTTGTTCTATCATGAAACACTGGATTGACAGAAAGCTTCACACGGCTTTGATTATCACAATGGATGACAGTTGGCTCCAATGATTGTCCAAACAATCCTGCAAGGAGCTTCTGAAGCCACACTGCTGCTTGAACTGCCACACAACCTGCAATATAATCTGCCTCTGCGGTGCTTAGTGCCACTAAAAACTGCTTCCTGCTACACCAGGAAATCATTGCAGATCCCAAATTAAAGCAACAACCAGAGGTGCTCTTCCGATCAGCTACACTCCCTACCCAATCAAAATCAGAATATCCTTGCAACTGAAGATCTACACTGGAAGTATATCTTAAGCCATATCCAACTGTGCCACGTAAGTATCTCAGGATATGCTTAGCTGCAACTAGATGTATTTGCCTCGGTTCACACATGAATTGACTAAGTGCACTCACTGCATAGCAAATATCTGGTCTAGTATTGACTATATACATCAATGATCCAATCAACTGCCTATACATAGTGGGATCCACCAAATCCGAACTAGTTGCAGACTCACTCAACTTCTTCAAATTGGTTTCCATCGGTTTAGACATGGATTTGCAATCCATCATACCAAATCTCTTCAAGATGTTTATAGTATACTTCCCTTGACTTAGAATGATCTCATTAGGCCTCTGCCATACTTGTCATCCTAGGAAGTAATGCATGTATCTAAGATCCTTCATCTCAAATTCAAAAGCTAACTCCTTGCATTTGATAATGAAATGTTCTTCTCCAGTAAGAAATAGATCATCAACATAAAGAACCAAGATTAATGCCTCACCATTAACTACCTTGAAGTACAGGTTTATATCAGCATCATTCTTGGAGAAGCCCAAGCTCATCAGGTATCGATCAATCCTCTCATACCAAGCATGAGGAACTTACTTAAGGCCATACAAAGCCTTCTTCAATCTACAAACATGAGACTCCTTCCCATGAATCTCAAAGCCATCAAGTTGCTCAATGTGTACCTCTTCTTCAATCACACCATTAAGGAATGTTGTCTTCACGTCCATCTGATGTAGCTTCCATCCCTTAGCTGCTGCAATAGCAATAATGGTTTTGATGGATGTATAACGAGCAACCGGAGCAAAGGTTTCTTCATAATCTATTCCCTCTTTCTGAGAGAAACCTCTAGCCACAAATCTAGCTTTGTACTTCTCAATGCTTCCATCAGCCGCATGCTTGATCTTGAAAAGCCATTTAGAAGATACAACAGATTTCCCTTCTGGTCTAGGTACAATATCCCAAACATCATTCTTGATGATAGATTGATATTCTTCAGCCATGGCATTTTTCCATACTTGTTGACTTGCTGCTTCCTCAACACTGGAAGGCTCAGATTCAATGATATGACTCATTAATGCAACATAGCTTGGAAACTATTGTGGTCTTTTGTTTTCTCTGAATGTGCCTCTAGGAGCTGCAAACTTTTCTGCCTCCTGCATTGTTTGCCTAGCCCATAGAGGTCTCTTTCGACCTATAACAATATCTCTTGGCCCATTAGTTGGTTCCAAAGGCTCAACTGGATCAACATCCTCTTCTAGTTCAGTAGACTCCCTCTGAATTTCAAGAGTATGATCAACATCCATGTCCTAAGGAGTCTCCTGGTCTTCATTATCTATCTCCATGTATGAACCTTTAAATCTTTTGAATGCGACATCTTCTTCAAAAGTGACATCCCCGCTAATCTCTATCAGTTTTTGTCCTGGAATGTAAATCCTGAAGGCTTTTGAAGATTCACTGTAACCCACAAATATTCCTTTCTTGCCTAAAGGTTCTAACTTAGTCCTCTTATCTTTACGCACATGAATGTACACAGGACAACCAAAGACTCTCAAGTGACTAATCTCAGGCTTTATTCATGTGAAGGCTTCTTCAAGAGTCATATTTTCCAAAATGCAATGAGGGCACCGATTCTGAACATACACTACGGTTCTAGATGCTTCTACCAAAAGGAAGGTTTGCAAGTCTTGATCATGGATCATGGCTTTGGCTGCTTCAACAATGGATCTATTCTTCCTTTCTACAACACCATTATGTTGAGGATTGTAGGGGACAAAAAACTCCCTCTTAATCCCTACCTCGATGCAAAAATTACGGAAGACTCCAAAAGTGTATTCTCCTCCGTTGTCAAATCTCAAAACTTTGATCCTCTTCCCGGATAGATTCTCTACTTGAGCTTTAAACTCTTTGAATTTCTCAAGTACTTCATCAGATTCCTTAGACTTCAAAAAATAAATCCAAGTCTTTCTAGAGTAGTCATCAATGAAAAGTACATAATACCAAAAACGACTCAAGGATGCAACAGACATTGGACCACAAAAATTAGAATGAATAAGATCTAGAATGCATTTAGATCTACTTTCACTACTATGAAAAGTACCTTTAGTATTCTTACCCAATGCGCATCCTCGGCAAGTACCTTCATGCATTTTATTGAGTTTTGGAAGACCAGTGACCATCTTTTGCATGGATGGAAGAGCTCTAAAATGGAGGTGAGCAAGTCTTCTATGCCAAAGCTCTCTAGGGTTGGTGGAATCATGCAACAATGCCTGCATTGGACGAAAGGAAAGTCTATAAAGACTCTCATGCCGAACACCAATCACCCGAGCTGTCTTGATGCTAGAGTTCTTTGCCCAAGCAAGAACTTTTCCTTTAGAAAATGCAACTTGATATCCTTTGTCTTCCAAGGCTGAAATTGATACAAGGTTCCTCTTGATACCTGGATCGAACAACACATCGCTCAAATGAAGAGAGATGTCGGAATCTAGGTGAAGAGAGGAGGCTCTAGCACCTTTCACTGAATAGCATGCATCATCTCCAATAATGGCTTGAATGTTGGTATCTCTCTCTACCAAATCTGAAAGATGTTCTCTAAATCCAGTGATGTGTCGAGAGGCGCCACTATCAATCAACCATGTGCTGCTATCAGTTGGAACATTGCTTGATAGGGCTGAGATAAATAGAAATCCACTTGAATTGTCTCTTGAATCCTTCTGAGGAGAGACCTCATCCACATCCACGGTAGTAGCATGTTGTTTTGGTCTTGTTGCACAATCTCTTGCATAATGACCAAACTTGTCACATCTGAAGCACTGTATATGGGAGAGATCCTTCTTCTTCTTAGATTCAAGAGCACCATTTGATCTTCTATCTCTGTTCCTCTTGAAATTGCCTTTCCTTCCTTCTCTTCCTTTCCTCTTCGATGTTTGAGCAGCAAGAACATGGTTGTCTTCATTATTAGAACTCCGTCCATTACCTCTTGCTGCCAATCTTGATTCCTCTTGAATACAATCTGCCCTAAGATGATCAAACTTTGGTAGCTTCGATCTTCCACTAATACTTTGGATAAATGGCTCCCAAGATTGAGGAAGACCGTTAAGAGCCAACATGACTAAATCTTTATCATCAACCATATTACCAATGGCACAAAGCTGATCTCTCAACTCAGTGATCTTCATAAAGAAGGAGATGATTATATCTCCATTCGCCATCTTGATGTGATGTAGTCGTTGCCTCAATGCAAGAGCTCGGCTAGTATTATTAATCTCATACAATCCCTCCAAGGTTTTGAACATCTCTCTCGCTGTCTGCAACTTGGAGATAATAGGCACAAGGTGATCCTTCACAAAATCAATCAATATCTTCTTGGCATTTGTGCCATTCTTCCTACATTGTGACTTCTCATTCTCATCGAAAGGCTCGGGTACTTCGCTTTCTACTAACTCCAAAATCTCATTTTCTTCCAATGTGATCAGAACTCTAAACTTCCAAGAGGTGAAGTTAGAGGCAACTTCGAGTCTATCTTCAACCTTGAGACTGTTCACCATTTTTCGTAGTTAAGATAGACACACAGATGAGAATAATGGAGAAGGATAATGCTGCTTATATAAGTCTGATCACGATCTTTTCTTAAACTTGGCTCTGATACCATGTTAGTTTTAAGATCAGAAATTCAATAAGCAGAAATAGAACACATAAGACAATGAACACAACAAGATACCTTGGGAAAACCCTCCTACTCGAGGGAGAAAAACCCAGCAAATATATCTCTTATATATTGAAGGAATAAGAGCAGAAATCTGCTTACAACTCAGGCCCAACACAATGCCAAATTTATACAATGAATAATAGCACCTCTCCTAGATGCAAAGATACAAACAGATATGTTTTCTTGTTGAAATCGATCTGCTGTTACAAGATGATGATCTGCTGCTCCGGTGCAAATTTCTTCTAGGAATGCGAATTATCTTGAATGAACTTGATTGTCAAATGAATGGAAATGATCTCTCTTATATACAATTCGGTGGAGAGGACGCACCCCTTCATGATGCAAGGTCGGCCATACATGAAAAATCGTGACTTATACAAGAGGTTGCAATTCAAGGAAGTTGGCCTCATATAATTGATAATTATTATTATTTCTTGTCCCAACTAAAGCGCCTCTTCACTAAATGACGTCTCTAATAAATTATACAGCCAATAAGGCTATATTTAATTTATGCTTGATAAATCATGGCTGGAAGTAGAAGCTTGATACTGCTAACATCAACAACGGGGGCCCTAGCTCGGTTGGCTAAATCTTTCATGTTGCAGGAGGTTGGTCACGAGGTCTAGTCTCCCCCACCCCCATGTACCGGAGGGCATGTCGCCTTGCGTCACCGGTCACGTTAAAAAGTTTACGAGGCGCACTTCAATTTATAGGGGGTTGTGCTACCCGATTCCTATAGTCTAAAATATATATATATATAATTTTAATATTTATAACTTATTTATAATATTGTTTTCAATAATTATAATTATAACGATTTAAAATGGTTAATAATTTCAAATATGCTTTTTGTTATCTAAATGTCATGGTTTCGGGGAGATGACAGAGAAAAATGCCAACGTGTAAGAAAATAAAATAAAATTAGTAAAAACATAAGTTCTGGATAATTTAAGCAATGACCAAAATCAATATAAAGTCTAAACTATCAACTTTCTAAAAATTATAAGTCCAAGTTGGAGGTCCAGATGAGTTTTTAACCATCCATATGTCATTTCCATGTATTTGTCCACCCACCAATCAAATGCCCCCATGTGTCTCATACTCTAAGTCCAATGTCATACTCTAAGTCCAATGTCACACATGATCAAAGCAAAAGAATGATGCTAACTTTATAAGCAAACCACTAGCTTGTCACAAACGACCACATTATCTAATGATCAAGGAATCTCATATTGGAAGGCCAGAACTTTTTGGCTATAACATTCTCGTTTGATCTCCATTTTGAGCAGCATCAAAAGAGTCCAAATGCACATTCAAAATAGCATCCAATGAACTATGTCATTACTTGATCTTTGCCAAGATGCTCCCCCTACAATTATTCAGGGGGGTTGAGTTTCATCTCACATGAAAGTTCATCACTTCTTAAGGGGGTCTATCTTGGAAACACATGTTCATTTCCCATAAATATTAGGATAGGAAAATTGGTTGGTAGTTCCTTGAATCTAACAAAAAATGTACAACCAATCTGTGCCACAGGGTTCAGTGAATTTCATGCTTGAAGTTTGAAATTCAATGAATATTTTTTAGAATTATGATATTCGTATGGAAAAAGCATTTGGATTTTTATTAAAATATATTTTTACAAAGCTTTTTCGTTTAGGGTTTTTGATAGGATTTTCTATAAATTAAAGGTCCACACTGGTTGAAACACAATATGAGTCAATGAGTCTCAACGAGGTCAATATTATGACTTCATTCAACCACAACAACTAGCAACTAGGGTGCACATTTCTCTTGCAGCTAACTTCATATACTTTGTCTATATTGTGAGTTCGTTTAGCTGTGATAGCAAAGCACCAGGTCTCCTTGTGCACTTCAATAAAACAACGGGTAAGAGGAGAGCATTAAGGCAAGGCACGACAAGCTACGCTGCCAGAAGTGCAAGTTCAGCTCGGTGTCAACTTGCACAATGTGGATCAGCTTCCACTTCCAGAAAGTCTACGACCCCCAAGTAGGCCGCCGCTATCATATTTCCAATTTAGGTTTTTCTACATTTTATAAAATTATAAACATGCATTTTATATTTTAATAATTGATGTTTTTTTTTTTTTTAAATTATTATTTATATTATTATTATTTTTGCTTGATGAGTAGGCTTAAGGGAGCCAGCCCCATAAAATATTGAAAAAAGTGGCTACTCCTATGGAGGGCCAGATCTATGTAACCTGAGGTGCATAATATTAATCAAAAAGATCCTAAAAATTACAATCTAAATCCATTTGGAAGAATTAACACTATTTTTGGAGTGAGACCGCAAGTGCGTACTGTGACTGGCCTTGTTCCCTTTGTAGAAGACTTTCTTTTTCTTTCGCACCACTTCCCTATTAGTTTTCTGATCAGAAATGCAATAAGCAGAAAACACAACTCAGAGACAATGAACACAACATTTTACCCTGGGAAAACCCTCCTACTCGAGGGAGAAAAACCCAGCAAAAAATATTCTCTTATAAATCAGATGAATAAGTGCAGAAAACTGCATACAAAATCAGGCCCTAGAATAGGCCGAGTCTCATACAATGAGAAATAGCACTTCTCTTTGAAGCGAACCTTAAATGCACTAATGATAACAATTCATCTTGAATGAAATCTGTTGCTTGAAAGTTCGACCTGCTGCTGATGGAAGATGCGAACTGCTGCTGAAGATATTCGAATTGGAGTGAATTGATGAATAAATGAGAGGACTCTATCCTCTTTATATACCAAGCTAGGCACCCTCCTTTCTAGGGCCGACCTAGAAATAAATATAATTTTGTTTATGAAACAAGAGGCCGACCTGTCTTGATTACATTTTATTTAAGAAGATAGCTCCCGAAGCTACAAAACACTAACATTCCCATGTGTCATTACTTTGTTCTTCACTTTGCGATACTAAAGTTAGATGTGAAGACAAAGGAGATTTAGTCCTTGGAGTGAGTTTTCCACATTCATCCATAGATTAAAGTTGATCATCTTTTGGCACTATTGAACCTTTCTCTATTTAAATTTCCATATAATTAGGTGAGTCTTGTTGTGCATTCTCATTACCCTTGTCCAGCAAAGGCTCAAGAGAAGAGAAGTCTCTTGTTCTTCCATAGGGCTAAAAAATAGTGTAATGATATGGAGTAGTATCTTTCCACCACGTGGCCGACCAGTTTGATTTCTCTTTAGGGCTAGGACAATCTGGAGCAAGGCGGCCAATATTGTAACATCTTTTACACCAAAAAGGCAATCCCTCATAATCCAAGAGTTGAGACCAACATTGATCACTAACCCTTAAAATTGTTTCTGTTGGAAGGTCTTTTGAGGTGGCCAAATCAACTAAATATGCAAGCATAGGTTGTGTGCATAAAATCAAAAGATTCATTGTCTGTAGCCAAGAAATTGCCCAAAGAATTGCCAATAGCTTCAAAACATGATTCAACCCAAAAATGAAGTGGGAGATTAGGAAGACGTACCCAAATGGGCATAAAATCAAAGGATTATGCAAAAAGACAGAATGAGGAGTGCCACGGTTTTAACAGTCCTTAGCCACGATTTTAACATTTAAATTTATTTCACTTTATTAAATTATTCATTTATTTTTAGTTATTTTTGAATATTAACATTTAATAATTAAAATTTAATATATTTAATTTAGATTTTAAATTATTAACATTTATAAAAAAAATAATTTATGTTTTTTAAAATAAAGTTTAGTATTTTTATTGTGTTTTTAAAGTTATATTTTTAAAATAGAATTTAGTATTTTTTATTTTATTTTTTAGAGTTAAAAATAAATTTTTCATATATTGTGTTTTAATTTTTTTAAATAAAATTTGGTTAATGTTTTAAATATTAAATATTATTTTTCTTTTGAAACATGTAGATTGTAATTTAATGGCTCCCAAAAAATCAACTGTCGAGGAATGGAAAAATGTGACCTGCAACGGTGATAATCTCAAATGTAACTTGTGTCAGAAACCTTTTACCAAAAGTTAAACAAAGGTAATGGACCACTTACTTGGTGTTTCAAGGGGTCCAAGAAGAGTAACATGTCCAAGTGTGACTCCTCTTTGATTGTAGGAAAGATGAAGTACACACAAAGAAAACAAAGGATTGAAGACGATGTGTTTAGATTCACAACATCGATTATGTCTTCCTCTTCCAGTATACCCAAGATCACAAATGTACCAAAAAAGAGTGCAAGATTAAATAGTTTTTGGAAACCAATAGAAAAACAAGTGGATGATCCATTAGCTGTATCATTTTATTCAAATGCCATTCCATTCAATGTGGCTAGGAATCCACATTTTTGAAATGCAATTCAAAAAGCTGCAGAACAACTCTTTTGGAGAGGTCAAAAGACAAAGTGACTGAGAAATCAGTTGAGATCACAGCCTCTCGGAAGGCAACAGGTTGCAATATATTGAGTGATGGATCGTCAAATATATGTCAGAGCCCATTGATTAATGATTCAATCGCTTGTCCTCAAGGAATTGTGTTCTTGAAGGTGATTGACACCATGAACCAAAAGAAAACTTCAAAGTACATTTTTAAAATATTAGAGGAATTCGTTTTTGAAGTAGGGGTGAAAAATGTGGTCAAGCAATAATTGATAGTGCAGAAAATTGTGTGGGAGTTGGGAAGTTGATTGTGTTGGCATTGTTTGTCATTGATGTCAAAGGTTGTTGCAAAGGTTGAAGGAGTTTGTTGGTTGATGATCATTGCAAAGTTCATTCATGTTCTTGATGCAAAATTTGTAAAGGTACTTGTCTACATGGTATTGATGTTTGATAGAATGCACTTTTGTGTTGATGCTTGATGGTCTTTGGTATCAAAGGTTATGTAGATACAACAAGCAAAGTTATTGATACTTGATGCATTTCAGTGTTGCTTCAAAACATTTCAGTAGTTCTTCAAGACAATTCAGCTTTGCTTCAAGACACAAACAATTTGTTGAATGCATACCATGGTTCTTTCATTTCAAGGTTCTAAACCCTAATGCTTTATCAAAGCTCAACTTCCTTGGTGAATATCAGAGATCCTAAGGTAATCACATTGTAATGTATGACCCCTGATTTTTTTCTGTTTTCTTCTTGCTGTTTGTGTTTGTTTGAGAGTGATTTAAGCATCGAGTTTCATGTGCCTTTCATGTTTTGAACTTGCATAAAGCAAATAATGCAAAGTACAAAAAATAGAAGCAAATGCACTATTAAAGGGAACCTTTCAGAGCTTTCAATATTTAGATTTCAATAACATAAATTTTCAGACTTACATAAAATGTATCAGAATTTCTAGAAGCACTTTCAGACCTGGATATAAGAGTGCAACAGCCAAATGATGTCCTCACAAGCAATTTCATTTACCACAATGATCAAACCAGCATTCTCCTTTTAATCCTGAGTAATATCCAATGATTTTCAGACCCCAACAATGACCCAGATCGACCTATACATCAGCAGGTACAAATCTGGAAATTACTTCAAACTGGGCACCTTGCACAAGGAGGGCAATTTGCTCTGTAAAATCAGCTCTTGCTCTAAAAGTTCAAGTGAGTATATGAAATGGGGCGCCTTGACTAGGAGAATCCAAATAATCAATACCCATGTTGAAAGAATCAACTGAAAAAATGAGATATAATTCAAAACCCAGGTTCAGTCCTTGCTAAACTGTGCACAGAAAATACTAAAAATCAACACCAAACATACTTCAAACCACTCCAAAAAAAAGCAACGCTTCCCCAAGCCAAAAACCAACAAACCCACATCAGAAATACTCAAAAATCTTCATACTGAACATCTGAAACAGCAACATTGAAGCTCAAAATGTGATCCCTGGATGGAACCACGCCTTCACCAGCTAGGGCAGGTGATTCACTACTGAAACCAGCTGTCAATGTCAAGGATTTTCGTCCTCAACACTCGTTCTCAGCCTTCTGGAAGAAATCCAGCAGCATCTCCTTATGCAACAAAAATCAACATAACCAAAAAAAAGCCAAAACTCATATTTATAAAGAGAGAGAAGGATTGGGGCAACTTGCATTTGAGTTTGAATATATTTTCCTCTCATTTCACTTTATGAAATGTTATGAAATCACCCCAAGAGGGGCGTCCAACTTTTTGCCTCCAAAATTCCACTTTTGATTTTTAATTTAAAATTGACTTTTAGCCCAAACTAGGCGTCCCACCTTATGAGGCATAACATTAGCCTTTAAAAATGATAAATAAACCTCTTTTCCAGGCATCCATTTAAAATACATGGCCCCTCTTCTAAAACAACGGTGTGCGACTAGGCCAACGGGTCTACTCATAAGGAAACTATTTGCACTTTTGTAGCCTTCTAAAACGACTTAAAGTTATCACTTAGGCACCAAGGTACTTTTTAATGTCCCCTCCGACCCTCAACTTTAAATTATAAAGTAACTTTATTTTCATTCATTTTCAGCAGAGGAAAGCCAATATTTAAATACTCCAACCTTAGCAACCAAAAGCCTCAACTGAAATAATGCTATTGAGAGAGCCTGACCTGGTCCAACTTCTAATAATAGACTTACTATTTTTAGTAAGTACTAAAAATAGTAAATACACCAAAGACACAAGTTGTAAAGCAAACTGATATGCCAAAGGGCTTACTGTAGAGAGTAAGCACTAGACTGGTCCCTTGCTTAAAATAGAAAGTGCCCCACAAACACTGAAAACCCAACATAAAGAACTGGAACTGAGTTCCCTTACCAAAGTTGTTTAGCCTACAGGAACTCAGGAATAGGCTAAAGGTCACACACCACTCATAGGCTAGGAGGGGACATTACACACATGGTTTCAAGTTCATTGGAATTTTGGATTTGATTGAGGGTTTCTTCATTAATTGTTAGCTAGTTCTAAAATCCTAGAACAAATCTACAACCCTAAGTTTCTAATTCTAGGGTTTATGTTTTTACAAAGAATGTCAAATCTCAAATACACTTTTTGTTATGTTTGGAAAGTGACTTATAATAGAAGGTCGAGAGTCACTTAAGTGACCATTTAAGGGTTTAAAACCATTGATCAACCGGCCCTTCCTTATAAAGTAACTAGCTGAACTAGTTATGACCTTAACTTATACCACTTGAATGAAGATCGAGGGCTATGATTTAAAGTTTACAATGGTGGGAGTATGAGATCAAAGGCTTATATTTAAACATTTTTAACAATTATTTCTTGAAGCTAAAACATTGACAAGAGTCTAACAATCATTATACTTGGCTCTATTACATGACTGTTTTGAAAAGGAAAAGATCAATGGTCACCATGAAGACGCCAATCTAAAGATCAACATAATAGATTGAAAGATTGTTTTGAATTCCAACAATCAGGAGTTGTGTATTGAAGTTGATATGAATTTGGTTAATTTGGAAGTATGGTTTTTGATGTGAAAAAAAGATAGACAAGTATAACAGTATTCCATTCTTGTATTCAAGGTGTATGTTGCTTTTACAATCTAAACATGATTGCCGGTGGAGTTAGTGAGTTTTCAAAGCTGTAATTTTTTGGTTGATGAATTAATGCTATAGTAAGTGTGAATAAGGGAGATGAAGTTTTTGGTAGAGCAATGAATTGACTGATAACAGAGTAACCCTCTGAGTTTTGCTTATTTCTTCTGAAGTGTTGTTTTGCCAGTGAGGCATGTTGTTTTTATTAAAATTATATTTAGAAAGTTGTTTAATGCTCAAACCTTGTATCGTCCTGTAACGTTCAGTTACCTCCGTGTATTTTGCTTTCATTAATCTGTGTTTCTAACCACGTCTCTATGATTACTGAAACCATACTTCTTGTATTCTATATATTGTTTTTTTCAAACATATTCGCTCTTGCTCTATTTGTTTTCCTAATATGGTATCAGAGCAATCGATCTGAGTGATTGAAATTTTCGTTTTTTTCCTATATTCGTGCATTTGCATGAATATCCGTGTGAAGACGCGTGTTCTCTACCTAATAGTTTTTTCAGCGAGGCATACAGTGTAGCCAGTGTGGCTTTGCCAGTGAGGCGTAAATGTACCCAATGAGGCTCTGCCAGTGAGGCATAGAGTGTAGCTAGTGAGGCATAGAATGTAACCAGTGAGGTTTTTGGCTAGTGAGGCTTAATAAGCTTTATTTTCAGAGTGGTTTTTCACCCTTTTAGGGTTTTGCACTCATAATTCTTATGTTATGTCTCCTCCTGATAGTTAGTCATATTGTGTTTAACAGATCATCTTTGTTCAGGTATTATGTTCTGATTTATATATCACTGTGACTCACTCAACATTCAATACCCATAATGTTTGAAGTGTTTTCAATAGATCTCTCTGCATAATACAAGTGAGTTATTTAATAAAATTTGGTTTCTCATTAAACCACTGATTCACCTGCCCCCCTCGCCCCCTAGTGGTCTTGTACTCCAACAAGTGGTATCAGAGCGTTAGGTTACTTGCACAAGTTTAATCAACTTAGGAGATCCTGGTAGTGGAGTACATATCATAAGTAATCAGGACGGTAATTCTACTTTCAAAGCACCACTATTTGATGGTTTTGCTTTTGCTTTTTGGAAATTTAGAATGGACTCCTACTTATCTTCTCTAGGTTATGATGTTTGGGCAGCAGTAAAGAACGAATACACTACTACTAAGGCACCTTCTACTGCAAATGAGAAAAAGACCTATGAGTGTAATGCCAAGGCAAAAAATGCCATTTGTTGTGGATTGACTAATGATATAAGCCAAGTTACAATCCTTTAGAGCCAAATTTGAAGGACTAAGAATGAATGAGGACGAGAAGGTTGTTGATTACCTTCTAAGAGTTCAAGAGACAGTCAATGCTATTTGTGGTCTTAGTGAGTCCTTAGAAGAAAAAGTAGTCATCTTCATCAAGAAGATACTAAGATCACTAACATCTAAGTATGATTCCAAGGTATCTGCTATAGAAAAGAGGGATACAAATAAACTTACCTTAGATGAACTTCATGGCACATTTGCTGCTTATGAGATGAGAATTTGTAATGATGACTCCACAAGCAAATAGCTGCCTTCAAATCTTTCAAAAAGGACAAAGAGATAAATTTTGATTCAGAGGAATTGAATGACAAAGAATTTTCCTTTGTAAGCAGATTGAAAAAAGGGTCAGGAAAGTATAAGGGGAAGCTTCCATTCAAGTGTTTCAGTTGTGGGAAGATAGGGCATTATGTAGCTCAATATCCCTGTAAAGATTTTGAAAGTGATGAAGAGGAAAGTAGGAGACAAGGAAAGAAGAAGCAGTATAATCCTAAAAGGAAAAACTCTTTCAAAAAGAAGAAAAGTCTATTTGTTAAGGATGCTGATGTAACAGATAGTTGTTCAGAAGATTCTATTGAAGAAGGAGATGAACCTTTGTTTATGACTACTGTTAGTCTAAATGAAAATGAGAAAGAAAAGAGTGAAGATCAATCTGATCATGATGAAGAAGAGGTTGATTTTGAGGGAGAATTGAGATGTGCTCTTGGTGAAATAAAAAAACTCAAAAGAGAGGCAGTAGTGCAAAGAAATCAGACCCAAAAGGATAATGAAAATCTGAGCAGGGTTAATGAATCAGAAAAATTAGTTGTAGATCTAAAGCTTCAACTTGAAAAGAACAAGAGGGTTGTAAAAGTCACCAAAATAGAGTTAGACACCAAAGAAAAAGAGTGTTATACTTTAGAGGCAGAAGTTGTAGCCTTGAGGAAAAGGCTAAATATGTGTGACAGCAGTGACAAGTTAGTAGATCTCTTGGGTAAACAAAAAGGTCACAAAGATACTACTGGTTTAGGCTTTGAAAAAGGGCAAAGTTTTAAGGTCAGAGAAACACCAAGGAAGAAAATAGATCTAAACTATCATTGTAATGCTCCTAAGGCTGAAGACAAAAAGAAGACAATAGAAAGTGTTCCTGCACAAGCCAACAAGAACAAGTTCAGAAGTTCTTTTCATTCAGGACAGCATCAAATGTCCAGGTTTGAAAACTCTTTTCATGGTTATTGTTATTCATGTTATGAATTTGGTCATAGAGCAATAGAGTGTTGGATGATGAAAGAAAAGTTGGATGGAATAAGAGTCCTTATGAGTGGTCAAATAGAAGAAGTAAGGTCCTATGTTATAAATGCAATTATCTAGGTCACGCTGCAAGTTTTTGTGATACACAAGTCAGAAATGATGTTTTTGGATTCTCAAGAAGATATAATTCTTTTACTTCTCATATTGGTGACAAGGTCATATGCTATAGATGCAATAAGTTTGGACATAAAGCACAGTATTGTAGAAGTAATTTAGTGGAACCACTTAATCATCACAAGAAGACAAGCACTATGAAAGTTTGGAGAAGAAAACAAGAGAAAGAGAAAGAAGAATCTAAGCTTGTGCATGCTGCACAAGAGACATCCATAACTGCATAAAAGAATAGCATGAATTGAGGGGGAGTTGACCTTTGATGTATCATACAAACCCATAGACAACAACAAAGAGGTTTCATCAAGAAGAAAATCAAGGTTGTTAGTCCATCATAAAGGCATATTATGAGATCTACTGACAATTAAGTTTGCAAGTGCTATGTTTAGTTATATTTGGTTTGCAGGTGTTAAGAACAGTGATTGCAATACAGTGTTATGCATTAGTTGCTTTGTTGATGATTGTTGTTGCTTGGTCAAAATGGCGTTGATGGCAAGATATCACAATGTAATGGCTTCAACAAAGTACAGTGACACTACTGTCAGTCATAACTCTCAGACCACTTCATCATGACATTGGTTCGGTGATGACCAGTGCCTAATCACATTGACAGAGAGTTTTTGTTGCAAGGAAGATATTGACAGGGAGTCTTACATAGTGATTGCTTTCTTAGTCTAAGAGTTGCTTTGTAATAGTGAGTGTTTGACAGTGATATGCATCTTTATCAATGGTGCAATGCTTGACAGTGGATAATGTATAGTGCAGTTGAAAAAGTGTGTCAAGATCTTAGTTGTTGACAGTACCTGGTGATAACCGTATGTTCATGCACAGCTGTTTTAAGATTTCTTATTGCAGGGGTCTGATCACAGTGTTCATGTATTTCCATGAAGGTTTTCCATTCAAGAAACAATGTGTGTAGACAATTTGTTTGTTGCTGCTTCTATATGGAGCTCATTTGTAGGGGGAGTGAATGTTTTGCACTCAAGGGTCCTTTGTCATTTGATGTCAAAGGGGAAGTGATATTGTGCAGGTGTGAGTTAAGTTGACATAAGTTGACATCAATGCCAAAGGGGAAGTTTGTTGGCATGGTTTGTCATTGATGTCAAAGGTTGCTGCAAAGGTTGAAGGAGTTTGTTGGTTGATGATCATTGCAAAGTTCATTCATGTTCTTGATGCAAGATTTGTAAAGGTACTTGTCAACACGGTATTGATGTTTGATAGAATGCACTTTTGTGTTGATGCTTGATGGTCTTTGGTATCAAAGGTTATGTTGATACAGCATGCAAAGTTATTGATACTTGATGCATTTCAGTGTTGCTTCAAAACATTTCAGTAGTTCTTCAAGACACAAACACTTTGTTGAATGCATACCATGGTTCTTTCATTTCATGGTTCTAAACCCTAATGCTTTATCAAAGCTCAACTTCCTTGGTGAATATCAGAGATCCTAAAGTAATCACATGGTTTCAAGTTCATTGGAATTTTGGATTTGATTGAGGGTTTCTTCATTAATTGGTAGCTTGTTCTAAAATCCTAGAACAAATCTACAACCCTAAGTTTCTAATTCTAGGGTTTATGTTTTTACAAAGAGTGTCAAATCTCAAATACACTTTTTATTATGTTTGGAAAGTGGCTTATAATAGAAGGTCAAGAGTCACTTAAGTGACCATTCAAGGGTTTAAAATCATTGATCAACCGGCCCGCCCTTATAAAGTAACTGGCTGAATAAGTTATGACCTTAACTTATACTGCTTGAATGAAGATCAAGGGCTATGATTTAAAGTTTATAGTGGCGAGAGTATGAGATCAAAGGCTTATATTTAAACATTTTTAACAATTATTTCCCGAAGCTAAAACATTGACGGGAGTCTAACAGTCATTATACTCAGCTCCGTTATGCAACTGTTTTGAAAAGGAAAAGATCAATGGTCACCATGAAGGGGCCAATCTGAAGATCAACGTACTAGATTGAAAGGCTGTTTGAATTCCAACGGTTAATAGTTGTGTATTGAAGTTGATATGAATTTGGTTAATTTGGAAGTATGGTTTTTGACGTGAAAAAAAGATAGACAGGTATAACAGTATTCCATTCTTGTATTCAAGGTGTATGCTGCTTTAATGATCTGAACATGATGATTGCCAGTGGAGTTAGTGATTTTTCAGAGCTGTAATTTTCTGGTTGATGAATTAATGCTATGGTAACTGTGAATAAGGGAGATGAAGTTTTTGGTAGAGCAGTGAATTGACTGGTAACAGAGTAACCCTTTGGGTTTTGCTTATTTCTTCTAAAGTGTTATTTTGCTAGTGAGGCATAGAGTGTAGCCAGTGAAGCTTTGCTAGTGAGGCATTGTTTGTAGTCAATGAGGCTTTGCCAATGAGGCATAAATGTAGCCAGTGAGGCATAGAGTGTAGCGAGTGAGGCTTTGTCAGTGAGGCATAGAATGTAACCAGTGAAATTTTTGGCCAGTGAGGCTCAATAAACTTTATTTCCACAGTGGTTTTTCACCCTTTTAGGGTTTTCCACTCATAATTCTTGTGTTATGTCTCCTCTTGATGTTTTGTCATATTGTGTTTAACAGATCATCTTTGTTCAAGTATTATGTTCTGATTTATTTATCATTGTGACTCACTCAACACTCAATACCCATAATGTTTGTGTAGATGACTTGCAGCCATGGGTGTCTACTTCCAGACACGCATTTAAGAAGAGGAATAAATTAAATATAGCCTCTTGGCTATTTAATTTATTCATAATCGATTTAATCCTTGAAGAGGCGCTTCAAAATAAACAAATGTTTTTATCTATTAATAATTAAATCGCTTTATGGAAAATCGTGATTTCTTGATGAGGCTGACTTCTTGATGTGAAAAGGTACCTCTCTTGCTGGGCCGACCTCCTACTTGAAAAGTCATGATTCTTCCCTCCTTGGTGTATAAATACAAGGTGTTTATCATTCATTTAAACATAAAAAGTCAAGCAAGTTCGTATGAGGAGAAGAAGAGCGATCTGAGCAGCAGATCATACTTTGTAGCAGCAGATCCATTCAAGGAGAAACATATCATTTGTATCTTTGCATCTAGGAGAGGTGTTGTTCATTGTATCTTATAGGCAATGTCTTGTGCCTGAGTTGTGAGCAGATTTCTGCCCTTATTCATTTAATATATAAGAGATATATTGGCTGGGTTTTTCTCCCTCAAGTTGGAGGGTTTTCCCAAGGTATCTTGTGGTGTTCATTGTCTCATATGTTGCATTTTCCGATTGCTTTCATTTCTGATCCTAAAACTAACAGTTTGAAGTGTTTTCAATAGATCTGTCTGCATAATACAAGTGAGTTATTTAATAAAATTTGGTTCCTCATCAGACCACTGATTCATCCCCCCCCTCTCAGTGGTCCTGTACTCCAACAGATTGTAGAAAAGTACCCACAAATATATTGGAGCCCATGTGCAGCCTATTGTCTAGATTTGTTGCTTCGTGACTTGGCTAAATTCTCATGGTTACATGAAGCAACTCATAGAGGGAAAGCAATTGCAAATTTCATTAGAAATCATATTCTGACATTGAATCTTTACAGGCAGCAAGCATCTAAGAAGTTGTTGAGGCCTTCTGACACAAGATTTGCTTCATTTTATCACTTTGAAAAGCGTGGTTGAAGAGAAAACAGCTTTGAGTTCTATTATTTGTTCCAATGAGTGGGAATATTCAACACTTTCTAAAGGTCCTAAAGGGAAGAACATAAAGCAAATCATTTTGAAAAAGTTTTGGGAAAGTGGAGCAAAAGTTTTGAAAGTATGTAGACCACTTGTTGATGTGCTTCATATGGTTAATGGTGGCACCCCTTGTCTTGGCATGCTTTATAAAGGTATGAACCGTTGTAAGAAAGCTATTCAAAAAGCACTAAATAATGTAAAAACAAAGTACATGGAGATATAAGAGACAAATAATTCCAAATAGAAAATGATGCACACACCTTACATGTAGCAACTTGATATTTGGAGCCTAAGCTATTTCAAATTGATAGACAAGGTGATTGTGAAATTATGGAAAAGCTTTTAGAAGCTATTGACAGGTTTGAACCAGATCCAACAATTGCAACTCTAATCAGAGGCCAATGTTGGAAATACAAGAGAGTAGAAGGGATGTTTGGAATGTCAGCAGCCAAATATGACATAGCACGAATTGATGTACTTGAGTATAAATGGTGGATGACCTATGAAGCACAAACTCCTAAACTACAACGTTTTGCTATTCAAATATTGAGTCAAGAAGCAAGTTCATCAACTTGTGAGAGGAATTGGAGTTGCTTTGACCACATCCATTCCAAAAAGAGGAACAAGTTGTTGTCCTAGAAGTTGGGAGACCTTGTCTACATTTGCAACAATTTAAAATTGTTCATGAACAAATCAGCAAATGACTCATCTTCACAACAACAAATTCCAAAAGCCATAACAATGCCGATTGTAGATGAGCCTGACTTTTTTAATGATGAATTGAGTAGTAATGATGATGCTATACCATCTTAGCCAAGTTCTCTCGATGACTTGGAACTTTTTTTAAGTTCTAAAGTTTTGACTCTTGATTGTACCTTTTTGACAAAATAAACATCTTCGCAATCGTGATTTCATATGTTTCTTATGGTTTATAAACATGTCATCTTTTTATAACGACTTCAAATTTATTTAGCAATGTTAAACTATTTATATAATTTTGTGGATATATTGCTTCTATTTTTATAAAAATGAAATCCATATAAAGACAATTTAATGCCAGATATTTTTTCCAAAAATTTTCCTCTTGCCAAACTTCATCTGAATTTTATTGTTGCCAAACATAAACTCGAATTCAAACCTTGTGACTTAGCAACCAACTATCATCAATAGAGCAACATCATGAACTATCAATAATTGGATTCTCGTACAACTCACCAGAGAAACTGTTGTCGAGCCTTTTATTCAAATGCCTATGACACTCATTTGTACTCCTTCCAGCACACTTTGGTCCACATATACAGTCACCATTTAGACCAAATCATGGGTAGTTTTTCTCTAGAGACAAGTAGACTGCAACCAGTAAAAAGTGTCAAGTGTTCCATATCCGTATGCTACAGTCATGATATTTGCTACAGATTGACTTGTATCAATTTTTACCCCCTTATCAATGGTTGAACAGAATAGTGTTAGATTTTTGGGTTGCTCAGCTGTTGTTCTTGAGTGATGAAATTTTCCAGAAACATCCTAAGTTTAAGATAACATTTTTAGCTATCCTAGATTTAGGATACCATATTTAGCTTTCCTAAATTTGGGACGTCATATTTAGTGTTGGCTTTCATAAATTTAGACACAAGTGTCTGGTAAACTTTTTGAAAGTTTCAAGTTTGTTTTATTTTATTCTAGGTGGCTGGCAAATTTTTAATTTAAAAGTGTTTTCTTGTGATGAAAGTAAATCTAAAAATGCCAATAGTGGCATGGTGTGATGGTTAAGGTGTTGTGTTGTTATTCTTGCCGTCAAGGTTCAAACCCCATTGGGGTGCAATTGTTGAGAATTTATATTGGGGATGAGGTCCCCCGTTTGTGACCTCGCCGGTTCATAGCTCCAGGTCAAAAGTGTTTACCCCTCTCAGTTAAAAAAAAAGAAAGAGTAAATCTATAAATAAGATGCACCAAGTTTTATGGGTTATCTATGATCTTGAAGTTTCCATCTTTTGTACACAGAATATTTTCCCAAAAAAAAAAGAAACTAAATCAGCAACTGCAGAATTCTGATTTCAGTTTTATTGTTTTAAAGTTTGTGCTTTCAGAAGTTTGTGTATGCAGGTTACTGCACTCAAAATTGCCGGTTTGATTGAAACCTAAGTTAGACAATTTATTTCAAACCCAAGAGTGCAGAATCTGTATAAAATGTGCTGAATTTGTAACATGGTATCAAAGCATCGTTACAAACATCTTCCAAGTTAATGAATGGAATCTGCCAATACCTGTGATAGGAGTTGCAGGAACTTTTCAGTGGTTAAAGTATACTGGACCTATGAATAGTTATAGGATGTGATGTCTTAATTGGTTAAATGACTAGAATGTTAATCTTACCCTCTGATAGCTTGTTGATATGATTTATTTTCAGCTGATTTGTTCAGTTTCAGCATGTTTCAGCAACTACAAACATGACTAGTGTCAATCTCAAAGAGTGTGTTTGCCTAGAGGGTGCTTCCAACTTTACACCTTAAAAGTGCAAATTACAGATGCTACTTAAAGAAGCTAATCTTTGAGTCTATGTGGAAATCAGTGCTACACTTCATGTTGTCCTTATGCAGTTAGTTAAACATAACAAAAAGATAGTGAAGGGAAAGCATATCATCTTGGAGTATGTGAAGGATTATTTGATTCCTCTAGTTACAGAAAAAAATTAACAAAGGAGACATGTGATACGTTGATCAATCTTTGTCAGAGTGCAAACATCTTCCATAAGATGTTATTGAAGAACAAACTCAATACAGGAACCACCTTCCAAGTGAAGATCACATAACTTTGTAATTAGCTTGCAGCTAAGTTGCCAGTTCTGGTATGGGATTGGTTACAGGTATGCCAGTAAGGCAAAAAAAATCTTGGGTAAGGTACATTTTGGTATGGCTGTCTTTAGTTGGACGCAAATCTCTTTTTGTTTTTTTTTTTGTGGTAAAAGCATGTTGTTTGCTTTTCTTATTAGTTTTCTTGTTTTTGTTTTTGGTCTATCCTAAGCACTCCAATGCAATGGAGATTCTTCATTGTAAACCCCTGAGTTATTTTGTTCTTTAAAAGAGACCTACGGCACACCACTAAAATAACACATGTATAGAGAGAGCAGGCAGAGAGTGAATTAACGTACTCAGCGGTATGTGTTTGTTGATTAACGTACTCAGACCTGCTGCTCTGACTGGAGTTTTTGTTTTAAGCTACTTTGCAGCTAAGGTCAATTTTCTGATTGTGAAATCTGCTTCCATGGTCTGAAAACTTAACAAAATCTTTCCTTAGCGTGTGTTCTCTAGCAAATCCCCATAATTTCCACTTCGAACTATTTCTCTAGCAAATACTCAAACATGTGAAAATTTACAAATGCACATAGTCATAAATCCAATTGATCATTCCTCTTCGCAAAAATGTCAAAAACAAAGCCTTTATGAGTGTAGGTCATCCCACAATAACAAGGTCTTCCTTTAAAGTACGTTTGATTGTTTAGAATACAGCTCTCCCTCAGAATTTGTGGTACCATTTAAATTACCTTTGGCTGTTTAGAGTACAGCTCTCCCTCAAAATTTGGAGTGCCATCTAAATTACCTTTGCTTCTATTAAAATAATATTTAATTATTTCCTATTTCTCAATCATGTAATATTTATTGTAAATTTATCTCTTCGTTATTCTTCGGTGTAGATTTAGAAACTTTCTAAATCTCGCTCTTGTAATCTCTATAAAGAGTCTTTGACTCTTTTTGTAAATAATATCAATCAATCTTTTACCATCTTGTTTTTCTTAATATGGTATCAGAGTGAGTTCATTTTGAGCGCCAATTTTTTTAGATTTTTTTTAAGAAAAAATTTGTGGGCTTGTTTCAAGGCCATAATTCGAGTTTTTTTGGGCTCCTTCAATTCGCCTCTTCTTCTGAGAAAAATCATGTGAGGTTTTTCTTTGTTTTCTTCTGGGCGTTTTTCATCGACGAGGTTCCCTCTTGATTTGCACAACTTTCAATTGTTTTTAAGCGTGCGTCAGAACCTTTCTGGGCTCCATTTTACCTGTCTTTACATTGCGTTTCTTCTGTGTGTTTGGGCGCAATTTCGAAACTCCCTGAGGCCGTGATTTTGAGCTCTTCGTGTGGACGCATTTTGTCTGCTTGTAGCCGCATTTGTTTTCCTCTCTATGGCACGCAACCTCTGCTTTCTAAGAGCGATATTTTTATCAAAATCTGGGCACGAATTTTGAGTTTTCTTATTCGTGTTTTGTCATTCCCCTCTGGGCACGATTTTTTTTTACTGAGAGCGCCATTTTTCTGGTGTTCTTGAGCTCGTGGCAGCCCTCATTTTGCTTGAACTCGTGACTACATTTCTAGGTGTTTTTCCCTTTTGCTGAAACTCATTCTCTTCTGTTGGACATTTGGTTTCAAGTCAAAAAAAAACCGATCACAGATTTTTTTGGGTTTTTCGAGAATATTTTTGGGTAGTCATCAAAAAAGTTTGAGTGCCTCGTAATCCGTGCATTGGAATTTGTGCATACGAATTTGTCTTGAAATCAATGCCTAATGTTGATGTTATTAGCAGCTTCGGGCTACTTCTTCTAGCTTACACAATTCGAGAAGACTAAATTAAATGATAGCCTTTCGGCTATTTAATTTATATGTGCATGATTTAATTTAGACTTGATTTATTTTAATAATTAAGGGCCGACCCTCATTGAGAATATTAATGTTCATTTAATATTTGGGCCGACCTACCCTTGGCATTTATTGTAAAATATCTATTCTAAATGAGAGCCGACCTATTTGAAGAGTCACCTCACTTTGTATAAATACAAGATCGCCTTGCTCATTTGAAAAAGCATCAAGTTCATTCATCTTAATTCGCACTTAAGGAGAAGTTCGCACCTGTGCAACAGATAATTATTGTGTAGCAGCAGATCAACATCTTGAGTAGCAGATCATTATTGTGTAGCAGCAGATCAACATCTTGAGTAGCAGATCATACTGCAGCAGCAGACCGAATTCATGGAGAAACATATTCGTTTGTATCATTGCATCTAGGAGAGGTGCTATCATTCATTGTATCAAATTCAGCCATTGCTGGGCCTGAGTTGTAAGCAGATTTCTGCTCCTATTTCTGCTCTTATATAACAGAATTATTTGCTGGGTTTTTCTCCCTCAGGAGGAGGGTTTTCCCAGGGTATCTTGCTGTGTTTATCTTATGTGTTGCAATTTTCTGAGTGCTTTCAGTTGTTTAATCTGATCTATGAAACACTACCACCTAAAACTGCCTCAATACACTAGAATTTGTGTCTTGGATTCTATGCCTTCAATATTTTGAGCCTCTTCTGTGTATCTCATTTTTCGTGCTTCGAAAAGCGTGAAAGATGGTATCTTTGACCAACATTATGTTGGAAGGCAGTTAGCGTTTGACTTCTAAACGAAAGAAGCAAGGAGGGTCCCAGCAAAAAGCAAATGTTGCCGAGCACACTGAGCAGAAGGAATCTACCTTTTACGCTTTTATGGCTAAAAGACTTGCAGATCATGTGAAGTCCTCTGCTTGGTACATTGATTCAGGTGCTTCGCGACACTTCACCTATCAACGTGATTGGTTCATAGACTTTTCTCCCTTTGATGACTCAGCTATTTTTTTAGGAGGTGAAGAGTATACTGTTGTTGGTAAGGGCACTGTTCAAATTCAATCTGGTGGGAGGAATCTCATATTCCTCAATGTATACTGCATTCCTGGCATGGAACTGAACCTTCTCTCTGTCAGTCAGATTATGCGGCACTCTCCTCAGTTGGATATGGTATTCGGTGCACATAAATGTTTGATTGTTGATCGGGAGACTCGCACCACTGTGGGTGTTGGTGTTAAGGATCACAGTCTATATAGACTGGTGGATACAGGTGATTCTCCAAAGGTAGCCATGGCAACCAGAAGTACTTCCATTACCAGTCTTTGGCATCAACTGTATGGGCACTTAAATGTGCACTCTCTCTCAACTAGCTCGGGAGGGACTTGTAGTTGGTTTACCTAAGATCCAAACTCAACATCATAGCGTTTGTGGAGCTTGTCGGGCTAGAAAGCAGCACAGGACACCGTTCACGGATAGTGACTCATGGCGAGCCTCTAAGGTACTACAATTGGTTCACGCTAATGTATGTGGGCCAATGAATACACTTTTTGTTACTAGTTGCAGGTATTTCTTGCTTTTTGTTGATGATTTCAATCGTAAAATGTGGGTGTACTTTCTTAGACAAAAATCAGATGTGTTTACTATATTTCAGAAGTTTAAGGCCTTAGTAGTAAAAGAATCTGGATGTTCCATAATCACTCTTTGGTCAAATAATGAGGGGGAATTTTGTTCTACTGCTTTCTCCAACTTTTGTGATACACACGGCATCAAACGCCAGTTAACCACACCCTACACTCCTCAGCAAAAGGGTGTTGTCGAGCGGTGCAATAGTACAATCACTGCGATGGCCCACTCCATGTTACAACATAGGAGTGTTCTGAATAAATATTGGGCAGAAGTAATCTACACTATTGTCTATCTTCTTAATCAGTCTCCTACACAGGCTGTTAAGGGGAAGACTCCTGAGGAAGCTTGGACTAGTCGCAAACCACGGATCAGTCATCTGAAAATCTTTGGCTCTTTAGCATATGTATGGATTCCAAATGCCAAGCACTCAAAGTTGGATTCCAAGAGTCAAAAGCTTATGTTCACAGGGTATAGTGACAACCATAAGGCTTACCGGTTAATTGATGTAGACATTGATCGTCTCATTTTCAGTCGGGATGTTGTCTTTGATGAAGAACGAGGACCTTTTCATCTTTCCTCGTCTATACACAATTTTGAGGGTCAACCTTTGAAGGCTTTTGATTTGGGTGTATGTCTTCCGTTAGGTCCACCTGATGGGAGGGATGATGCAGATTCTGTGTTTAATGATGCTCAACCCGATTTTTGTAATGTCCCCATTTTAGCCATTCGCGCTTCGATGACTAATAGCCTATTTCCAGAAGCCCGTAGGCTTGTCACAGGTGAAATTAGGGTTTCCTATCTTATTGGGGTTCTCAAGCATTTTTGAGGGTTTGCATGTATGAGTTTTTGATGCATGTCTAGTGGAGTTTTTTGGGTTTTTGGAAAGCTTCAGAATGGTGTAACATGCATCTCCATCTGGCAACCTTTTCCGGAACTTGCTATTTTTAGCCAGCACATTGGAGTTTCGAGTTTTGGATTGCAGATTCTTTCTGGGTTTTCAGAGAGCTTCGCAGTGGTATGACATGCAAAGGCATTGGGCAACTTTTCAGAATTTACTATTTGTAGTAAGTTTTATTTCTGGCAGTGCCATCTTGGGCAGTAGCATCAACAATCAGCTCAATTTCCATTTCGAGCAGTGCAGTTTGGAGCATAATTGGCTTTCAGCATTTTGAGGCTCATTTTTGGTGAAATGGTTTATTTTAAGTCATTAATGTTTTAAAATTCATTTTAGGCCCCATGGCCTAGATTAATGACTTAATGTTGTTTTAAAAGGGGGCCATTAAGGGAGGACACCTCATGAAGGAATTAAACATTTAAATGTTTAATATTTCCCTAAGGAAATTTGGACACCAAAATGAAGAGGAGAAAAAAGGTGAATTAAATGTTTTAAAAATTAAATTATTGCAAAAGTAAAATGGGTGTCCCTTTTGGAGGAAGATGGAAAGCCAACAGTCATCTTCAATTCTATAAAAGAAGGCCTTTGCTCTCTCATTTATCATCTTTGGAAAATTATATCGAAATGTTGTTGGATTGAATTCAGAACCCGGCTAAGGGGAAGCTTAGTTTTTCTACTCCATTCTTCGGGCTTGAAACTATGGTTCCCTAGATGGTGGATTGAAAGTGTGTTTATTCAAAAGTACATATTGAGTTCATTGTGGAGATTTTGGTGAAGATTTCATGTTTTATGGTTTGCTGGTTTATCATTTGCTCTAGGAGAAATTCATGAACAGCTTTCATGGTGATTTATTTTTGGTTGTGGGTATTTGACTTAACATTTTCTATGCTTGTGGCAACCCTTTGGGAAAGTTTCAGATTTTATACTTGAGTCTCCAATTTTTAAGAGAGGTCGCCCTCTTCCTAGGGCCGTACCATCTCCATAGCTGCATTGGGATTCGAGCTCTTTCATTTGTGGTTGTTTCGTATTGCTTATTCATGTTATCTGGTCGCCTTGCCTTTAGGAGGCATTGTGTTTCAGTTTTGGAGAGTTTTGTGGGAGTTTGTGAGAGAATTAAGCATATTGGTGGTTGTAATGTTTGCTGGTCTGTACTCTGGTTCACTGGAAATTTATATCAGACTTAGCACTTTCCAAGTTATGCTATATTTCATGGGTGTTTATGCTTCTAGTTTCATGTGCACTCAATTTGGAGGTGATTGGAGCATTTTGGATGAAGATAGGAGCAAATTGGTGAAAGTATTCTTGCTGAGCTGAACATTTAATTTGCTGGTTCAGCTAATCAGGCCTGGTTATTCCCTTTCATGCTTCGTTTCTTTAGCAATTCTATTCATGCTAGTAATTGGAGATGTAGTGTGAACTTTGCAGTAAGTTTGGAACAGATTCCCTTGAGAAATCATTGTAATAAACACTTGTAATTTGCAGACTATATGTATTGTAAGACTGAGAATTAGTAGTACTATTTCAGTCAACCATGTTCTGCATTTACTTTGTGATTTTAATTCACACATTCTAACCCCTGGATGGTTTACCGCCAATGTCGAGAATAAACATTTTTATCCCTCTTTCTCACTGTTGAGTGGATGCCCGCCGCAGCAGCTGAATTAGTTTTGAATTGCCATGCTTGTTCCCCCCACTGATTAAGTGGTAGCGTGGAAATCTCTCATGGCTGGTTCACCGCCTTTTTGCATTCATTTGTAATTTACTTTCAGTTATAACTCAGTTTCCTCCGCTATATGTTAGCACCTCATCCACATCGGGTCTTGTGTGCACATTTTTGGCATAGAGTTGCATTTCATTTGATTATCTTTTGGAACTAATGCTAATCAATTGGCGTAGTGCTGGTTTGTGTTGTGTTAATTCAAAGAAAAATTGGTTGGCACATTTCAATTTTCCTCCGGATGATGACGATCTTCAACCTGTTGAACTTGTTTCAGATCCACTACCAGTTCCAACTCCTCCTGTTGCATCTATTGTTGGCACTTCTCCTCTCCGGCCTAAATGGTGGGCTAAGACTATTGGTGATCTTCATGATGATGAGCTCATTGAAGGGAGATCATCCAGAAACAAGAGCAAACAGCAACATACAGTTAATTTTGCTCTCATGGCCAGCATTCACAATGTCTATGAGCCTCAGACATATTCAGAGGCTAAAGTTTATGGATGCTCAATACTAGAGTCTTCAAAAGAATCACACTTGGGTCCTTTCTAATCTTCCTCCAGGGAAGAAGCCCATTAGCTGCAAATGGGTGTGTAAGGTTAAGTACAAAGCTGATGGAACCCTTGACAAGTACAAAGCCCGTCTCGTTGCTAGGGGGTTCTCACAGAAGTAAGGCATTAACTACGAGGAGACTTTTGCTCCTACAGCGAAGATGAGTACCATTTGGCTGGTACTTGCCTTAGCAGCCCACTTGGTTGGAAAGTCCATCAGATGGATGTTAAGAGTGCTTTCCTCAACAGTGAGTGGAAGGAAGAAGTCTACATGACGCAGCCTCCAAGGTTCAAGGTTGCCGGTAAAGAACAAAAGGTGTGCAAACTGGTAAAAGCGCTCTATGGCCTCAAACAAGCTCCTCAGACTTGGTACATCAAAATTGACAAATACCTCACAAATCATGGCTTTCAAAGGAGTCCATCTGACTCTAATCTATACTGATAGTGATATTCTTATTCTTGTTGTCTATGTGGATGACTTGATCATTACTAGCAGCTCGGCACATTTGATTGTTGAGATCAAACAAGATTTGTGCAGCACTTTTGACATGAAAGATTTGGGACTTTTGCATTACTGTTTAGGTGTTGAGGTTTGGCAAACCGAGAGCAGTATCTTCATCTCCCAGTCCAAATATGCTTGAAGTCTACTGGATAAGTTCTGAATGTAGGATTGCAAACCTGCCTCCACACCCATGGAAAAAGGGCTCAA
Organism: Sequoiadendron giganteum; assembly: GCA_007115665.2. NCBI lineage: Eukaryota > Viridiplantae > Streptophyta > Pinopsida > Cupressales > Cupressaceae > Sequoiadendron > Sequoiadendron giganteum. Next base: position 465,494,481 of record CM021102.1, on the reverse strand, counting down.
GTTGTCAGCTAAATCAGACTCACCTATAGTAGATGAATCCTTGTTCAGGCAACTAGTGGGCAGCCTTATCTATCTCACTACCACTATGATCTCAGTTTTGCAGTGAGCTACATTTCACGCTTTATGATAGCCCCTAAGGCTGATCATTGGGTAGCAGCAAAGCATGTGCTGTGTTATGTGAAGGGCACCTTTGATTATGGACTTCTTTACACTAGGAGTCACAATCCTAGACTCTCTAGTTTCACAGACTCGGATTGGGCAAATTCAGTTGATGATAGAAAATCAACATCTGGGTATGTTTTCAGTTTGGGATCTGGTGCAATCACTTGAACTAGTAAGAAGCAGCAGGCAATGGCTCTCTCCTCAACAAAAGCAAAATATCGGGGAGCAGTTAAGGTAGTTTGTGAGGCAGTTTGGCTTCGTCGGATGCTTGCAGATATGCAAATATCTCAAGCAGGTCTGACTCCCTTGTTCTGTGATAATCAAGGAGTTCTCAAACTTGCCAAAAATCTAGTCTTCCATGAAAGAACCAGGCATATGGAAACTCATTGACACTTCATTCGAAAGCTTGTTGAAGACGAATCAATTCAGTTGTTGGATGTTCCGATAGAGGATCAGACAACAGATATTCTCACCAAGTCCCTCAGTCCAGATAAGTTTGTAAAATTCAGGGGGCATCTTGGTGTAGTTGATAGATTGAGCATTAAGGGAGGGTATTAAAATAATATTTAATTAGTTATTAATGCTCAGTCATGTAATATATTATTGTAAATTTATCTCTTCGTTATTCTTCAGTGTAGATTTAGAAACTTTCTAAATCTCGCTCTTGTAATCTCTATAAAGAGTCTTCGACTCTTTTTGTAAATAATATCAATCAATTTTTTACCATCTTGTTTTTCTTAATAGCTTCTTTAGACAATTTTCTAGGACGTTTTTCATCATTGCTTTTAGCAACTCTGAAGACAAGCTTATACTTGGTGAAAGGCTTTCGCAAGATGTTCCAATCTTCAAACCATTGATATTCCCCCAATGTAATTGTTCACATCCATAACAAATACATGCTAGGGTAAGATGTTTTCTAGAAGCAAGCTAGCTAGGCAAATTTGTATGGCATGGCATATCTTAGCATCACATCAAAGTTATGATCAAATCCACTCACAAACTCATCTCAAAAGATGAATTCCATTATTCACCCTCATCCCACTAGCATTTAATCATTGGGACCTATCCAGACACTGACCCATCAAGGTGCGAGGTTGCAAAACTGACTTTCTTATAAAAAAATCCAAAGGATTTATATTGCAAGCTTTTGGATTCAATTGTGTATGTTTTTCAATCAACGTTTTGGATCACACTCAGTGATCCATTTTTTCCTCTTCTTGATGATGGATCACTGAGTGTGATCCGAAACATCAATTGAAAAACATACACAGTTGAATCCAAAAGCTTGCAATACAATTTCATGGACTGTGGAAAACTCATACCAAAGGATTTAGTCAAGAGAAAAAAGACAGGTTTCCTAACCCAAGCCACTGGCTTAATCTTTTCACCAATCCTATCAGAAAGGTAAGGAAATTCTACAAAGCAGCATCTTATTAATAAGAGTTCCATCTTAGCTCTCTTAATTGTGAGGAATCATGTGAGTTACCCTCCTTCAACTGATGTTTTATAAGGGGAAAATGTAAAATTTCAATTACCAGTAAAATTTTGGGATAAACCCACAAAAAGACAAGTAGTTGGAAGTTCACTACCACTGCATGGTATGGCAAATTGCAAGTAACAGTGGCAGAATTGGCAGTCTAGTATTATAACTCACAGCTCCAGTACTTGATACACTGCAATATTTAATTTGCAGTTGAAATTTGAGAGAAAATATGTATGTAGAAGAAAATACCATAAATAGGGTAAAATGAAATAAATCGAATTTAGTGTAATATATTATGTTTTCTAGAGGCATACCATAAAGTTTTATCTTTTATTTAATGCCTTATTTTATCTGATTTATACCCTACTTTAGGATATATTGCTGTCTATTTTTAAATACTACAATAAGAAACTTTTAAATTTGATCCTATGCAATAACTTTAAGGGTAAACACTAACAAATGTTTTTGCCATTAAAATTTGCCGCACAATGTTAGGCCTTTGCCATTAAAATTTTCTTCCCCCTTAGATTAAAAAAGCAATCATTTGAAGTTATTTGAATTCTGCCTACTTCCATTCCATAGATGGATACCAAATTTATCAGACTGTTTTTTGCATTAGTGCACATTTTTTCAAGTTGTATCAATAACAAATTTAAACTTGAATCCAAACAAGTGAGATAGCCATGAGGAACTAAACAGCAGGGAAGATGCTTTAGCCAAGAGAGGAGCTAGTCAAAGTATAGGAGAGTAATAGTAACTAAATGTGATTATGTATTAGACAAGCAAGAAAGATCAAGTAGTAACCCTTTATAATGGAACTCATCTTCCTCAGAGTAATTATTGTATTTTATTTGTAATCTGATAAATAAAACATTCTGTGACAGTCCTTGATCAAGAGACTCTTAATTCTTAGAGGAATACTTTTGTAGATTAAGCTTTGGAAGTTACCAGAACCCCTTCCCCACCAGTATGCCATTTAAATACCAGATCCACCAATGCCTTTATGCCACCTGCCTCTGCAATTGCACCCTAATCATAAAAAGAAAAACACCGGCTTCAATGAATTCAGAAATAAAAGTGAATTAATTATCTAAAAAACAAAGAGGCAAAGCAAGATATAATCAGGGGAAATAGCAATGACAACCAACAATTACAACTATAATCTCTTCAGAGATGTCATGTGCACTCAAAAAACAGGAAATGAAACATGCATGGATAAAATAGACATATTAAGGGCAAATAGAGAACAATATAGTGAGATGTTCAAGGAAAGGAAGCTTCATGTTATGTTGTTTTTTGATAAGATAAAAAAAGAAAGATGAAAAAGAGCATAAAGATAAAACCTTGTGCTCTTCCCCAACAGACAGGTTCCAAAGTCCCCCAGCAGCCTCCTCCGCAACCCATCTATTGGGAGACCTTGCGAGGGATGCCAAGATACTAATTCCTCCTTCCATTGCCACTGTTTTTGCAACATCAGCATTGACTGATAAATTTGCTATGGCCTGTAGTAATCATTACCATAATTCATGTCATTATTGCATTTGACAAGTTCAAATACCTGTGCCTACATTCTCTTAATGTCAATTCGCCATTAAGGGCATGAAATTGAGTCTACTAATGATAAACAAAGGGCAGTTGTGAGCAGGTTCAAACCTGGATGGCATGCTAATTGAAATAATACAGTCACTAAGTTTAACTTTAGAAAAACGAGATCACAGTCCCAATCTTTCATACAGTAAGAGCTTTGTGGGTGCTAATGTGCAACATTATTTAGATATTTTTGTTACTGTATGTAGAATTTAATACTGGAGTGACAATGAGTTGTTGCTTCTTCTCTCATGTAATTGGTAATAATCGGTACCAATCACAAGGCGAGGGAGCCATATATTGGTACTAACTGGTAATGATCACAAGGCAAGGGACTCAAGATGCAAGGAAGTGCGGTTGCAAGATATTACCTTTGCTGCTTCAGACTGGACACCTTCTCGATATGACCTGGCAAGATCCAACAGAAAACGAATCCCACCGCCTTGCATTACTGCATCAGCCCTGGCAGGATCAACTGTTGCAGTCTCATCATCAATAACCACAAACGTAGCAAGTGCCGTGGCAGCTCTTTCCTGAACATCCTCCTGGGAGCTTCGCACAAGGCTCAACAAAACAGGAGTCCCATGAGTAAGCCAGAAATCATCTAAGCCAGGCGTATTACTCTCGGCTATCCTTAACAGCGCATGAGCAAGCACCCATTCCAGCCACTCTTTCAACTCACCTGCCTTCCTAGCGTTCCTCTCTTTCCAAAGATAAGCGATCCTATGTTTCCTCGTTAAGAAATTCTCAGCGGCATCCTTAACAAGCGTATCCAATCCCTTCACCATGTCTGTAAACTTGGCCAGCAGCACCTTCGTCTTTGAAAACGCAACGAAATCACTGGCGTTCTCAAGAACGCCGCAATTCAAAGCACACAATACCCTCAGACTTTTCGAAAACATAAGGCGGAAAGTGGCGCCAGGGGTTATATCAGTGCGCGAAACATCAAGCGCCAACAAATTGGGCAGAAGAAGCCAGAGCTGTGAGGCGGCAGGCCATTTGATGTTCCTGGAGCCAGCCACAGACAAATACTTGAGCGACTTGACATTCCCGAGGGCGCTCTCATCAACGTTCATACAATCCAGCAACCCTAAGTCTGCCAGGGCTGGGCAATGCGCCGCGAGGGCTCCGACGGCGACGGCGTCCACATCCCTAAGCCCGCTCAGTCTCAGCCGCCTTAGCTTGGGGCAACACAAGGCCACAACTCTGATTGCGTCGCTGGTAATGTGTTCGCAAAAATCCGGGCCCAGCTGCAGAACCTCCAGCATTCTGTGCCTCGCCGCCACCATACAGAGCGTGGCGTCTGTTAAGTCACGGCAGGCCTCGGCATTGATCTCTTTGAGATCTTTGGCCTCCAGGTTTATCAAAATGTTGGCGGAATTGGCCCCCCGGAAGCGTATGCTACGCAATTTGCTGCAGCGCTTGGCCAGAGATGAGGCAGCGGCGGCGTCCAACGTGTGCGCCCTGATGTCTAGAGAACCCCACAGACACGAAAGCGCGCCCAGAAATCTCCATGTTCTGCACACACAAGCAAGGCTCGCCCTCTCCCTGTAATTAACTAGACCGAATATTGCTACCACGGTGTCGTCCGGAAGAGTCGACCAATCCACCTTGCGTTCTTTTTTTACAACTCCACCTTGTTTGTCAGCTACACATTCTACGGCAGCTTCGGCTTCAATTTCAGCTCCACTTTCCTTCGCATGCAGCACCTTTCTCCTAACCCTTCGATTCATCGTCTTTTCCCCTCAACAGTACACCACCTTCATTCTTCAACGCCTGTTATTCGCCTTTAAAAAAATGGCGGCTTGGTAGCTGGTTAGTTGCAGAGCACAGCACATTGAAGTTAATGAACCCTTACCTGGTTGCCAGGTATTATTTGGTAGGGCCTCCCTCTGATTAAGAATTCTATGTGATGAAATGAACTGAAAAATTTAGTAACATCCATGGGACCAAGCAGTCAATTATGACGATGGAAGTTTTTAATTACATCTAGGAGATCAGGTGGTGTATGGTATTTGAGAGTTGAATTTTTATCAAACTAACAGAAGTTCTAATCAATAAATCACATTTTTTGTTTTTGTTATTTGTCTATCTTGAAATAAAATAGTTAAAGATTTTACTTTTAAAGCATTAGTGTAATTGATTTCTATCTTTTCATATGGCATACACTTCTTAATATAATGTTATTTTGTTTTCATTTAGTCCACTTCTCTTTGGATATTTCTCACTTCCTTTTTCACATTTTAAGATGGTATGAGTTAATTTTTAAGTGTGTTATTAGCATTTTAGCTTTTCATTTTATGTCTACATCTATATAACGCTCGTAGTCACATGTGGATTGAATTTTTTGACATGTTTTCTTTTTCATTTGAATTTACTACATGAGTGCTTTGACTTTCTCTCTCATATATCTTAATTTTTGCATTTACTTTTGGACACTCTTGCTTGTTAATTTATCATTTATTTATTAATTGGTATTTTGCTTCATCCATGTGTTCTTTCTTTTATTTAACTTTTCTTTCGTGTTATTTTGGGTCAACGATGTCTTTCCATCTTCTCTATTCTCTTCAAATATCTTAGCAAATCATCATCATCACTTCAACTAAAACGGCTCTAGTCTCGACTAAGACGATCTCATATGGGATCGTAGCTTTTATTTTGAAACTACTTGTGATTAAATGTCTTTTTATTTGTCTATATTTTGATATTGATGCGTTATTGCCCCAAGGTTTGCAACCATACAACACCATTTAAATGGAACCAAGAACAAGAGCAAAAGAGTTTTACACTAACACACCTATAGATGTAGAGGTTGTCCAAATTAGCTAATTGTGGATTTTGACTATAAAAAGATAATTTTGTTTAATAATATCTCTTTAAATAATGTGATTATGTTGAAATTACTCTTATGTTGTCTTCATGCTTGATATGGATTTCACCATACGATGTGGTGTTATTGTGTTCTTGCCACTATTATTACAAAATAGGCATATTCTCAATTTCCACTTCTCCTTAAGCATTATCTACTTGTTAGTCTTGAATTTAAGATAGTGTGAGCTAGTCCTTAACTAGGCCATAATTTTTTTTTACCTTCCACTTGATTTCTACTTCTACATAAGATTTTTCACATGGTCACATGTGGTATTAAACTCTTTAATATAATATACTTTATTTTGCCTAACTTTGTCTACATGACTACTTGCGGTTTTTTCCTCTTGCATATTTATTTTTATTTTTAGTGTTTAGACATTCTTGCATGTTAATGTCTTGTTTAATCATCCACTTGTCATTTCGTTTCATCGATGTATGCTTCCTTCTACTTAGCTCTTCCTCTATCACCATTATGGGGTAATGAGGTTTATCCATATTTTGTTTATTTTTAGATGATTGATCCATCATTGATACCTCCAATGGGAAAGTGCACGATCCTTCAACTAATAGTATCTCATATAGAATGAAAATTTTGATCTTAAGATTTTGTGTGCTTAAATGTGTTTTTATTCTCTCTATTTGCCTCCATTTTAATTTGACATGTTAGTGCCCAAACTTCACACCCATAAAGGACTATTAGTGTGACAAGCAAGTTGAGTAAGACTCTCTTGGTATTTTAATCTCATAATAATGCATCTTTGCATCTATTTTATGGCAAGTATAAAGCCTTCCACCCTCTTATATTATTTTTGCTTGCATGTCTCCCAACTAAGCCTATTATGAAAATCAAGCCTAAGGTACTTGTATTCTTCGACTACTTTTAGCTTCCCTCAAAAAGGAAGTTAATTTGTTTTCTCTAAAATGGGGAGATTGTAACTTTAATTATATTGATGTTCACTTGCATTTGGACCTCCTAGAAAAAGAAATTTAAAGCCATCAATTCTCTTAACCTTTCCCCTAATGTTAAAGATTACAAAAAAAATGATTTTCAGACTATAAAATAGAAAAGTTCAATTTCTAGGCCAAAGAGATCATTTTTTTTTAGAATAAATATTTTGAGTTGTTTGGCATTGGTTCGTTAATGCTTAGCATGTAGATTTGTTCAAGCTCTATAATTTATTAAAAATAGGGGGCCCAATCATCCTCCTAGATCAAAATTTGTGCTCTAAAAGTTAGACCTCCCATGTTTAGAATCTAAAAACATCTATAACATATAAGTTATAAGATGAAGGTACACTTGTGAACAACTTATGATGTGCTTTATGGCATGTCATAAGGCATTTTGAATGGAGGTAGTGAAGCCAAAATTGAGCACCCAAGAAAGTGATTGGATTATAATGAGCTTATGGTAGGTGGAAGGAATATGTTATTTTTAACTCATGGATTCATCTTAGGATTTCAATATTACCATTATACTCTTAACTACGGATTTTGATGCCACATTTTGAGTAGTTTAAGCTCGTGGTTTCATAGTTACTATTTGATTGTTTCGTGTATTGTCTCTCCAATTTATTGGGTACTTAAGATGGAGGTTTTGATAGTGATTTTTTCAAGTGTTATTATGTTTTCAAAATCACTCCAAATCTTTGGTTGGTGATAATCCTCTACTAAAGGCTTAAATACCATGAACTTATTACAACATTTGATTACCAAATAATAAATTGAGTTGTTTACGAGTATGGGGTTTTCTCTCAAAAATGTTTTCCCCACATAGATCATGATATGGTACATTGATTTTTCATTTTTTCCTTGTAGTTATATGATTGGTTTATCTTTGCACATACCTCCTCTCATAGATTAATGTAGGAATGTACTCTACACCTTTTCTCCTTTTCATGTTCTCTCAAACTATGAGTTATTTTTTATAATCAAGATAAGGTCATTTGAATATAAAAGCAATTTTAATACATATCTAGCAAGTTGAACACTCCCTCCACTAATTGGTTTATTCCCTCCTCCAAGTTATTAGTATATAACCCAAATAAGGAGGGATAGAGTGGTCATCCTTGTTTGGCACAATATCACTTTTAATGAATTATCGTATTCCTTTGTGCCTATTATAATTTTACTCCTAACCTACTCATAAATCCTATTAAGTATTTCTCTATAGTTGTCTAAAACTTTGAGTTCCTCCATCCTATTCCCATGTTTGCCTCTAGGCACCATGTGTTAAATGTTTTTTTTAAATGAACAAAGTAAAAAAATCTTCTCCTTGGTTATCTCATATTTTTTATTAAATACACATGATAAAATAATGATCAACGGTTAATGTTTTGAGATGAAATTAGTGTGGAGAAACTCTTCATTCCCTTAAAGGAGTAAAGAAAAATAAACTTTCCCTAAATTTAATAAGTTGATCTGAATAACCTTGCAATGGAAATATTTGCATGCCCATGCCATTTTCCATTTAGTTCTGGGTTTTTTGAGGATGGTACTTTGATACATTGACCTATTGACAAATGACATAATTTCATACAAAGTAGGGTCCCTTACCATAATTTTCTTATATATCCATTGTATATTTTTATACATTTATTGCTTACCCAATTTACATGTTTACACATCCCTATAAATTTACTTTATCCACTTGTTTATTAAACCCATGCATGCACATATTTCCATACACATGCAACCCACTTTTATTTGGATCCTCATGATATGATTTCTATTTAAGTTCAAAGGATAACCTTGTGTGTAGCAAAAAGGTTATGAAGCAACATTAATGAACATGGATTTATGTCAATTAGATGCGCATGTTATTTGAAAGATTTATAGAAGAATAAATCCATGAAAGAACAAAACATGCAAATACCAAGAATTATATTTTTTCCTCCATTCATTGATATTGTATGAATCTACAAGTAATTACAAAGGTTGTGATAGAAAAGCATGTTCCCATGATCAAGCAAGAATAATGTACCTACCTAATTTGCTAGAGCGCCTTGGAGTACAACCAAACTAGGTCAAATGATATGATTGACCTTACTAGTTAGTAGATTTGTTTATAGAATGTACAATGAGGTGTATGGTAAACTTCCCATATAGTCAAGGTTGTGTAAGATGTTAAATCCACACAGTTCTAGTTAGTTGGCATGATCATGTAGAGTAGATGTGCATATGTGTCAAACATGTATGAAGTTTGACCAAATGCATTGGTGCAAGTGTATGTGTTACCTATGTGGACATCATTTGTTGTGCAAATAAAATTTGTAAGAGCTAACAATTTTGTTGTTGAAGTTGAAGTTGAAATTAAAAACCCTAAAGTTGAGTAACATGGCTAAAGAGTGAACACACAAATATCTTGTGTGAAACTATTGGAATCAATGCTTACACAAATATGCTCTATCATTCTACTAGAGTGTCTCATCCATGCACAAAGTATCTTAGCACAATATTATTCATGTAAGGAACTATTGTGACATGAGATAAGCTTATATTTTAACTAATGCACAAAAATGTGTTACATAGAATTACATAGGACCATTCACTCTTTATTATATAACAATAGTCTCCATCATGTCAATATATCATAAACATTATCTAATATGAATATGAAAAATCATCATGTTTATATCACCTTTTCCTTTCTTATTAAATGGCATCCTTGTTATGCTAGAAAATAAGCCAAATGTGCCAATGCAAAAAATGTGACAAGTTGTGTCCTATCTTGTAGAGCATTGTCATTATGTTAGAAAATAACCCTAAGTTGCTAGTACAAAAAGTGGTTAGAGTTGTGTGTAGGGCATGACCGCCAGATGCACATGTATGTTGATGACTTGTAAATGTGAAGTGATAAAACACTTACAAATTTTTATAATCAATGAAGATCTAAATCAAGTGTACTTAAGAACTGGTGAAGGTCTCAAGTGTTATGACATGGTTGTTTTCTAAATCTTAGTCCTAACTACACATGCATGCAAATGTTGAGAGATGTGTGTCCCTATACTCCAACACTAAAATTAGATGGTATCACAAAACTTATGTGTATGCAAGACCTAGAAAATAAATTAGTACATAGCATAAAAACAATGATCTAGAAAAGTATTGCTAGATAATGAAGTTGCTTATTAGAACAAAATACTAAATGTGTGTTGTGCAAGTTTGAATAGATTTTTGTTAAAAAGTACTTTGATGTGGTTGTTGTTTGACAGGATACAACTCTACTATAGTTAAATTGATGACTGAAATATCAAAGAATTTTTTAAGGCTTTGTGTGCATGTAGTCTTGATGAGAGTTGTAAAATTTTGATGTTTGTGTAATTGTTGCTTAATATAAGTGTGGATTTGTAGAGGTTTTATTTCTATAAAGATATGTTCAAGAACAAGTGGTTGTTTTTACATACCTTGTTGCTATACAACCAAAAATCTAGATAAAACAACATAAATTAGAAATAGCAACCACTGACAATATAGATTCAAACAATCCAAATATAATCTATCAACGAAGCACAATCAAGCATAAGAAATCAATAATATCAACAATATCTTCCTTCCTATATCAACATTGAATCACCTTCATTGTTCTTCTCCAATTTTCCTTTGCTCTAACATTTTATGTGTGCACAATTATACTAAGCCCATATTGATATCGATAGCAAAATATTAAAGATTCATGGTTTTCCTTCAAATGAAGATGAAGGTCTATTTTATAGAAAAGACAGATTTGGATGAAAGATCAAGATCAAAATAAGGACCGAAGAGATCAACGGTGGAGAATAAATAAGAGGAATTGGTTGATCAATTAATTGGCTACAACTGGTTGCATGATTTTAGTTAACTGTTTGCATGATTTAATTAAGGGAATTTATTGATTCATTAACTTGAACTTAGTGGGAGTGAACTGAATTGATTAAAGAGAGAAGTGGAATTGATTAGGCAGTGGACTCAGAGTAAGTCTCGGTCAGGGGATGAGTTGGAAATGCATGAGATTTAATAATTAACTAAATAAATCAATTATTAAAAGAATGTGCAAGTGGAATTTAATAAATAATAATTTTATTTATTTAGGGAGAGTGGATAATGTTGAAGATTTTATAAATTAAATAATTAAAGTAATTATTTAATTTAGGAAAAGGATAATGAATAATTAATTAAATATTATTTATTTATTTAATTAATTTAGAAGAGTAAAGATAATTAGGGACGTAATTAAATAAATTAATTTTATTTAATTAATCAAGGAAGAATAATGGTAAAGTGAATTAATTATATAATATCAAATTATTTAATTAATAGTGGAATATGAAATTGGCAATAATTAAATAAATGATAATTATTTAATCATTGGGATAAGACAAGAATTGGTGTAAAAACATTACTTGCAGGCTAGGACAATTTTCAATGTTAATAGTTTCAAAGATCATGGTTTTCATAGATCGTATGTGAAAGGTGTTGATTTTGTGTAAATCGTGAAGGTACAAATGTTGCTCCTAATATTGATTCTTGTAGAATCCTTTATAGAGTAGAGAATAAAGTCACTCTAACATATAGTGTAGTATGGATTCTTGTAGAATCATTTATGCATTCAATAAGAGAGGGTACATGATTGTAACCAATCTAAGATTAGCCTAGAAATGTCAATTTATCAAGAGAAGATATGGACCTTATAGCCATAATTTTGTATGTGTGTGATCATGGAAGGGATATTTTAAAACCTTCTCCCTGAATTTTACTTTTAGTATTAGAAGCAAGCACAAGAAAACATCATGTGACATAAAGAGATCATTTATCTCTTGTTGAAGATAAAGTGAATGTGCTGTGAAAGTATAAATAAATACTACTAAAATCCAACTAATCAATTAGTGTGAGCAAACCCTTAAATAGAGAATAGAGAAGCATCAATAAAAACAACAATTAAACAAGGCCAAATTTACATGGAAAAACCTTTTAGGAAAAAACTCTACCACCAAAGAGATATCAAACTTGTATTAATCTTAAGAACAACATTGTAATTATATAATACACTCAAAATTTTCCAATATAATAGCATTCTAGCTACATATAACATTACTTCAATTATAGAATAATATGAAACTTTTATCTCTTACACTCAATGTATAAAGTAAAGGAAATAAGAAACCAACAAATAATTTTTGTAAAATAGCGGCCACAAAAACCATGGTTCAAAAATAAAAAAATCTAAGATAGAAACCAACTATTGATGAGATGTAATGCTCTTCCCAATGCGACTCTTATTTTTGACCTTTGGCATGATCTCCTTATTCAATTTCACAATATCCCAAGAATCTTTATATCTCCATTTACACTTTAAAGATCTAGCCTTCTAGAGCATTTGCACCTCTCAACCTTTTTGTTTTCCATGAGCATCGTGAATAACATATGTATCCTAACATTCTTCACTTGATATTTATTTTGCAATAGCATAACAGGTAACTTAAAATTAATTAACTATAAGAAGAGGTAATCCCTATAGCCTCCCTACACCAATTAAACTTATTCATGCTCATTTTTTTCACAAGAGAATATGAAATATTGTCCAAAGTTTCCTCCTTTCATATCATGACCTTGCTATTTTCAATCATTTAGTGAACAAACTAATATGAAACATCTATATGCTCAATAGGAGCATGATACATGAAATTCTTTGCCAAATAGACACCACTTTAATTGTTACAACTAATCCTCAATCTTACAATCAAATCCAATATATGAATATAACCTTTATAACCAAACAAAATCCTTAAATGCATGTGTAGAATCCATGTATTTTGCATTTATTTATATAAAGAAACTTTTGGCAAGAGACACTGCAGTATCACTTGATGTTGTCATTGATGGCAACTCTAATCGATGACCAGATACGCATTTTATCATTCGATCACACCAGCAGACAAATTGAATATTGATCAGGAAGAACAAAGTATCCGGTAGCACAATGTTCATCGATCTATATGAAGATTTCATGTTATTATTTTATGTCGCACACCTCAGGAAATGATTTTTGGCATATTATCTTTGTTACTACTAAAGTGCAATGGCTCATATCAATTCATGTGGAAGTTAGAAGATCCAGTTGGCTTATTCTCAATTTTTCTTGTATTAGAGCTGACTTCATGAATGTATTATGTCACAGATGTATAAGGAATAATTAACTAAATGTTTTCGTGCTCGATCATGTTTGTTTGGGTCCCCTCTATGTCTTAACCAACTTTGGAGGATGCACATAAATATTTATTCAAGGATCTAGCTGACAGTTGTAATTATTTTTGTGTTCTATTGAAGTCGATAAAGTGTAATTGAATTCTATGTTGTGGATATATATAAGATTGTCCATATCATTTTGCATGATGTATGAAGTGTGTTGATATGCGAATTGTGAATTAGAGCAAAGCAGAAGAGCGATAAAGCGCAGTTTCACTTGCGCATGGAGAATTTGTTGTGCGAGTGTGAGCAGAACAAAGCAGAAGGGAAAAATCAGTCTGTAGGACAGAAGATTGTATATTGTGCCTAATTGGAACTATAATCAGGCATATTTAAATGTTATTTATCTCAGTTCAAACTCTCAGATGATTTTAATCTGATTGTCTTATGTAAGGAAGTGAGCCTTCCCTTTGAGTAGTGAGCTCTAGGTAGTGTGCTTGAATGCAAGTGCATTCCCCTTATTGTAATCTTCATTTGAGTATACTCAGATTAACTTGTGGATTGGCCATCCACCGTGGTTTTTCCCCTAACAGGGTTTCCATGTAAAATTCCCTGTGTTATGGTGTTGTGTTCATTTGCTTCATGTTTATGCATTATGGATGAATGTTGTTAATGCTTTGAATTTAAAGGTTAATAAAGTTAATTTTTGCACAACACTGATTCACCCCCCCTCTCAGTGTAGCTTGTTTCCAACAATTGGTATTAGAGCTAGTTCCTCTTAGAGAAGTCTAACAGCTTGGGGAGATCTTGGAAGGTGTTCCAATGGATTCAAGCAGTCTTCAACAACAACTTTTGGTGGCCTTGGATGATCTTGATCAGTCAAAGGCTGAAGTTCAAAAATTGCAAGCAAACCTCTCAAATGCTGAGAAATTCATTGAGTCTTTGAAAGACAAAATCAATAGGTCTAGAGAAAAGAAAAAGAAACTCTATGATCAGATCAAGTAGAGTGATAGTAAGAGCATTGAAGAAGAACAACTCAGTCAAGCCTTGAAAGAAAAGACATAATGTGAAAAGCTTACTAAATATAATATAGTCCTAAAGCATGAAATGGAATCTATCATGACGAGGATGACCAAGGACATTGAAGACAAAAAAAAAATGAAGAGAACCTAGCACAGTCCCTAAAAGAAAAATCTGAATTATGCAACTGATTAGATGATGAATTGGAACAATCTAAAAACAGTGAAGAAGCACTTGAAAAGCGGATGGATGATCTCATAAATGAACTTGTTGTTGCAAATGAGTACAAAGATAAGTTCAAAGCTAGATTTGTCATGCTTGATGAACTAATTAGCAGTCAAGGGACTCATGGTGACAAGCGAGGTCTTGGATATGAAGAAGGAGAAAGCTCCAGATCTAAGCAAAAGAGATTCAGACAAGGAAGTCAAATGAGAAAATATGGAAGGTGTCTGATAAGGCAACCTAATGCTCAGAGATTTAATGGATACTATTTTAGTTGTAACAAATTCGGACACATGGCTACTCAATGTAGAAGTAGAATGAATCAAAGTGGTCCATATTTCTCAGGTCAGTGTTTTAATTGTCATAAATTTGGTCATAAGTCAAATGAATGCAAAAATATGATGAATCAATTTCATAGAAATATCAAATGCTATACATGCAATAGACTTGGCCATACTACTAACCAGTGCAAATCAAGAGGAAATCAGTGGAACAACTGATCTCGAAAGAGAAATGTTGTGTGCTATAACTGCAACAAAATTGGACACATTGCTACATACTGCTGGAACAAAAAAGGTCCAGTAAATCAAAGAAAAAACATGCAGAAGGATACCAAAGGAAAAGGAAAAGTCACTACAAATGTGGTCAGACAACAAATGCAAAAGAAATGGGTGAAGAAAGAACCCTCTGCTGAAGAAAGTGTGCCAACACCATAACCTGCTTCTAGTAATTCCTCTAGGAATTAGTTTCAGGCCCTTTGGCCTAGGGGGAGCAGTCAAGAAAATCATTTAACCCCCTAACTGGTAAGTGACACCGGATGTGGATGTGTACAGTAGATGCATAGATGCTCAAAAAGTATTGTTGAACTTATTAGAGGAAGTGTTATGTCGTATTGGAGGTCCACAAAAGTTTTACTTGTCACAGTGTATAAAAATAGGGTAACCGAATGTATTAGGGTTAAAGAATTTATTGCGACAAAAGAGTTAGGTATGCAAGTGATAAAAAGTCATTTATATTCTTCACTTTTCACTTTTCATTTGGAAGAAAAGAAGTTTGGAGAGATCATAGGCGAACTTGGCGAATTGAGGCGAAATTCAAGCGTGAAAGTGATTCGACAATCAAATTCCAATCTGGCAAAAAAGGTATTTTTAAAAAAAAACTTTGCGAATTTGTGATTTGGTCAAAATGAATGCTCCTTTGGTAGTTGAAGTCAAGGACATACCTCATCCTAAATTCAAATAGCATCCTTACAAGTCTCTTGAGACCGATCCTTTAGGAGCATTTTTTTTTGTTCCATACGAAGTTTTACATACAAAAGACATTAGGGTTTATATTCACGCCAATATTAAAGAACTAGGAAGTTCTCAACTACTGAATTTGTACAATAATCATATCATTGGTGAAGATTACTATGTAAATCCAAAACACAAAATCCTGGAAACAAAGAAGTTCACACAGATTATCAAATTTCTCGTGTTTGAAGAGTCAGAGTGGATCCGTTATGTTTTGAGACGAGTGCATGATGAATTTATGTGGCTTAGAATTCCGTTCAAAATTACAAAGGAAGCTATCAGTGCAGTAACCAGTCGAAACTCTTTTGGTGGACTACCAATTTTGAAGTCTATAAAAACCAAACCATCACTGATGCTACAGGCTCTACATATGACAAAAGAGCAATGACTATTGATAACATTGTCGATATAAATGTCAAATTTGCATCTATGGTCATTGGCTACAAAATTTATCACTCTAGCCAAGACAACTTTGTGTCTGACACAAAAATTTTATGCCGCCTACCAAATGGTGAAGGAAAATGTAGATTATGATCTCTATGAATTGTTGAGAAGTCAGCTAATGGAGAATCTTGCAAAGATTAAGAAGGATAAGAAAAACTCTTTCAAATATGGTAGCTTGCTCTTGTGTTTATTATGTTATTTCATGGGTGAATGTTTGGGAGTTGGAAAGGTCCATTGGAAAAAAGACAAGTCGGTAGCACACAGATCAGAGATTTGTTGTACAATTTTGTAGATACCAAAACAAAGAATGCAACTATGTGGGGATACTTTAAAAACTTTCAGGCTATGGTGCAAGCAAGGGAGAAGATTCCTACCTCAATTGTAGAGAATTGCAAAGATTCAATTTGCTTCATGGTGGATGTTGATCAGTGTATGATGGAAGTTGTTAATCCAAGAACTATCTAGATCATGCCTATGGGGTATGAGGTTGAAGAATTTTTTTTGGACATGTATGCACAACACTTGCTATGCAAACCTCTGGATCCGGTAGAAGAAAGGTTCAATACCTATGCTGAGAAGGACATACAGGTTCATAATGAACTTAGGAAACTTGTGGCTACTAAAAGAGTCAGAAAAGAAGTAGAATTTCTTGCAGAGAGTATGGGCATATCTGCAAATCTACTAAAAGAAGCTAGACATAAAAGGGAAGAAGTTGAAGCAACAAAGAAAGTAGCTAAGGAGATAGCTAAAACTCAATCAACTAGTTTGACAATGCCATCCGCCCGAGTTAGAACAACTAGAAGTTCTACATCCCATTCAACTCCTACAACAAATTCCATCCCTGTAAAAACTGAATCCAAGGGATTCGACAAAGAAGGCAAAAGGAAGAAAGATAAGAGAAAAAGAGTGTATATGGTAGTTTCTGATGATGTGGAAACTGAGTCTGATGAAGGTGTCAAAGAAATCAATCAAGGCACCAAGGCAGCAACTGTCACAAAGGGAAAACCCTCTGATGAAGATGTTCAAGCAAAGAAAAAGATAAAGACTGACAGTTCAGGTATGTCAGTTGCACAAGTTGAAAAGGCATTAGTCAAAGATGGTAATCTCAAACCTATTTGTAAATTGTATGAGCCTTTTGATGATTCTTGATAAGAGAATTATTGAAGAAGTGACAATAAAACACATGAATATTTTCAATAAAGTTTTGATAGAAATTATGCCTAGTCTTCCCAAAAGGCTATATGAAATTTTGGAAATGAGGAGACTTAATGCCAGAACAAAAGAAGAATAAATGAGAGAAAGGATTCTTGCATAACTATGTCCAATGATGTCTATGGATGACATGAAGGCACTCTTGAACAAGGCCCAAAAGAAATTCAAAAGCAAAACAAGGGTTAGCAAGCTAATGATTGGTCTAACCGATGAAGTCACAAAAGAAACAGAGCAAATTCTGAGAGAAATATTGTTGAATAAGAGAATTGATGATGTAGCTGAGGAAAATCATGTTGATGATGCCCCATCAGGTCCGGAAAAGGAAGCAGAAGAAATTTTTGCTACAAATGTGGATTCTCAGATTCCTCTTGTAGAGGACAACACAGGAATTCCCATGGAAGTTGAAATACCTAGAAATGCACCAGTTGAGGAAATTGAAATCAGTGAAGGTAAACCAAATCCTGCAACTGTGGAAGTAATAATTGAAGAAAAGAAAGATGATGTAAAGCCAATCCCGGTTGAGGCAAGAGACACTGCTGAGGTAGTGAAAAAAATTTTGGTTGAACAAAAAGAAGAATTGGATCCAGAATTTATTGAAGGTCCCATTGACCTACCACTTTAAGTCCAATCCAAAAGATGAAGTAGTTTCATTTGCTCAAGCACAAGCCAAAGAAGAGCTACTGAAGTCACACATTGAAGATAGTGAACTGCTAAATCTTGCATCTGGAGTATTGGAGAAGATAATGCCATCCTATGTGAAAGATCCAACTGGTCCCTCCTCTAGTGAACTGAAAAATCTTATCAACTCGGTTAGTACACACTTTGAGTCACTAGAAAAATCTACTATGGTGAAAGTACAAAAAGAATTTGATGTCAAAAGGTTCAATGGATTGAAGGTATTGATTGGTAAAGATAAAACTATTTTAGCCACTTGTGTAAAGAATGTACACAATGCTTTATCAGAAGGTGGTAAGATCTACAAATCATGTTTGTGTTTTTCAAATTTTACTAAAGTTAATGAGAAGAAGATCAAAGATCTGGAGAAATAGTTAAGCACTATTTCTGAAGGATTTGATCCTCTAACCGGTGGTATTGGGAAAATAGAAGGTGAAGTAATGTATGTGCTAAAAAATATAAAAGTGTTGAAGCATGAGAATGATAAGATTGTTGCTAGAGCATGTGAACTCAAAGGCATAACTGGTCCTAAAATTGAGATAATGTCAAGCGCTCTGAAGGAAGGAGAGGACACTATGGCAGTTGGTGATCTGACCAACTTGGAATATATAGAAACACAGTCCTACCTGATCTGCGGTCATATAATAATCATGGAAAGTCTCAAAAGAGTTTGGGACATTAATCTAATCCAGCTGAAGAAAGATTTTGCAGACATTTTTTCAGTTTATGTATGTTAAAGAAGCATTTTTGCATAATAGTTTTGATTGATCCATTTTTGGTATGCGATCCCTGCCTTCGCCATTGATGTCAAAGGGGGAGAAGAGTGGAGTGAAAAATGCTTAATCATCTCAAGGGCAGAATTGTATTTTTAGAATTTTGGAGTAAGCAGTGTAGTCTATCTTAGTACTGATCCGACACTTAGTCATTTTTCACTAAGTGTTGCCATCAATGCTAAAGGGGGAGATTGTTGGAAAGAGACACTGCAGTATCACTTGATGTTGTCATTGATGGCAACTCTAATCAATGATCAGATATGCATTCTATCATTCGATCACACCGGCAGATTGAAGATTATCAAGAAGAACAGAGTATCCGGTAGCACAATGTTCATCAATCTGTATGAAGATTTCATGTTATTATTTTATGTCATGCACATTAGGAAATGATTTTTTGCATATTATCTTTGTTACTACTGAAGTGCAGTGGCTTGTATCAATTCATGTGGAAGTTAGAAGATCCGGTTGGCTTATTCTTAGTTTTTCTTGTATTAGAGTCGACTTCATGAATGTATTATGTCGTGGATGTATAAGGAATAATTAACTAAATGTTTTTTGTGCTCGATCATGTTTCTTTGGGTCCCCTCTATGTCTTAACAGACTTTGGAGGATGCGCATAAAGTTTTATTCAAGGATCTAGCCAACAGTTGTAATTATTTTTGTGTTTTATTGAAACCGACAAAGTGTAATTGAATTCTATGTTGCGGATATATATATATATAAGATCGTCTGTATCATTTTTCATGATGTACGAAGTGTGTTGATATGTGAATTGCGAATTAGAGTAGTTTAGAAGAGCGATAAAACACAGTTTCACTTGCATATAGAGAATTTGTTGTGCGAGTGTGAGTAGAACAAAGCAAAAGGGCATAATCAGTCTGCAGGACAGAAGATTGTATATTGTGCCTAACTAGAATTGTAATCAGGCATATTTAGATGCTATCTATCTCAATTCAAACTCTCAGATGGTTTTAATCTGATTGTCTTATGTAAGGTAGTGAGCCTTCCCTTTGAGCAGTGAGCTCTAGGTAGTGTGCCTGAATGCAAGTGCATTCCTCTTATTGTAATCTTCATTTGAGTATACTCATATCAACTTGTGGATTGGCCATCTACCATGGTTTTTCCCCTAACAGGGTTTCCACGTAAAAATCCTTGTGTTATGGTGTTGTGTTCATTTGCTTCATGTTTATGCATTATGGTTGAATGTTGTTAATTCTTTGTAGTTAAAGGTTAATAAAGTTAATTTTTGTACAACGCTGATTCACCCCCCCTCTCAGTGTAGCTTGTTTCCAATAGAAACCAAGTATTTCCTCTAACTCATCTAACTAACAACTCTTCCAAATAATGAAAACATCACTTGTGAACCTCTTGCTATCTAGATCATCCAACATAATAGAGTCCTATATGTTCAACATATTATTCACACCATTAGTCCGTTGATAACATAAATAGTAATCAAAAGTTCTTTATAAATATAAAAATGGTCTCTTAACATAATTCTAATTCTCTTTATCAATGTTAGGCATAAACCTACTAAAGTTATCATTTCTTGGGTAATATTTGGTCTTATATTTACCATTAATACATTAGGCTTCCTATATCATTGGAATAAGAAGCATTATACATATCCTCAAAATCACCATTTGACTTAGGACATTGATCCAAAGATAACCTACTACTAATAAGTAAAAAAATACTAATTGGTTATAGTCCTACATAGAAAACCAATGTAAAGTAGTCTAAACATACTTATTATTACTAAGCCAAAGCATTTTGTAAGCTTGATCCCTATTGATTTCCAACCTCAAGATATAGTTGGTAGCATCTAGATCCTTCATATGAAATGCACCAAAAGTTGCATTTTGAGTTCCCTCATCATACAAGTTTCTTGTTCTCAATAAACAACATGTTATTGACATACAACATAATGATTAGAAACTAATCATCATTCAAATTAAAATAAACACAATAATCAACTTGGATTCTTATAATCCCAGTCTATAATGTGAAAGAATTGAACTTTTGATACCACATTCAAGGTCATTGTTTCAAACCATATAAATATTACTTCAACCTATAAATCAAATTTTATTTTCCTTTCACCACAAAAATATTAGTTTGTTTTATATAAATATCCTCTTTAATATCCTCATGCAATAGATCAATTTGAACATCCATTTTCCTTGCTTCTAAACCATAACAAACAATAAAAAAAATATGAATCTAAATAAGTAAGTATTCTAATAGAAGGAAAAAATACCAAAATTAATTCTCTATATTTGGGAATACCCCTTAGCCAACAATTTTTCCATTTATAATTTCAGCATACTCACTTCTTCAATTTTTTTCTTAAACACCCACTTGCATCCAATGAGATTCCTTCCTTTAGGAAAACTTACTAGATCCCAATGTCGTACTTTTTCAATGTCATCTTCTCTTCCTACATGACCACTAACCAAGATCCACACTCCTTTAAATATTTTTCTTCCTTGATGGATCTAAGTTTGTCAGCAACACAAGATAAATAAAATACATAGACAAAAAACTAGTGGCATATGCCTATCGAGGTGGAGTAAGATATCTTACTTATGATTATTCAAAGTTATTTGCTTATTTAGAACTCTCACATGAATCTTCTTTTGCATCTTTGTCCTTAGATCCATCATGATGCTCTTCCACATGTGCATCTTTCTACTTCTTGACCTTAGTCTCAAAATGCACCATCTTCTTTTCTTTCTCCCTAAACTATTCAAGATCATAAACAACTCTTAACTCTCTTAAAATCACATCCTTAGAATAAACCATTTTCAAGGTTAGAGGATTATATACTTTGTAACCCTTTGCATTCTTTCTATATTCAACAAAAATACTCTTTTGAGCTTTGGAACCTAATTTATATATTTTTTCCATAGCATAAGAGCATAAGTCTCATGACAAAAAAAAAAAGATGTGAGGCAAAGGGTTTCTTACCTTTGCACAACGAGCACAAAGTGTCTTATTAACTATAACTGAGAAATGAGACATGCTTACCAAGTAGCAACAATACTCACAGTCTCGACCCAAAAACATTGATCCAACTATGATTTGCTCAACATACTTCTAGCTATTTCCATTAAAGCCTAGTTTATTTTTATGTAACCCCATTTTGTTGTGGTGTGTATAGAGTAGTTTTCTATCATACAATACCTACGTGTGTATAAAAATCATTAAATTATCTAAATCAATATTCACCTTCGTTATCCAACGTTGAGACCTTAATCTTCCTATCTAAATTCTTCTCAACGCATGCTTTAAAATCTATAAAATTAGACAAAACTTTAGATTTATGTTTTAGAAAGTAAACCTTGAATAACAATCAATAAATGAAACATAATAACAAGATTTTCCCATAGAGTGAACATCCACTAGATAAAACATTGCAAATGAATAACTTCTAACCATCTCTTAGCTCATATTCCTCATAGGGAAAATTACTCTATTATGTTTACCAAATACACAATACTCACAAAAATCAAACCTGGTAGAATAGTTCAAAACCCCATCCACTATATTTTTATTAATCATGGTTCAAATAATTTTTTCACCAATTTGTCTCATTCTCTAATGCCACAACATACATGAATTTATAGAATTTTGCATTACATTGGTAGAGTTGCAAAATGCATATGCCTCCAACTTAAACATGGTTTTACATTGACTTCCCTTAACTAGAACTAGATTTACTTTAGCCAACTTGTAACCATTCTTATTAAATCACATGCACACCAACATCATTTATCTTAGAAATTAAATTTACATTTCATGTAAGTCCTAGAATTTGTAACACATCAAATAAGAGTTTTCACTCTCTCATCACTAAAAGAATATTTTATCTTTCCCCAACTAGCAATCTTGAGAATGTTGTTGCCAAGAAATACCTCATTGACATCTCATGATTTATAATGAGATAACCACTCTTTGCAAGGATTTGTGTGGTAAGAGGCACATGAATCAGTTAGCCACAAGTGATCAGTACTAATATTAGAAACGTTAAATAATATAGCAATTTTACTATCATCATCAAAGGAAATTTTAGCAAATGAATATTTATGATTCTTCTTCCCATTTTTGCATTCCTTATTCACATGGCCATGCATCTCATAGTTCCAACATTTCACTTTATTCTTTCCAGTGGTTTTGGATCATCTTTTGATTTGGATCTATCTTTAGATTTCTTTTATTCCCATTTTGTACCATTTTTATTTAAGCCTTACCTAAACATGCAATGCATCATTCAAAGCCCCTATTAGGTCCCAAAACTGCTACTCCAAATCCTATAACTCAACTCAACTATCTAGACCAAGGGTATCTTTAAGATAGAAACAATAAAGGTTCATCCACGTATTATGGAGGGTTAAAGGCAAATTGGTGGGAGTGGACAAAACCCCTTTCACTTTTGGCTCAACTTAAACCCAAGAGGGTGTTTATAGGGGTAACCCTAAGTAGGGTTGAAGGTGCTTAAATTTTGTGAATGAGATTGAATGTTAAAACTAAATGTAAGGATAATGCAATGCCAATACCCAATTCAACATTCATCAACCACTTTCAATAGAGAGTGAGCACAATAAATTAAATTAAAACTAATTCTAAACTATATTACCTCCACAAAATGTCTCATCTTACTCCATTGAATATGATATTTTGTAAAATTAATTGATGTAAGTTGCTCTTCAAACATAAGCATAACCTTTGATACAAAAATGTATGTAATATGATAGCTTGAATGCAATATTGTGGTTTGTTTGAGAGATTGAATGATGGTAGATTTATAGCTTTCACTTGATGTCAATCAATGGTGGAGGATGATCAGAAGGATTGATGGATGAGATTGATTGAGATGACATGAAGAAATGTACACGCAACATATGTCACAATGAAGGGTTTGATTGATTATTTAAGTGATTACATGAGTAAGTTCATTGACTGCATGGATGAGTGAAGTGAAAGTGAGTGAGAGTTAACATGAGTAATTTTTTTAGTTGACTCGCTAAGAAGAATATAAATAGAATTAAATAAATAAATTTATTTAATTCATTTGCATGAGGGGAATATATAATTAGAAAATAAATAAAATATCGATTTTATTTATTTTTAGAAGAATTAATTATAAAGGAAATGTTAGCTAATTAAATAATTATTTAATTATAATGGATAAGAATAATAAATTTATGATTTAATTAAATAATTAATGTGGATAGAGCCTCGTTAACGGGGTTTTGGGGGTTCGTTCTATGAGGGCCTCGAGAGTGGGAGTGGTTTGGATGGTGCTTGAGGAAGGATGGGTGAAAGTGAACTTTGATGGGGTGGCAAGAGGTAATCCAGGTGAGAGTGGGGCGGGTTGTGTGATTAGAGATCACAAAGGGGAGAGAATTATGGAGAAATCTATATTTTTGGGGATTTGTACAAACAATGGGGCTGAGTTCCAGGCTGCTTTGATTGAGCTCCAATGTGCTAAACATAGAAATCTACGAAAAAATTCACCTAGAGGGAGACTCTTTGATTACAACAAATGCAATCAAAATGGGTTTGACTCCTAATTGGAGACTTAGGAGGTGGCTTTCTCCCATCACTCAAATACTTGGTGAGTTGGAAGCCTACAAGATTATCCACATATACCAGGAGGGTAATGTGGTGGCCGATGAGCTAGCTAAGTGGGCCTCACTAGCTGAGGAGGCATAAAATTTCATTATTGATAGCAGTAGGTTAGTTGGTTCAAAGTGTGTGGAGGTGTCACCGATGTGACGAGGGTACTATGAATTTCATGAGAATTAAGGCTAAATGGTTGGTAGGGGCTCATTAAACATTTTATTTTTGAGGTATTTAGTCACACATTTCTCTTGCTCTGTGTGCAAGGTGTATTCGTGTTGGATGGTATGGACACACCTATTAGATTGGAGAGCTCAATGCAGGAGATGTATTTTATGGGGGAGGTGTTAGATAAGAGCTTGGGATTTTATCAAAACTAAGCATGGGGTGATATTACATGCTCTCAAGATGGTGCTCGACAAGGAGTTTTTTTTATCATATCATCAACATAGGGTAAACATGAACATTTCTGCAATGTTTTTGGTGTTGGTTTTGGAGGCGGGAGAGATAAAGGATATGGCTCAATTTCTCTATAGTGTAGAATTGGGTAAAATTAAGGTAAAAGGGTATGAATCAATAAAACTCAAACCCTTAAGGCCCTAAACCAACAATGAACCATAAATAAACATAGAAACATAAAATAATGAAACAATATTACCAAAATTCATATGCCATGGTTGATTCACCTTCATTTCCCTTATCCACTTTGCTTTATATGCTTGCTTGCCCTTAGATTTTGAGTATGTAACATAAGCCTGGTGATAGTGATAGCAAAATATCAAAGATAGTAGTGCTTGTCTATAAGTGAGAGGGATAGATCTCTTCTATAGCAAACCAAATTTGAATGAAGGGCCAAGATTGAAAGATGAGGAATGATGTTGATCAATGGATGATATTGCTTAGAGAAGCAAGGAAATAAGGTTAGGGTAAAATTAGGGTTTAGTTAAGGATGGACGGTAGAGATTAAAATGTAATAAAACCTTATCAAGGGTGGAAATTAATTAAGATGTGAAGGGATAAGAATGGCATGTATAAAGAGGTTGGCACAGTAGAGTAAGTTAAAATTAAATTATTTAATTTATGAGGGAAGTGAATAATTAAATAAAAATGATTATTTAATTATAGAAGAAAGGGAAAAGGTGACTTTTAATTAAAATAATTGAAAAATAATTATTTAATTAAAAGTGGAGGAAAAAGAAAAAATATTAAATAATTATTTAATATTGGAGGGAAAGTGGGAAATAATTAAATAAATAACATTTATTTAATTATTGAAGAAAAAGCTAATGAATACTTAAATAATTAAAATAATTATTTAATTATACAAGAAAAATAGAAAATAATTAAATAAAATAGGAATTTATTCAATTATAGAGGAAAAGAGAATTAATTAGTGATGTAATTAAATAAATAAAATTTATTTAATTAATCAAGGAAGGAAGGAATAAGGAGAAAATGAATTAATTAAATAATTAAGAATCATTTAATTAATAAAGGAATGCGACTTTAGAAGATAATTAAATAGTTGAAATTATTTAATTATGCAAGTAGAAGGAGGAATTGATATGAAAATATGAGTTTGTAGGTTAAGGACATTTTTTGATGTTTATAGTAAGAAGTTGGTATGGGGGAAGTTTCTACTTGGCCTTGATGACGTGCTGGAGAATTATGAGGTAGGTCGAGGACTGTCACTACCAAACGAATACTATATGCTTTGTCGACATGGGACACCCCTAGAACGGTATCCGTTGGTCTTCACAAATGACCTGGCATCATTGCCTAGATTTTGTGTGACAGTGAAGAAGAGCATACAGTTCTTGAAGCAGATTATGGGCCTGGTTTCAGATGAAGGGGTGGGGTGGTTGCAAGCGTACATAACAATGGGAGGTTGGGTTGATGCTGACAAGATGACTAACTAGGGAAGGGCTTTATCTATGGAAAGGATGGTGCAATGAAATGGTGTGGGCGTAAGATTTGGTGTCACCCCTGAGTAGGGGTAATTCAAATACTATAATGTAAGGAATGTAATGGATGTTAGGGCTTGCTAGTTTCAGGGAGTCATAGGTTAGGATAAATCTATATTGGTTGTTTGTTGTTGCTCCATTTTGTTTCTTAGGAGCTTGCTATGGTATTTGAGACATGTTTATATGCCTCCTCTGGGCTGTAATGATAATATTTTATGATCATTTAATATATGGTTTCAGCTACCTTACGACTGCTTTTGGACTGATAAAAAAATTAATGTGGATAGATGAAATTAATTAAATAATTAAAAAATATGCATGGAAGAAATTAATTAAATAAAAAATATTTAATTAATGTAGATGAGAGAAAATGATTAATTAATTAAATAATAATGAATTGATGATGGAAAATGGGTTAATTAAATAGTATTTAATTAATATTGATGATAAAATATAATGAATTTAATTAATTTGGATGATGTGTTAGCTAAATTAAATAATTAAAATTATTTAATTAATATTGATGGAGAAGTTGATGAGAAATGATGATAAGTTAGATAGAATGCATTAGCTATTTTTAGGTGTCTATATTTTGCTCCTCTTTGAGACAATGTTTATTGAATTATTTCAAAGACATTGTTGGTGTGAAATTTTTTGGTGATGATGTTCCCTAATGGATTGAGGGATGGAGGTTGGTTGCCCCCTTAAGAGATCGGCCAAAAAAAATAGTCGAGCTCTCAATAGGAAAACTAGATAGTTTTAATGGATTAGTGGTGAAGAAATAAAGTTGGATGAAGGAATGATGGGGAAAAAGGGGTGATAGAATGATGAAACTAGAGGGAAGCTGAGGGTAGGGGTGAAAAATTACGGTTTGAGTGCTATATAGGATTAAGGGGTCTTTTTTCCTCATTTGCACTTTCTCAAGTTAAAAAATCCAGAGCCTCCAAAGTGCAAATCAATTGGTGAGATGACAGGCATTTTGGTGTCAAGTTATCATGCGAAGCATGTGCAAGTTTTTGAGTGGGCAACTGACTCGGGTCCAATAGTATATATCTAATTTTCAGGTCCTCAAGGGTGGGTTTAAGTGCAAAAAATATGGATAGAAGTAGGACAAATCAAATGTACCACCAGGATAAATCGGTGTTTTTCATAAGTACAATGGCATAAATGATAGAGGGTTTGACACTTTTGTAGTAATAGGTCACTTTTGATAGTGGGATTGACACAATTGATATAATTGCACAAATGATTGGTAGATTAGCGTATATGATTGGTAGATTAGCACATATGATTAGTAGTTTGGCATATTTGTCATAATTGTGTAATTGAAGCATGGATTGGTGTAAATGATAGGAAGATTGGCACAATTGATGTATAATTGTGTAAATGATCTATGGGATGGTGTAATTGATGTAATTTCATAGTTGATTGGTAGATTAATGCTTTTGAGTTAATAATTTAGGTTTTAGGGTTTTTCGAAGTTGACGATGCATGTGTGTATGTTGCAGGAGGACCTAGATTCCATCATGTCTTGAGAGGGTCATCCTCCCATGATGTTTTTGTGATTTTACCTAATTGAGGTGGAGTAGGAGTTTCTTAGAACCGTTAACTTATGGCACATTACATATATGCTCAAGATCATAGCGCACAGAGCAATGATGACAACATTGGTTGAGTGATGGCACATGAGCGTAATGTCTTTGGGTTTCCTACTAGGGAATGAACATCATTATGGAGGATGTTTGGAGGATAGTTTTGATCCTTATCCATGGTAAGAGAGTTATCTATGACATTGATAAAGAGGAGGATGATGGCACAATGAGCGCAATGTCTTTGGGTTTCCTACTGGGGAATGAACATCATTATGGAGGATATTTGGAGGATACTATAGATTCTTATCCATGGTCAGAGATTTATCTATGACATTGATAAAGGGGAGGAGGCTATACAAAGAGTGTTTATAACAGATGGCCTAGGTGTTGAGGATGGAGAGATGGATCTACAAAAAGGGAAATGGGAAAATTTGATTGGCTTCTAATATTACTGGCACAAGTGGTTGGTGGGGTGTTGGTACTAGATCAAAGATCAAGAATATTTTCTATTGGATAGGGTTAGTATTGAAATGTATGGTTAGTGATGGGGTCATATATGCATGGTGGCCTTGTGTTTTAGCTCATCTTTATCATGATATACATTAGGTCATTTATAGATATGGAGCTAGTCTTACTTGTGGAGTGACCTTATTGGGCTCAAGAGCATATAACTATGACTCGGTCGATTACAAACTAAGGTAAGGAGAGTTGGATATCCCTATGTTCGCTTCTATGATGGTGTATTGATGCATATGTGACTGGGTGATCTACATTATTGGAAATATGCTTTCAATGAGGTAGATGAGGTGATTTGGTGACTATGGCGTCAATGTGAGTTGTGGTAAGATGATGCAAAGCACTTGACATATTATTGATAGACATGGTATCTGATTGGATGTACTATACACATCATTAAGAGGCACATGCTAGAGAAGGTACATCAGCAGTTTAGGTTAGCTTAGAGTTTACTTAAGCATGAGGCAATATTTGCTTGTACTTAGCAAGAGATTGTTGATTGGGGTTCAATGGTTGGTATGGATGTAGCCTTATCAAGGCTAGAGGCAATGGTGATATAATAATGTGATTAACATGTTACCTAGGGTTATAGATAGGTTGTAATGTCCCCTTCTCAGCAATAATCAGTTTTGATGCCTGTCAGCCTATCTCGGAGGCCCGTAGGCTTGTCAAAAGGGAAAATTAGGATTTCCTATGGCCTAGAGGTTTCGTTTGTGTTTTTCAGGGGTTTGCATGCAGTTGTTTTGCAAAGAGGTTTTTGGGTCTTTTTGGGTTTTCAAAGAGCTTTAGGATGGTTTAACATGCGTCTACATTAGAGGTCTTTTCTAGACTTATTATTTTTTAGTAAGTTGTGATGACTACCCAGATTATGGCTAAAATAAGTTTGGAGTCACTTATTATTTTTAGTAGTAAGCTATTTTTAGTAAGTGTTATTTTTGGTAGCGCTATGTTTGGCAAAAACTCAATAGTTTAGTGTAGTTTCTATTTCAGGGATAACATAATTGGTAATTTGGCCTTCTGCACTTTTGGGCTTGTTTTGGAAAATTGATTAGTTTAAGCCATTTTAATATTTTAATATTATTTTGGCCCCTTGGCGTAGGCGAATGAATTAATGTTGTTATTAAAAAGTGGGCCTTGAATTGGAGGGCTCATTTGAGATATTTTAAATATTTTGAATACTGTAAATGTTGCCAAGACCTATGGGACACCTAGAAAGGTGTGCAAAAGAATGTTTTAAAAATATTAATTTGAATTATGTGTTTGGGCATCCCCTTTTGGAGGGAAAATGAGAATGTGAAAGGTCATCTCAAAAGTGTTATAGATATAAGGCTTTGCTCCTTCGTTTGGTATCCATTGCTTATTACAACAGAGTGCTACTAAAATGATTTCAGCCCCCCTTGCTTAGAGGAACACATACCTCCTAGCTAATATCAGTTTCATGTTTAAAAGATAACACCTAGCTAATTGAGATTGCTTCTTCATCAAGAGGTTACAGATTGAGCTTCACAGTGGATTATTTGATTGATATTTTTTATTTTGGAGTTGCTAGTTGTGCTTGGTTGAAGCACATTTTTGGTTATTGCTCTTGATGTGAATTTTGTTTGGTTCTAGGTATTTGCTCCATGTATTTCTTTGCTCTAGGCAGCCATTTCCTCTAAGTTTCAGATTTTATGGTGAAGTGGCTGATTTTCTAAACAAGTTTGACCTCCTCTAGGGGTCGTACCACTTTCAACCTTGCATTAGGTTTTGTGCCACTCATTTTGGTGTTGTTTCAAAGGTTTTGTCTCATGGTTCTTAGACGCCTTGTTCTTATGGTTCATTTGCATTCAGTATGATTAAGATCATAGCTATTCTGGTGAAGTGAGCATTTTTGTGTTTCCTTTGTTAGTTGGTTTTATTTTTAGTTTGTTGTGTTTTCATATTAGACTTGATTATTTCTGTTATTTGTTATATTTCCTTGGTGTTTACACTCATAATTGTAATAAGGAATATTACAAATCATTTGATTTGATTAGAGAGTTAATTCTTCATAATATTATTGTATGAGAGCTTATATTGTAACATTGATTCTAGTAGTACTGATCAACATTTATATTTCTACACTTTATATTTTGTATATCACAGTCTTGCTAAATAAGTGGTTGAGTTATTTAATATTTCAGTTTGTTCTTTCACTCCCGTTGAATAAGTGGTTGAGTTACTTACATTTCTAGTTGTAATTTTTCTCCCGCTAAATAAGTGGTTGAGCTCTATGGTCGGTTATCTTTGTACTTTACTTTCCAACATTTACTTTCAAAATGGTCAGCTAGCCACCTGCAACATTGTACTTTCATTTCCAATTTTCATCTAACGATCCCCTTTCACCGTATGCTCTCACCTTGCCCACATCGGGATCTTAGTGATCAGAAGGTGAAGGGTTACCTTTCATCTGGTTATGTTTATTGAGCTAACCTTAACGAGTGCAATATTGTGTGTTGAAAAACAAAAAAAAACTAAGGGGGATATTTCATTGGTACAATGCCTGAGTATGATATATGGTGGGTCATACATAGTGTTAGGTTAGGTGAAATTTACCTTGAAAACCTGTTATTTTTATGTCTCAATGTTTCTTGGAAAGTGTCCTAGGGGATATGAGAGAATTTATGTATTTAATATTGGCTATTGTAACTATATTTTTGAGAGGAAATTTAGTGTTGGTGGAGGTTGATGAGGTAAAAATAACCTCATCATAATAAAATCTGGAAAGCTTACTTTTTCAAATTCAGTCCTAAGCCTGTGCCAATTTATTAAACTTTAGGAGAAGCAATTGCTTATTTTAAGGAAAATTATGCTTTCTTTCTTTCTTTCTTTTGATCAATTGAGGAAATTGTCCAAAGCAGGTTTAATGGGTTGATTTGAGCATTTTTTGTAGGAAATAACAGGTCATCATGCGACTGTTGCAGAAGTTTAGCCAACACATGCCTCAAGAGTAATGATGCGAACCCACTTCTAGGCGCCAAAGATTCAGTTTCAGTTTCTTTAAATTATGTTGTTAAAAACTTTATGGCTCTTCTCGAGCCTTCTACATGTTTTAAAGCTTTAAAGACATCAAGTTAGTTTTAAGTTAAGGAAGACTTTTTCAATGGCTATCCAAGCCATCTTAAATTTAGGATTTAGTTAAGAATTTATCTATAAAACTATAATTTCATAAGTAGTGAATAAGATAGAGAGGAAGTATCGTTATGTTGTTCACATGGTTTTTCAAATCACTGTTAAAATGAGTTATCTGATTTTTGTCTATTGGTAAATGTTGAATTCGAATGATGATGACTGTTTGTAATAAAAGGATTTGAGAATCTGTAGTTTATGTGAGTTAAAGACGAAGTAGTAGCCCGCGAGCTAGCCACTCGAGGGGAGTTAGCCTAGATAGATAAGTATTTTATTGTTAATTTATTTTCTATGTTAAAGGTAAATTGTTGTTTAGTAGGAAGTAACAAGTTGTTGAAGAGTCGAGTATGTTGTTCCGGAGCACCATTGTTTTTAATTTGTATAAGTTATCTTTTGTAGTTGATTAAATTCCTTTACTATTTAAAAGATGTTTAATTGTCTATTCCCTTACTTTTATGTTTCTGTAATACATCAGTTGTTTAGTTTGCTTGTTTCCATGGTTTCTAGTTTAGTCGTATTGCTTTCTAAATTAGTTGTCTTATGCTTTTTAATTTAGTATTTTTGGATTTTCTTAGAGTAAGATTATTTTCTAGTTAAGAAGTAATGGCCTTAGATTAGACTTGATTTCTATAGTTTGAAAGAAAAATAGAAAATATAAAATGGGTTGTTCAAATAATCTCCTTCTACAAACTGCCTTGGACACTGCCCGGTCGACAATTGACATTCAATTATTCTAAAGTAGTAGAACCTAACGACAACCTATCACTTTTTGGCGTCGTTGCCTGGGATTTCTTAAAAATCCTTTTTGCTTAAGTGTTATTAGGAGACGGTTTGAATACAAAATTTTATGCCAAAAATATCTTAGTCGGCTTTCTTTTCTGCATGGTTCAGAAAAGAGGCCCTCACAGACGTTTTATACCAAAGACCCCTCAAAATACGTACCTATCATACATAGGGAAGCCCAAGGCTCAGACGACCACACTTCTGAAGAATTATTTGAGCCTACTCCACCAAAGGCTTTCTATTATTTACCTGTCGAGCAACTGGCAGAACAACTAGTTATAGAGGAAATTGTTTTTGAGGAACATACTCTTCTGAACATCATGGGAGATCGTAGAGCTGAACCTAACCACAATGAACCTCAGCCTCCTAGAATGTTTACCTATCCTATTACGTTGGATGTTGATGATGATACTATCATGAAGAACATTTCTCCAGATTTCCTTCCAACCTTTCGTGGCTTTCTTTAGAAGACCCTGACCAATTTATCTTTGAATTTAAAGTCCTATGTTAGACTTATGATTATAAGAATGACAACCAAAAGTTGAAGCTTTTTCCGTCAACTTTGAAGGACTCAGTAATGCGCTGGTTCATGGGATTGGGTTCTGGTAGTATAACATCCTAGGAAGAAATGGAGACTGTTTTCTTGCAAAAATACCAGAGTTACTATAGGGTAAGTGATCGTAAGGAGGAGTTGTTTAAGCTAAGGCAAAACGAGGATGAAAGTTTGGAGGATTATCTTGATAGGTTCCTCTTCCTCTCCAAAATATGTGGAGAAACGACCATTAGCGTAGAGATTCTCAAAACAATATTTCTTAAAGGTCTTGATGATGACGCTCGAAGAAATCTTGATTTAATGGGAAAAGGTGACGTATCTCAATTAACTCTTGAAGAAATATGTGAGTTTTGTCAGAATTTCTCCTGTACTAGGGGAGGAATCCACAAAACTAATCTTTTTAAAGGGTCCAATGAGATAGGTAAGCTCCGCGAAGAAATAGAAAATCTAAACACGGATATTCTCGTGTAGTTGAATACCACCTCAGATGGTATACAAGCTAAAACTCGCAACCCTGAGATCTTGTCAATTTATTATCCAAGGTGTTGGAATAAACACCTATTGCGTGAGTGTCCTTTGGATAAATTCAATGTTTGTCAACTATGTGAGAAAAATCATTCTACAAATCAGTGCGAGCTTTTGTCGGATATTAAGAATACTAAGAAAAAAACCATTCAGGTTGAAGAAGAAATACATTCCTTAAACCAATGTCAAGGAGGTAATTTCCCTTATGGATAGAATCCTAATCCTACATGGAGACCACAAAATAACTGGGCTCATAATCAATGGACTTCTTCTTGGAATCAGTCACCTCCACCTCAACCTAACTGGGGAACTCCTTATTGGGGATCCCCTAAGTGGACAAACCACACATGGGGCAATCAACAATGGCCAAATCAACCCCAACAACAGTGGTACCAACAACATGTAGTACCCCAATGGAATCGGGCACAAATCAACAACATAAATTGTTACCTCCAGCTCAGAACCCTCCTTAGAATGAGCAGGTAAACCAACCTCAGCTTCTAGCGCAACCACTTCCCAATCCTAAAAATAATTGCCAAAATACACCAGTTTATTCTACCGAACATGAAAATGTTACTGGGCTTAATGCGAAACACTTCAAAAATATGCAGTTGTGTTCTGTTCAAACTCTTCAACCACCGACCATTGAAGAAATAGTGGAGGAAAATGAGCCTAAAATTCCAACAAAAGACACGTCGTCTAAGCAGGATACTACTCCTCAAGACAAAGAGCCTTTTTCAGTGGCAGGGGTTGCTGACTTGTCTTAGGGGGAGGAGGGTCAGTCCTTAAGTCAACATAAGGAGGATCCTATTCCAAGGAAGAAAAAATGGCACCATATCCAGAATGTTTAAAGTCCATAACTCCGGAAGATACTTCGGAAGTATCTTTGGCTACAGAAACTGCATTAATTCAGGAGATTAAGCAGTTGCAAATTGAAGTTCCTTTATTGCAAGCAATAAAAGAAATCCTTGAATTAAACCAGTTAATCAAACAGTTATGTATCAAAACACCAGGGAGAAAGCCAAAAATGATAAATACCATTCATATTGATGGTTATTTAGCTGATTTTCTATCTGGGAAGACTATTGCTCTGAAATACGATGATCTTGGAAGTCCACTTATAACTGTTACAGTCAATGAGGTAACAATACCAAATGCACTAATGGATCTAGGAGCAGCTATTAACGTGATGACTGTGGATGTAATGGAAAAATTATTTACATCCTACAACCACAGTCTTACAAATAGAAAATCAGTCTACAGTCATCCCAAAGGGCGTCATTAAAAATAACCTTGTCAAAGTTGATGGATGGGATTATCCAGTCGACTTCCAGGTAATTCAGTCGCTTACACCTAAGGATAGCTATCCTATAATTCTTGGAAGACCTTGGCTGGCCACGGTTGCTGCTAAGATTGATTGTAGGGAAGGGGGAATGACCATTTCGCATGGCCAAAATAGCAAACGCTTGTTCTTATATCCCCTTGCCAAGCCGACTGAGCATGAAAAAGTTTGGGTTGATGAACTTGAGGAATCAAATGGTTTAGATAGTTTAGCCTCCCTAGCCATGGTGGTAATTAAACAACACGGGGAAGAACTGGAGGAAGAGTTAGTAAGTTAAATAGTACGCCTTGCTATAACCCCGAATGAGGAAGAAATGATGGATGCTCCAAGGATTTTTGAGCAACCAATTGATATAAGTGGAATGGAGCACAATTATGCTACAATGGGAATGTCATGTCCCTTAGCAAATATGATTCCCAAAACAAGTCATTTCTATGAGGATATCACAAGGTTTCACCAACTAGTACCTCATAGTTGTCCTCTTAATATGTTGTTGCGACCTATGTATACTGTGACCTCGATTCATCCTGGAACAAAATCAATAATGCTATTACCAGGAAAAACCTTGAATATCAATAGCTGGTTGACATAAACTCAGGAGGATAAGTTGTTTATTGTGTTGGTACAAAGGTCTAAAGATTTTGCTTGGGATTATATAGACATGAAAGGAATTCACCCAAGTGTTTGTAATCATCACATTTACATTGACATCAGTATAAGGCCTATTTGCTAGTCACAAAGGAGACTCAATCCTGCATTAAAGGATTTGGTCAAAATTGAGATTGAGAAACTCCTTCATGCTGGATTTATTTGTCCAATATCTGATAGTAAATGGGTATCACCTATGGTGGTAGTCCCAAAGAAAATGGGGAAGTGGAGAATCTGTGTAGATTATCGAGAACTCAATAAAGCCACTTATAGAGATTATTTTCCCTTACCATTCATTGATCAAGTCCTGGACAACTTGGCTGGAAGGAAGTATTTCTCCTTTCTCGATGGATTTAGTGGTTATAATCAGATACAAGTTGCTCCAGAAGACTAGGACAAAACCACGTTTACCTGCCCTTGGGGCACATTTGCATATAGAGTGCTTCCTTTTGGACTATGCAACGCTCCAACAACCTTCTAGAGAGTCGTTCTTGCTATATTTTCTGCTGTCATTAATGAATGTGTCGAAGTTTACATGGATGATTTTACAGTCTATGGGTCAACCTATGATGAAGCTCTTTAGAACATAGATCGAGTTCTGCAAGTTTGTGAGGAAAATAGACTATCCCTTAGCCATGAGAAATGCTTAATAATGGTGGAGCAAGGAATAGTCTTGGGTCATCATATTTCCTCATAAGGAATAAAGGTCAACCCTAAGAAAATTGAAGTCATCCAACAGTTGACAATCCCTCAAACTCAGACAGATGTAAGAAGTTTTCTTGGACATGCTGGTTACTACAAAAGGTTCATAGAAGGCTTTAGTAAAATTGCAGCTCCTATGTTCTCTCTTTTACAAAAAGAAGTAGAGTTTGTCTGGAAATCTGAGTGTCAACAATCATTTGAAGCAATCAAAGAAAAACTTGTCTCTGCTCCCATTCTGAGAGAGCCAAACTGGAGTATTCCCTTTCATGTCTATGCTGATGCTTCTGACGATGCTATCGGTGCAGTTCTGGGACAAGAAGATGAGAATGGGGGGAAGTATGTTATATATTTCATCAACAAAAATCTTACTCCGATAGAAATGAATTATACAACAACAGAAAAGGAATTCCTGGTTGTTGTTCACGCTATCAAGAAATTTCGTCATTATATTATGGGGTATAAGGTCATAGTTTATACGGATCACTCAGTTGTGAAGTACCTAATGAACAAACCCGTGGTTAATGGTTGAATTATGAGATGCCTATTGCTCCTTCAGGAGTTTGATGCCACAATTCTTGATAAACCAAGGAAATATAATGTGGTAGCCGATTTTCTGTCACGAATCAAACATGAACAAGATGACATTACCCTTGTACAAGATGATTTCCCAAATGAAAATCTGTTTGCAGTTTCTGTAAAATCACCTTTGTTTGCAGATATCGCTAACTATTTAGCTGCTTCAGAGATACATCCTGGATTCACGTCTAAGTAAAAGAAGCGTCTAATCAGGGAAAGTGCCCCGTTCAAGTGGATTCATGGAATTTTATTTCGTTGTGGTCCTGATATGATTTTGAGGAGATGTGTAAGAGCCGATGAAACCTACAACATTCTAAGGGCCTGTCACGATGACCCGTTGGGGGGACATTACTCTGCAAAGAGAACTTCCCACAAAGTCCTAGGTGTCAGATACTATTGGCCCTCAATTCACAAAGACATTAAGAACTATGTTCATCATTGTGATGAATGTCAGAGGGTAGGAAGACCAACTGCTTCTTTAGAAATGTCGTTGTTGCCTCAGGTAGTCCTTGAACCATTCAAAAAATGGGGTTTAGATTTCATCGGACCCATAGATCCTTCCTCTCAAGGGAAAGAGTATATACTGGTTTGCACTGACTACCTGAAAAAATGGGTTGAAGTTCAAGCCTTAAGAATAGCTAGGGAAGAGCAGGTTGCAGACTTCCTTTATAATAAAATCTTCCTTAAATTCGAAGCCCCTCGAACTATCGTAACTAATCAGGGACCCCAATTCATGTCTTGAGTGCTCTTGGCATTTACCAATCATTTTCAGGTAAGCCATAGGAATTCATCCCCTTACACCCTCAAGTGAACGGCCAGGTAGAAGTAACTAATAGAGAACTAAAAAATATTCTAACAAAAACAGTCTCTTTTGGAAGAAAAGACTGGGCCAGGAAACTCCTTGAAGCCGTATGGGCATACAACACAACCTGGAAATCTATGACTAGATTCAACCCTTATGAGCTCGTTTTTGGGAAGAAGCCTCTTCTTCCCATTGAGTTCGAGTTACAAACTCTACAAACGGCTATGGAATTAGGTCTAGATTTAAAAAGATCCCAAGTTGAACGAGTTTTGCAACTGAGTGAGTTGGATGAACTTCGTTTAGACGTCATCCATCAAACTGAACTAATTCAACATCAACGAAAAGTATGGCATGATAAACATATTAAGGGAAAGGAGTTTCATAATGGGGACTGGGCCTTGTTATTTGATTCTAGATACAAGGATCATAAGGTCAAGCTCAAGACTCACTAGCTGGGACCTTATGAAGTTGAGGAAGTCTTTTCGAATGGAACTATTCGGTTAAAATGAATCGATGGTGACACGCGAACTCTATTGGTTAATGGTCATTGCTTATGTGTCTACCATAAGCCATTCAATAGGGAAGACTTTACAAGGATGGTCAAAATGCAAGGCGAGGTCCAATGTGTTGACTCTGCCATGACAGAGTCTATCTAGTAATAATGTTATGCTATCTGTTCAAAAAATAAAAAATATAAAAAATTATAAATAAAATTTTGAAAATATGCAATAAATGGAAATGTATGCTGAGATATTTTCCTTCATTTAATATTTCATCATTTTTGGACTTAGCTAAATATTTTTCATGTTTTTGTAGGACTTCTCAAGAAGCAAAAAATAACTTCTGGAGCACCTTCCAAAGATGCTCTGGAACGTTATGATGCCGATACCGATGCTCCGGAACTTAACGTTTTCAAGCCTGATGCTCCAAAACTTGTATAGAGCTTATCATGTTGAAGAGGCATTCTGCACCAAGGTTCAAAGTCGTGAAGTTCAAAAATTCTTTTCCATATCACTCGACCTTTCATTTCGTCGCTACTCCGGCTGCATCTTTCAGCGATGCTCCAGAACCTTTCATTCTGTCGCTGCTCCGACTGCATCTTTCAGCGATGATCTGGAACCATTCATTCTGTTGCTGCTCTGGCTGCATCTTTCAGCAATGCTCTGGAGCCTCCATTTCATTATTGTTTCGGCTGCATATTTCAGCGATGCTCCAGAACCTCCATTTCATTCTTGTTTCGGCTGCATCTTTCAACGATGCTCTGGAACCTCCATTTCATTCTTGTTTCGGTTGCATCTTTCAGTGATGCTCTGGAACCTTCATTTCATTCTTGTTTCGGTCGCACCACACACCGATGCTCTGCAACTTAAGCACTCCTTTCGAGCGCGTTGACCAAATTACGTGCTCTGGAACTTGTTCGCTTGTTTTTTGCCACCTTTTTCAAAATTTCAAAATTTTCACGATTCTTCTGCCAGAATATACTATACATCTGTATTTCTATTTTTGCTTTAGTTATAAGTAAGCCACCCAACTCCGTACTCCTCATTGACAGCTCCGTACCCTATAGAATTCTGCACCATATCATAATAACTCTGCCGTCACTTCAACCAATGCCTTCACATCATCTTGTCAAATCTGTGAGGTTTAAGATCTTCGATAGATCACACAACGAGGGTAAGTATTAATTTTTGCTTTAAGTAGGTAGTTATTTTCGAATAAAGAATAATTAATTGGCACAAACCTTACTTCCAATTAGGCAATTTGTGCCACCTGGCGATCAACTACTTGTATGACAAAGCCTTTCGCAAACCTCCATGCAGATTGGAAACCATTGAAGCGTAAGCTGCAAATAAAACAAATAAGTAATTTCAAAGGCAATATTTTCAAAAGGAACTTGCGTGGGAGCTCTGTGCTGGAATTGAAATCTCTTGCAGAGTGTGAAATCAAGAAGGGGGTGGTAAAAGAAAGGCAGAGCCAGATTCAACAGAAAAATTATTGGGATTGAGTAATATCTCTAGATTGTTCGAGGAAGCAGGGTGGTTAAACTTCATCAGAAAATTTGGCTATAATGAAAAACTGGTAAGATCTTTTGCTGAGAACTACACAAATGGCGAAGTGGTACTTCAAGGGAAGTGTTTCAAGGTAAGCTCTAAGATTATTTCTTGCTTATCTGGATTAGAGAATGCAGACATAAATATAAAACAAACCTTTCAAATAACGTACCAGAAATTAGCTGAATTATTTGTTAGAGAGGGAGACCCATACCCAATGGTAGTAAAAGTACTAGGGGAAAAAATAAGGGATTCTAGAGAACTTCCATATTAAAACCTTGGGGTACTATCGTTGCATGGATTATAAAGTACTTTACTTATGAGGGTCAGCTTACTATAGTTGTAGGGCCTGCCTTTCGTATGCTGACCCATTTACGTCATAGAAAGGAGGACCCAACTCTTATGGTTAATATGCCTGAATTCTTGTGTGATTCCTTAAATACTTCCATGGAGAGGTATAAAATAGGGTTTGGGCCTTTGAAACATCATGGGTTAATTCAACTAATCTGCAAGTACCACTTTCGTAAGAAACCCAAGGAAAAATGGAGAAGCTTGCAATTGCAAGAACCATAGAATCAGGGGAACCATCCCAACAGGCTATTCCATCATCCAGAGCAACTTCCCCTAAGGGCTCTTCGACTCTAGAAGCTCTTAATCCCACCACTCCTGGTGAGGATTTTCCAGACCTATGTGGTGATAAATTCAAAACCCCTGACCTGCAAAAATAGGTTGATATTGTTTATTTTGACACAAGTAAACCAAGAAAAAAGAAAATGAGGAAAAATCAAACACTTATCATTTTCTAGGAATCACCTCCACTCAAAAGGAGTAAGCGGTTGGCTTCTGAATTCTCTGGAACCCCAATACAGAGTAAGGAGGGATGTTCACAAAAGAAAAATCCTAAGAGGCCACAAGAGCCCATAGAATTTTCAGAGCATGCCAGTGAGATGAGGTACCCCTAAATAGAGAGGATTCAGGTGAAGTATTTCCTTTCCATTATGCATATATAGAGGAAATTTTCAATGATGAAACTCAGGGAAGAGAACCCGAGGGGGATGGCGGTATACCAAAAAATTTGTCACCCATTGTAGATAAAATTGTTGAAACAGTTGAAACCAGTCGTGCCATTGCTGAATTAGAGAAGTATAAAGTAGAAATTGATGATTTATAGAGACAATTGTCTAAAAATAACGAATTTATTAAATTACAGAAAGAAGAGTTGGCTGTACAAACTGCTATAATAAATAAAAGGGATCAGGAAATAAGAGGCTTGAAGCTACAATTGCAGGAAAAAGATTCAAACATCTATAAGTTGCAGGAACAAATGCAGGAGCAGTATCAAAAGCATAAAACTTATAGTGTGAACATTGCACATAAAGATGCAGAAATGGAAAGAATAAAACGTAATTTTGTGTTCATGCTCACAGCTTTTGAGGAGGACAAGAAAATAAAGATTGAAGAGTTGAACACTTCCATCAGCAGAGTAGTTGAACTAGAACAGGATTTGAAGGAATGCACTATGAGACCCCAAATTGAGTCCAAAGCAATTCAAACTGAACCAGTTGTAACTGATTGGTTCTAGGTCCACATTCCACCTCTACTAATAAAATGGATGGAACAGTGTTACTTCCTCATAAATGTCCAAACTGAAAATCATAGGCTGAAGAAAGAACTGGTGCTCCTAAAGGAGTCATTTCACAAAGCCTACAGAGGGAAGCAGGATGCCTGCCAACTTGTGGACTATTTGCTGAATTGTAGAAGGCCATCAAGAATTAATCAATGTTTTTGAGTGAACAATGGCTAAGATGGAAACTATTTAGGATCTATAATGATCAACCTTATGAGCCTAATGACAAAGAGTTTGTAAAAATATTTGTAGACTCGACTCCTGAAGACCAGGATTTAATTTGTGAATTCTTTCTGCATGATTTGTTATTATAAAATCATACAGATTTCTTTATTAATTTGTTTGTTGGAGAGATAGAATTGAGGGCATTTCTCTCAACCATGAGAAATCAAATTCATTGGCAAAATCAAACAAAAGAATTTGCACAGGCAGAGAAAATAGTGGGTCTCCAAATAAGGTCCCCAAGTTCAAGGCCTGATGGGTTCAAAGCTACATTTTTGTCTCTTCTTGTTAATGAAAAGATGAAGGAAAGGTATGACAACAGCCTCAAGCTATTTTATGACAATTTCATGGAAAATGGATAGAAATTAATTGGAAAATCATGGCATGCATGCGAAGAAAGGTTCACCCCTCTTCTAGCTTACTTCAAGAAAAGAGAAGTTATTTCTCCTCTAAACATTAGATGGTCATTCAGAAGGGCTGATGCTCTAGTTAAAATCTGAAAACCCTGAGAATAAAATGGATAGGAATAAAATACAGGCCCCCTTTGCTACTTAATCCACCCCCGACCTTTAATATTTCCACAGATCAGAATGACAGACTCTTTAATGAGTGGAGAGAGAGTGTGATGTTCCATAGAGGGTTCATTCATAACCCTGAAACTTTTAATGCATTAGCCAGGGAAACACATGATCTAAGTACTCTTTATGAAGAATGGAATAGAACTTAGGGGTTTAACCATGGAGCAGGAGGACCTGCCAAAAATTAGGTAGGGGAGGAAATGATGAGGTAAAAATAACCTCATCATAATAAAATATGGAAAACTTACTTTTGCTAATTCAATCCTAAGCCTATGCCAATTTATTAAACTTTAGGAGAAGTAATTGCTTATTTTAAGGAAAATTATGCTTTCTTTCTTTTGATCAATTGAGGAAATTGTCCAAAGCAGGTTTAATGGGTTGATTTGAGCATTTTTTGTAGGGAATAACAAGTCATCATGCGGTTGTTGCAGAAGTTTAGCCAGCACGTGCCTCAAGAGTAATGCTGCGAACCCACTCCTAGATGCTTGGATGATGCGCCGAAGATTCAATTTCAGTTTCTTTAAATTCTGTTGTTAAAAACTTTATGGCTCTTCTCGAGCCTTCTACATGTTTTAAAGCTTTAAAGACATCAAGTTAGTTTTAAGTTAAGGAAGACTTTTTCAATGGCTATCCATGCCATCTTAAATTTAGGATTTAGTTAAGAAGTTATCTATAAAACTGTAATTTCATAAGTAGTGAATAAGACAGAGAGGAAGTATCGTTATGTTGTTCACATGGTTTTTCAAATCACTGTTAAAATGAGTTATCTGATTTCTGTCTATTGGTAACTATTGAATTCGAATGATGATGACTGTTTGTAATAAAAGGATTTGAGAATCTGTAGTTTATGTGAGTTAAAGACGAAGTAGTAGCTTGCGAGCTGGCTACTCGAGGGGAGTTAGCCTAGATAGATAAGTATTTTATTGTTAAGTTATTTTCTTTGTTAAAGGTAAATTGTTGTTTAGTAGGAAGTAACAAGTTGTTGAAGAGTCGAGTATGTTGTTCTGAAGCACCATTGTTTTTAATTTTTATAAGTTATCTTTTGTAGTTGATAAAATTCCTTTACTGTTTAAAAGATGTTTAATTGTCTATTACCTTACTTTTATGTTTTTGTAATACATCAGTTGTTTAGTTTGCTTGTTTCCATTCTTTCTAGATTAGTCCTAATTCTTTCTAAATTAGTTGTCTTATGCTTTTTAATTTAGTATTTCTAGATTTTCTTAGAGTAAGATTATTTTCTAGTTAAGAAGTAATGGCCTTAGATTAGACTTGATTTGTATAGTTTGAAAGAAAAATAGAAAATATAAAATGGGTTGTTCAAATAATCTCCTTCTGCAAAATGCCTTGGACACTGCCCAGTCGACAATTGACATTCAATTATTCTAAATTAGTAGGACCTAACGACAACCTATCAGAGGTTACATGTCACTAGAGGAAAAAAAATATCCCTCCTAGGTGTTCAGATTAGAAATGTGAAAGGTCCTGAGTAGGGTGTTGAGTTTGGAGGGAAATAAGTATCCATTGGTTCTCCATTTGGGAGTCGAACAATCATTGAAGCATCCTGAATTCAAAAAGTTGAAGAGGTCATGGGTTAGGCACTCATGTTGAATCCTTGTGTGTTGAAATAATAAGGATTTTGTCATTGATGCATTTGTTAGAAACATGAGCATGAGGGATAAGTGTATTGCATTACAACATTGTCATTGATGTCAACATTACATTATGGTATGAAGACCTTTATGTAAATCAGTTTGTACAACTTGAGCATATTTTGAGATGATTATTAAGTACAATTTTGTAAGAAGGTTTGATCCGGTGAAGGTAGTTGATATGGAAATTGACAGTGTCAATACAAGTAATTTTATGTATAGGACATATGGTTATTGGGTCCATATTGGTCTGCTATGTAAGATCTTTCTCTATGGTTTTGGTATAATTTTCTTAGTTGTCAGAGAAGCTTATATCTAGAGTTTCATATTGTTTTGGATTTTGGTGAAAAACTTATGAGTGATAAAAGTTTGGTCTAGCAATAGTAGAGGTTTCAAATTTGGTGTACATGTTTTGGTGAATCCACAATTCTTTATGAATTGGAATTTGGCTTTGTAGATTTGTGGGAATGT
This sequence comes from Sequoiadendron giganteum, assembly GCA_007115665.2. Lineage (NCBI taxonomy): Eukaryota > Viridiplantae > Streptophyta > Pinopsida > Cupressales > Cupressaceae > Sequoiadendron > Sequoiadendron giganteum. The sequence continues at coordinate 465,450,203 of CM021102.1, read as the reverse complement.
TGACAGGCGTCAATGGTGCCTATATTCCAAGTGGCATAGATTTTGGAGGTCTATGTGTCTATTTTCAGGTGAATAGTTGGAAAATTCTATTATTAGGTCATTACTCGTGTTGACCTAATAAGTTTTGTATAGTGCATAATTTGAATAAGTATTGACTGATTATGTGGGAGCCATTATGGATCCATGCCAACCTATTTTGAGTTGTTATAAGTTTTGGATCTTGGCTAAAGCATGTATGTATATATGTTGAGTCGACAAGGTATAATTGGTATGATACATCTAATTAGGCCGACCTAATTGATCTTGTAAGTGTTTGTGGATGAAGCAAATATATATATGTAAGATCTTTTTGGTGTTTTGAAGTGTGTGTGATGTTGGGAAAACATGTCTCAACCTTGCAATTATATAAAGTATTGTTGATACGTCCGTGAGGGGGGGCGTAGGGGGTTTCCCTATGTGAGGGGTTTGGGGGGGATCATCCCCTTGACTGGGGGTTTGGGGGTAGCATCCCCAAAAGGTAAATTCTATTTATATTTTATTATTGAAATCTGGATCATTCATCATTAGGTCTTAGATTTGACAATCAATATTTTTTTAGCTTGAATTTCCTTAGAAGGCAACCCTATTTTATGAGGGTATTGTATTATTACTATGTATTTTGATGTATTCTAAGAGTCTGATATTGGTTGTGTTGCCTCTGGACCTCTGGTTGGTGATAATCCTGTGAGAGGCTTTCTCTGCAAGTATATTGTAATCTTTGTGATTTTTAAATAATATATTGGGTAGCTTTTGGAGTGTGGGGTTTTTTCTCTTGAAAGGGTTTTCCCCACATAAAGCATTGTGTTGTGGTATGCACGATATTTATATTTATTTCTATTTAAGTTTTTGTAATTGAAAAGACCTATAAAATTTTGCATTGTTTTCCTCTCAAGATTAGTGTAGGAAGTTGTTATGCTACCTTAGCTTCCTTACATGTGATACTATAAGAGTTTTGTGGATGTGAATTATGTGAGAGTAAGGTGAATGTAGAACAAAGCAAAGAGCTAATTCAGATAAGAATGAAGTGTGTAAAGTCTGCATTTTGAGATTCAACAAAATTGTAATTCATGCATATGTTAGATGCAATTGTAACAGTTCAAACTTGATTGTGTGCCACCTCTTTCTTCTATTTTTTCTTCTTTCAATGGGCTATGAGTCCACTTGGATAGTGAGTCCACCTGTAGTGAGCACTTTTATAATATACTATAACTAGTTATAATATATTGTGAGCTAATCCTCACCATGGTTTTTCCCATTTTGGGTTTTCCATGTAAAAATTTGGTGTTCTTGTGTTATGTGATGTTGATGGTTGTTTTCATGCTTTCTCTTCTTACTACAAATTGAATATTTTATGAGGATTGAATGGTTAAATATTTAAGTGGTTTAAAAGAATATTGATTCACCCCCTATTAGTATTTTGGGTATTCAACAATTGGTATTAGAGCTTGGTTCCTTGGAAGAAGCTTAACCACTTGGGGAAGATCTTGGAGGTTGAACACATGGCTGTTAGAAGATTTATTAATCCTTTGAAAGAGATACCTACTATTGGATTTTTAGAAGAAGAGTGGATGGTTGACAGGAATGGAGAACTCAGAATAGCCCTTGAAGATTTGGAAAATATTGAAAGCAAGAACAAAAATCTCAAGGAAAATATCAAAGAAGCAGATGAATGTATTAGAAAGTTGAGAGAGAAAATCGATAATTTTAGGGAAAGACACAAGGAAGTCAATGAGTAGTTGAAGAAAGCCAATGAAACAACTACTAGTCTAAAAGTGCAAGTTGAAGAAGGAAAAAGGGTTGAGGAATGTCTGAATGCAAAGATAAAAATCAAATTTGAGGAACATTGAAAACTTGAAGAAGAAATTATAACCTTGAGATCAAAATGAGAAAAAGTAAGGATACATGAAGAAAAATTCAAGATGATTTCTACAAATCCTGATCAAATGATTGCAAATAAGAAAGGATCTAAAGAAAAAGGTGGATTAGGGTTTGAGATGGGAGAAATCTCAAAGACAAATCAAACTCCAAATCAACCTAAACAGAAGATTGACGACAAGAAGAGCAATGAAAAATAGGTCCAAAATCAAAGGAAGGACTTCAAAAGACCACCTATTAGACAACTAAATGCACAAAGGTACCCATATTTGAATGGTTTTCATTATCCTTGCAATAAATTTGGACATAAGGCTATGGAATGTAGAAGTGGAATGAATCAGAATGTTACATCTTTTCTCGATCAATGTTTTACATGCAAAATATTTAGTCATAAATCTAGTGAATGTAGAAATCAAATGATGAATAGCTATAACAATGGTAGAATGGTTCAATATTTCAATGGATACTGTTATACATGTAATGGATTTAGGAATAAAGCTAATCAATATAGATATAGAATGAATGGGATCATGCATGTTCAAAAGAATGTAATTTGTTACAATTGTAGTAGACTTGGACATATCTTTAAGTTTTGCAGAAGCAAGAATATGAAGAACAATTTGATAAAGAAAAATAATCTGGTGAAAAAGGATGATCTGACAAAGATGAAGGAAGAGATGGAAAAGATTTGGAAAAATAAGGAAGAGAAGAGGTTAAGGCTAAGTCTGTACCATCATTTGGTGTAGATATTTTCTCTAGAAATTAGGTTAAAGGCTTTGGATTAGTGGGAGCATTAAAGAAATATCTATATCCCCTTCTAGAGAAGTGGTGTTGATATAAGATGTAGCTTGATATGCTTGTTCTGTTGGAGAAAATACCAGTGAAAATATGAATAAGTGGAAAATTTTGGAGCATTTGGAGTTGATTGTACATATAATTAGGGTTTGATAGATTTATCAACTTAATAATTCAATATGAAATTAGGTTAAAATCCAAAAGGGGTTTATAAATGATTACACAGAAAAAATTCATTTGCAAACAAGCATTCAGAGAGAAAAGAGAAAACAAAGAGAATTTAGCAGAGTGATTGAAGCAATTGAGATTTGGTGCAAGCGAAAACCTATCCAAATTTTTTTCTAAAAGGTATTTACAGTCTCTATTTACCCTAATTTTATAAATCATTTTCAATTTTCTACAAATAGTTTACTCCACAAGTGGTAGAGGTTATGGAGCATCCACCCTAAATTCAAACAATATCCCGACAAATCTCTTGGGGATGATCCGAATGGTGCATTTTCACACATGCCATATGGAGTTTTACACATGAAAGATGTAAGGGAATATATTCACATGAAGATGGAAGAATACAATCATATGAAGATGAGTGATGTATGGTACAAAGAGCTCACCGGAGATGATTTTGAGTTGAAATAAAAATTTGAGGTTTTGGTAGAGAAGAAACTTGTTGTCTAGACCAAGTTTATTGTATTTTACTATGTAGATGAATAGGCGAGGTGCACACTAATCCATATTCATGATAAGTTCATCTAGTTGAATATTTTGCATCTAATAAACAAAGAGACTATTAGGGTTGTCACTAGTTTGTGCTTAGCCAAACCATCTCTAATACTTAAGTCTATGAAGCATGAGGTTGTCATAGAGAGAATGGGTGTAAAAAATGACAAGAGAGACTTGACCATCAAGGACATCAGGACCCCGACAGTGAAGTATGCTTCAATGATGATAGGACACAAACTTTACTTCTCTAACAGAGAGAATTTTGTATCCGCAATCACCATCAATACAAGTTTTGAGATGGTTGAGATGGGAGATTATTATGATATATGTGAGTTGCTAAGATTGCAACTTTTGGAGAACCTACAAAAGGAAAAAGAGTCTAAGTATGCTTTCAAATTTGGAACCTTAGTTACTTGTTTACTATTTCACTTCTCGAATGAAGTCCCTAGAATAAGGAATATTGTGTGGCTAAAGGATAGACTAGTAGCCCACCAAATTAGAGATCATTTTTTGAGGTTGGGGGAATCAGATGCTTAGCAGAACACCCGCTAGAGGTTCTTCAAAACTTTCCAAGAGAAGATGTAGGCAAGACAAAGAATTCTAATTTTTTTTGTAGAGAAATACAAGAATGACATAATTTTCATGGTGAAGAAAGATTGTTGCATAATGGAGGTTGTGGAGCCTAAGATAGTGTGGATCCTAGAACTGGGATATGAAGTTGAGGAGAATACAATTGTTGGTTTGGCTGATCTTATGCTAAGCAAACCCAGGGATACCACTCAAGAGAGGTATGAAATCTATGAGGATAAGTCAATGGAGGTGCATATTGAGAAAAGATAAAAACAAATCAAGAAGAGTATTAATAAGATGAATAAAATGGCTATAGAGGCAATGGGCATCACAAAAGAACAAGTAGAGAATGCAAAAGCAATGACTAGCTCATCAAGTGCTAGGAGATCCGGTAGAACTACTACCACTCCTTTGGTTGCCTCAAAGTCCTCTGGGGCTAAGACTGCTACATGAGAGAAAATAAAAGAACCTATAAGTACTTTGATGAAGGAGAAGACCTCTCCAATTAAACAACAAAAGAGGCCTGAAAATAAAAAGGTTGGTCTAGAAGCATATCAAATTGGCCCTACAAGAAGGAGAGTAGACATAAAGGGCACAAGGGAACAATACTTAGGAGTGAATGTTGAAGATGATGATGAAGAAGATGGACCATAATTGGTCCATAAAAGGAAGACTGAAGCTTCACAAGGAGAAGCTAGTGCAAAGAAGGTGAGAATAGATAATATAGTTACAAATGAAAAGGAAGAAGTTGAAAAAGAAAAGCAAGTCTTTATGATACATATGAGAGAAAACAAAGCATAATATAGTAAGGAGAAAAAGGCATTGAAAGACAAGAAAAAGAAGAAGAAGAAGGATTTGGTAAGTGCTCATAGCCCCATGAGATTAGATGCTCTATTTAATGGGATTGTGGAGAATGACATGTTAGAGGAGATTTTTGCATTATACGTTGATGTGGATGAGGTGGACAAAGCCACCATTGTAGAAGCAATTGTCAAATACATTGTTGTTTCTGAAGTTAATATGCAAAAATTTGTAAGGGGTAAATAGTGGAATGGATTATCAATAATGAATTCAAACAAAGGATGCTCAAAACCCACTTACCAATGAGATTTAATTATGTTATTACTATGAAATAAATCACAAGATGTTAGAAAAATAAATAAAACATATGAAATCACAAACACTAAATAGTCTTACCATCCCATTGTGGAGTAATTTGTGTTGGTTGAAATGTTGGATTGCTTCAACATAAAGGCTCCATGATAACTTGCAAAAGATTGATGTATGATGACCTAGATGCTATGATAAATGCTCTCAATTTCTCAAGATGAATGCTCTCAAAAATGCTGAAATGGATATGACTTAGCTATAAAAATTCTAGGTGATGAATGTGAAGGATGAAGGGTTATTTGATAGATTTTAGGAAATTAGATCAACGATCTCGATTCAGATATGCTGATTTGAGATCAAAGGTTGAGAATAAATCAGAGGAATTGATTGCCCAATTAACCGACTGCAAGATTGCAGTTGATTGGTCACATGAGATATTGATTGAAGTGTTAAGTCCATTAATTGATCAAAAGACTTCGAGTGAGGGGGAGTTAAGAGAATTGATTAATCATAAGAGTGGTCAATCAATATCAGTTGACTGAGAGAGTGTTAGTTAAGATTTGAGGGAATAATGCATGATATAATTAATTATTGGAGGAACATGCAAGATGAGATTGGTTTTAAAAAATGTTTATTTATTAATGGATGATGTTTGAGAGAAAAGAGGAGAATTAAATAATTAATGTAATTACTTAATTTAGAAGAAGTGAATAGATTAATTAATAATTAAAGATAATTATTAAATTTATGTATGATGAAAAAGATCAATTAAATAATTAAAAATAATCATTTAATTTATGCATGATGGTGAATGTTTAATTAAACAATTACTAGTAATTATTTAATTAGAATAGAGGAATAAGTGAAGTTAGCAACATAATTAAATAATTAATATTTTTTTAATTAATCAGGAGGAATGAGGTTAAATTAATGATGAAATAATGAATTAATTAAACAATTCAAGATTATTTAATTAATAGAGGGAAATAGGGTTAAATTATGTTAAAAGGGGATTAATGATGCAAATGAAGTGAAATGATGCTAATAATGGAAAAATGTAGCTTCAAGATGTGCGATGTGCATTAGTCATTTTTACATATCTACATTTTTTCCCTCTTTGACGCAATTACTTGCTACATTATTTCAAAGAATTCGATGCTCAAATCAAGATGGATTCTTTTAGTGATGTCTCATTGTGCCCTGACAGTTAGCGGAAGGATGATAGGACGCTGGGCTGCTCCCTCGAGAGGTCAGCCAAAACAAATACTTTTTTCAGGTCAGGCTCGTGACAAGGTTCAAGAGTATTTTAGATGCATTGGGGACAAAAAATTAGGCCCTAAGGGTCACGATTAAGGCTCAGGATGATTCAAAGTGCTCAAAGTATAACCTAGGAGGGTGTTCAAGGGTAAAAACATAGGGTTTGGGGAGTTAAGTAGGAAATTAGGGTTCGTTCACCCCTCATTTGCACACTCAGCTTTAGTTGATTTCTACTCTCTAGTGATTTTCTATTGCAAACGTGCATTGACAATGGTGAGGGTTTCGAGCACATCACATCAAGTAGACATTGTCCATCAATATCAATGGCCAACCGACACAATGGTTGTAGTATGTATGCTTCTAAATTTCTCTTTTGATTTATTTCATTTTTCGTAATTAATGTTTTAAGTTAGACTAGACAATAGCGATAGGATTTAGGATTAGTGTTATTGACACGATTTTAGTGCTAATTTTTTTAAAACTTGCTAATTTTAAAAATCAACACTATTGTCAAATAGCGATGCTAGTGTTAAAAAGTAGTACTAGTGTATGTTTTCTTTTATAAAATTTGACTGTGGGGATTAGTTTTTAAAAAAATTGTCACTAATGTTAAAGAGAAAAACTACTGTAACATTAATAGACTCGCTATTATGAAAGGGGACCACTCCTATCAAGTAACAAACTCGCCATTGTGAAAACCAACCGCGATTGTTCCAAAAGATGCTCGATTTTACTCAAAAGTATCGATTTAGCAATTTTAACTATAGATTTAGGTTCCCTAACCTGATTTTTAGCAAAATTTGATGGTGTGGGTTGAATGCTCGCAAACCACACTACATCCTCTATAGTCTAGGGAGTGCAAACCATAAATATTAGATCAGAGAGCTGAGTTTCAAGAGTTGGAGATAGATTTTCTAAATTCCATTGGATTAAGACACATTGCATATATGCCTAAGATTCAATCTCATAGAGCTATGATGACAACGCTAGTAGAGCGTTGGAGATATGAGACAACCACCTTCCGCCTTCCCAAAGGGGAGTGTACCATCATGTTGGAGGAGGTTTGGAGGATACTACGTATTCCCATTCATGGTGAGTTGGTTGCATATGATATGAGGAGAGGTACATTGTCTATGTAGAGATGATTGGGTGTTCGAAATCTCACGGTTGTAGATTCAAAGATTGATTTGACTTCATTCTAGATATTGCAGATGACATGGTGATTGTTTTAGCAATTTTGATCATTGGACCTTTGATGTTGGATAGGAGATCATAGATATTTCTAGTCGGTTTGGGCATTGTCATAGAGATAATGATGGAGGAGGGTACTATCTACACATGGTGACCCTATGTTTTGGATCACTTATATCATGACATTCACGAGGCGATTTATCACGTGGGTAGCAACATTTTGGCAAGTGTTAACTTACTCCATGTTTGGGCATGGAAGCACATCATCATCACACATCTAGAGGAGATTGATGAGAGAGATCCAAATGATACTTATTCATATAGGTACCATGATTGGCTCCACTATAGAAAAACTAGGAGACTTTAGTATTGGAGGGCTATATTTGATGTTATTATAGAGCTCATATGGAGGCCATGTCTAGACTAGAAGGCCTAGACAAATGACCATGAGCAACTCATTTTTTGCAAGAAAACCTGATACCTAATTAGGAGATTGGATACCATTTTGGAGAGGTATATTCTAGATAGAGTCCACCAGTTTGGGGAGAGATAGACCAAGCCAGTCGATGATTATCGCACTTGATATTCTCACACGATGAGAGAGGTCAATACATGAGGACCTCAAGAAGATTCACAGAGAGCATTGATAGAGTTCAAAGCATTAGCACCGTTTGGATGGAGGTGGGAAGTAAGACCCAGGGATGACACATGATTTTGATTCCCATCATCCTCACCCTAATCCTATGCCATTGGTATTGATGAAATAGGATTAGGGTGAGTAAGACCGAGTTCAAGATGATGGACAAAGATAGGGCCCTGATGATCAACAACAAACGATATAGGCATAGGTACCACATGAACCTCCCCCAGATGGAGACATGATTGTATGAGTTGCACGGGTGACAACAAAATGAGATCAAGCTCGCCTAGGGCTTGATGAGGCAATCCAGAATAGGGATTCCAGACTTGGTGAGAGAGATGCAGGGATCACCTGGAGGTAGGCTATAGGTGCACAAATTGTTAGCCTTACAACTAAGAGGGACTAGGCTAGGTTTGAGAGGGATGCTCTCATTTAGGAGAGAGATATCAAGAAGAGTTGGAGGATACAACTAGAGATAGGACATGCCTCTTCCATCCCTCGAGCATAGTTTTGACAAGAGCATGACTAGTTCATAGCTGAGGTCACATATTATAAGAAACTTTATGAGGCTTAGGTACCCAAAGCTTAGAGATGACTTAGGTTTGGAGCTCAGAGCACAACTACAGGTACAAGATCATGCAAATTAGTAGGGGGATTAGTGTACGGGTCTTCTCATCATACACATCGATCACCAAGGCATGATCAGAGGTCTCTACCTCCACAAGGGGAGCAACTGGGTTGATATTTTAGTTGTGATCTTTTCATTGCTTTACATGGACTTGTTATAGACATGTTTTATATATTTATCAGAAAGTTGAACCTTGTATATGTATATTTTGATTTAGATGATATGTATCACATATTATTTATTGATGATGGTGTACTGACATTTCCATTTTTGATGATATATGAGATATACCATTTTTGGTGTGGCATATGATGTGTTATGAGATGCTTATGATGTGCGTTATGTTTACAATGATGGATTCATGATATGTTATGTAATGATGATGTTATGATTATTATGATATGCTCATTTTTAATATTTTTTGATGCTTTGACATGATATGCCTAATGTGGATGATCTATGATGGTGCATGTATGCAATGGATGATGTTATATAATATGATGCTCTATAATATGATATATATGATCGATATGACATGCGCTAATGATTTTATGGATACAGGATGCTTGCGGTACTAATGACATTGTGATGTAGGATTTATATAGATGAAATGTTAGTAGGATTTAGAAGAAGATGGAATTTTATGATTTTGATGAATGAAGGGTAATGATTTGATGACTTACAAAATGTGATGAGTTTTCTATTGCTTCAAGGAGAGACTAAGTATATAAATCCTTATTGATATAGCAAATAAACATGATGCACCAGGGTATTAATGACCAAGGCGACTTTGTATCTATTGGGTGGACTTTGACTCCGTAAACCAAGAATATTATTGCTCATACAAGACATACGAAAACCTTGCTAGAGTGTATGGGTGAGAAGTTTAGAGTATTTCAAACTAGTGCACAAAGAGGTATGAGGAACCTAACATGCAACGGTCAATGAGTTTCCCAAAATGACTTCCACACACACACAAGTCAAGTATTTGTCATGGTAGTATTACAAAAATATCCAACAAACAAAGCATACGAAATCATAAATCAATGCCCCATTCCTTCCTCTCTAAATCCTTATGGATATCCTCAAGAGATCCTAGGAATGAGATAATAAGATAAATAAAAAGACAAGACCAAAATAGATAAATAATGTTGCAATATCACTTGCCATATATGTTTTGATGTTTATGGATATTATCCATTGATAATGTCTATTGTAGGAATGATTTATCTGTTAAGACACAAGTCAGGATGTTGATGATGATTTTGATAGGTAGGTAGTTAACATTTAGGCATTATTTTAATTTGATAGTGATCAAGTCTTTATAATTTTTTTCTTGGGGATATTTAAGAGATTTTGATGTTTGCTTTGTTTGTTGATTGCTTTGTCAAAGGGTGAGGGCGATGATTTTTTATTATGGTTGGATAGTTTATTCTAGATAGGTGATAACAGGAATAGGATTTTTGAGATTTTTTGAATGTTTTTCTGCTTTTGATATTTTTTTGGTGTTATTTTTGATATTTCAAGATATTTGGTTTTTTTGGTGTTTATGAGAGATTTAGAGACCAAGAGGGGGACCTAAGGGGATTGACCTATTGCCTCGGGGGCTCATCGATTGATGGCCTTGCCTACATTATACATGCAAAGGCATCATAGTTCACTTTATTGGACTCAAAGCGGCTCATACGAAGATGACCAATGATATTTTTGGGATTTTGATGTTTTATATTTTTTTTGGATTTTGATAGTTTTTTAGTTGTTTTTGGATTTTGATGCTTTTTGGATGTTTTATTTTGTTCTTTTACGAATGATGGGATGAACAAGGATCGAATCCATCTACCAAGTTTAGGAGGTCACCCCCAATTTGGAAGAGGATTTCATTTATTATGGATAAGTGGATAAAGCAGATGGAAGATAGTGTAGCAAGGTTCAACACTTAACCAGTTATCGAGCCATGGTTGGATGCACATTTATTATGCAATGGATGGAATGAAATGGATGTGATAATAGGATGGTAAGTTCGAATAGATGAGGATGTAGGACTTGTTTAAACGTAGTGCTTGTTTACCAGGTTTTCTCTATGATACTTTTCTTAGAAGCACCACAAGGTGGTTTTCACTTAAAGGATGATTTATTTCTCTTTACCGTTTTTCTTGATTTTTTACTTTTTTTGCTTTTTTTTTTGTTTTTTTTGCCTAGGATATTTTGATGCATTAGGTATAGGACTTTTTAAGATGGCTACTATTGAGTGGTTCTACTAGGGGTTCGCCTTCTAGAGTAGCCAATTGATAAGCTCCAAAGTTGTAACTTGTTGTGATGACAAAAGGACCTAGCCAGTTCGGTTCAAATTTACCTTTCCCATCTTGGTTAAGCTGAATCTTCTAATTTTCTCTTAAAACTAAGTCACCAACCTAAAAGATTATGTTCTTGATTCTCTTGTTATACCTTCATTTGATGCTTGGAGATGGTTTAGAGCACTCAAATGTCTTTCATCTAATAGTTCAAGTTATTAGAGTCTGGTTACTCGGTATTCTTCATTTTTGTCATGATCTTTCAAGGATGCCCTTAGGGATGAAATATTGACCTCTATAGGCAAGATGGCTTCAGATGCACATACAAGGGAAAAAGGTGTTGCACCTATGGGTGTGCAAATGCTAGTTTTGTAGGCCCAAAAAGCAAGGTTCAATTGAAGGTTCTAATCACGGTCGACATGATTAATTGTATTCTTAAGGATCTTGAGGATCATTTTGTTAGACGCTTCTTCCTAACTATTTCCTTAGGGGTAATACAAGGTAGAGAAGTGATGTTAGATGGAGAATCTAGTAAAAAGCTCACAAACATCTTGGTTTTTGAATGGAGTTCTATTATCAATAATGATAGATTGAGGGATACCATAATGAAAAATCAAATAGTTAAGGATAAGCTTTGCTATTTGTTTGCCAGTGATATAGGTTAGGGGTATATATTCTATCTAATTTGTGAAATACTCCATGGTAGTTATGATAAATTTATGTCCATTGGATGAAGTAGGGGTTGAGTTCCATTGTGAGAAGGGCCAAGGTGTAGTGATTGGACGTAGCTCTTTGTGTAGGTCTATGAAAAAGATCACCATGTTGTTGAAATTGAAGGCACTTCTTTGAATAATGTATAGCTTCTTGTTCCGTTGATAGCCAGCAGTATCCAGTTCTGAGGAAATTCTTAACTAGATTAGGCCTGATAGAGTGAGACCCACAAACACCTTCATGTGCCTCTTGCAAGGAAGTTCGAGCTTCCTTCGTGTTGAGACATTGGAGTAATGTTCCATCAAGGATTTGTCGATATAAAGTATCTTTGAGGATAGTAAAGCATGTGGTTTGGTGGATAATTTTTTTTCTTCTGGTTACTTGTAAGGTGAGGTGGTATGGTTTTGTGTTGGATAGGCATAGGTTTCTTGGTACTAAGATGAATCAAGACCAACAACATCACACACAAGTTTCGATTCTAGGATATCAAATGCTGGTATAAATAATTATTCCACAAGGAATTTAAACCTAGGTTCTATGGTATATCAAGAAGTGAACCAATGGTTTCCATGGTATTGAAAACTCTGTTGTTCACTCTTGGGACCTGTTTAAAGAGGATGACTAGAAAGTACTACTTAAAACTATCCACCATTCTCTTATAAGGCATCAATTTATTGTTCTTAGTTTTGTATTCATTATTCACTTGTTTGATGACCAACTGTGATCACCATAAACTTGTAGCTCTTTGATTTTCTATTCAATGACCATTTTTAGCCTAGTGATTAGTGCTTCATATTTGAATATATTGTTTGTGCAAGGAAAGGAGATTATGTCTGCTTTAGGTATACTATCTCTTTGAGGTGTGAGAAAAGGATACTAACCCCTTATTCGTGTGAGTATGAGATCCATCAAAGTATAGCATCCAATGGTTTACTTGAGTTGTCACAAGGATTCCCTCATCAAGAAATTTTGATATCAATGGCTGATGATATTCTATAGGTGCTTCGACTAATTGATCTGCTATTACTTTTCCTTTGATTACTTTTATATCCACATATTCTATGCGGAGTTCACTAAGTATCATGACCCACTTCGCTATTCTTCTAGTGAGAGATACTTTAGCCAATAGATATTTCAAGGGATCAACTTTGGATATTAGCTTGATTTATCAGTTCAACATGTAATGTCTAAGCTTTTGAGATGCAAAGATAACTACTAAACAAGCTCTTTCAATAGGTGTATAGTTAAGTTCATAACCAACCAAGGTACGATTAATTTAGTACACCGCTCTTTCTCTATTATTATCATCAAGTTGTGCTAACAAATCTATTTATATCACTAATACATACAAGATCATAGATTATCTTGTATAAGAGGCATCAAAATTGGAGGGTTTCTCAAATAGTCTTTGACCTACTGAAAATATTGTTCACATCTTTCGTCCCATTTGAAAGTTACATCCTTATAGAGCAAGTGTGTAAAAGGATGACATTTATCCACTAATTGGGCTATGAATCTTCAGATTGATTACAATTTTCCTTGTAAGCTACACAATTGTTTCAATGTCCTCAGGGGAGGCATTTCCATGATATATTTGAATTTTGTAAGATCTACCTCATTGCCTCTTCAGGATACAATGTAACCCAATAGCTTTCTCGGTGGTATGCCAAAAACACACTTCTTTGGATTTAGGTGCAAGTTGTACTCTTCCAACCTATCAAATATGCTTGCCAAATTACCTAGATATCTGTGTCTCATGATAGATTTTTCCAAAAGATCATCTACATAGTCTTCCATGGTTATGTAAAACATATAATGGAATATAGTAGCCATTTCCCTTTGGTATGTAGCTCCTCCATTCTTTAGGCCAAATGGCATGACATTCAAATAAAAATTTCCCCAAGGGCAAGTGAATGTTGTTTTATGTTGATCGTCAAGTGCTATCTTGATTTGGTTATATCCGGAGTAGCCATCCATAAGACAAATCATTTCATGATCGACTATCAAATCCACTATCATGTCAATGTTTGGGAGGGGAAAATCATCCTTTAGGCATGCTTTATTGAGGTCTCTAAAATCAGTGCAGATCCTTATGCCCCTAGTGGGTTTTGACACCAGTACCAGGTTTGACACCCACTCAAGATAATTAATAGGTCTAAGGAATTTTATATCAATAAATTTCTAAAGTTCCACTTTGACTAGGAATATTATTTGAGGGTGCATCTTATGAAGCTTCTATTTCACCAGTTTAGATCCAGGGAAAACTGTAAGATGATGAACCACTAAAGATGGATCCAAACTAGGAGTATCTGCATAAGTCTAGGCAAAAATTATCTTTCATTCTTGTATGGAAGTTGTGAAGTTTGTTCTTTCCTCAAGATCTAGAGTGGCTACAAGATAGGTTAGCTTCGGTGCGTCTATTGTTTCCACATTTATAGGTTCAGACTCTTCAACCAAAACTACTAATCTTTCATGATACTGTGTGATAGGGATATTGAATCCTCCATCCTCAGAAATCTCAAGGAGGTTTCACCCTTATATACATCCTTTATTTTGTCTTTTTCATGATTCGATAGCGCCACTTTGTGGTTTTCACTAGGGGACTTAATTTTGATGTTTTGATTTTTATGACTAGAGGATACAATCTCCCTACCAAAATATTCTTCTTGTCCCAAATCAATATCAAAGCCAATCTAGTGGGCTCCAAGTGGCATACCATTTCAAAGTGCCATAAACTCAATGATAGCTTGATTGTTTTGGAATATGTCCACAATAGGTGTTTGATGTTGTTGATCCTAATCGTTTAGTTGTGGGTAAACGAGTTGGAGTTCATGTGTTTGGGGTGATAGATTAAAGGAAAGGGTGGTAAGGGTATTTATGCAAGTGTCTCCAATAGGTATGTGATGTATAGATTATCGTTAATAGAATCAAAATCATCCGATGTCTTAACCATGATAAAAGAAGAAACTTCCTCGCAAGAGGCCTTTTTAGTGTTAGGGGTAACAATATCTAATGAACCACAACCTATTCCTTAATTTTTCTTGCATTTTTCTATGATGATAAGCTCTCTCACACATTTTTTATTCAAACCTAGGCCACCTTTTCCAGTAATCCCATACCTTTTGCAAGTTGATAAACTTTACTATCTGGATGCACATGGATTGTAGGTATTTATTTTTCCTCTTTTTCCTCTTTGTAGATCCTTGTGAGAGATCTTATTCAAACACCACTTCATCTTTCATGTCTTACCATCTAGTGAATATTGTAGATTTGAATTTAATAATGAAAATTTTAGTTTATTGATTTCCTTCGGTCTTGCATAGGTTATTGATGATGGAGGAAGCTTTCCAATTCAGAAAGATTGATTAAAGTGGTAGCTTCCACAATCATTGTCAAGTACTTAAATCTTGAGGTTGGACTGAGGTGGATTGGATGATGATAGAGTGGATGATGATGAATTTTGTGAAGATGATGTGAGGGATGATGGATCAATTTAGGAAAATGAACAGAAAGATATATCATTACTGGGAACTTAGAAAAATTTCTTGCATTTTTCTTCCAAGCTTTTATAGCAATGAAAGGGTTCTGAATCAACATATATTGTAATTTCCTTGTCATTATAAGGAAATTTTAGGCATTGATAGAATATAAAAGGGACAAATTGCATAGCGTGGATCCAAGGGAATCCAAAAAGAAGGTTGTAGGGTAGTTCAACATCCATTACTTGATAGGTTGTTTCTGCTATAGCCAATCCCACCTAAATAGGAAGTCTAATGGTACCTTCAAAATTTCTCTCATTATCATAATAAGCTCTTATAGTGATGCTTTTTCTTTTTTCAATAACTTCATCTGAATGTCCAAGCTATTTTACTAATTTCAAGGTACATATGTTTAAACCTACACCACCATCTATGAGGACTCTTTTTATTTTATGGTTGTGGATACAAACTTCAACATATAAAGCTTGGATATGGAATGATTTTTTGGGAAGGTCTCTTTTAGAAAAGACAAGGTGACGTGTAGAGGAAATGTGCCCAACCATAGCGTGAAACTATTTTGTGTTGATATCATTAGGTACAAAAGATTCAAGGAGAGCTTTCTCTAAAATCTCTTTATGTACGAGGGATAGCTTGAGAAGCTCTAGGATAGAGATTTGGGTTGGATTTTTCTTTAGTTTATCCACAATATTATAGTCATTTGAAGTTTGGATGGAAGATTTCGATTGAATCAGGGCTCCTTGGATGGTAATATTCCCTCTTCATGTAGTAATATTAAACTCAGGATTCTTACCAACTATTGTTACAACATAAATATTTCCATCAATTTCACTAATGGTTCCTACAACAATGTCATATGTGTAAGAAGCTTTTTGGTAATATCCTTTACCTTTTGCATTCCCTTTAGAATGGTGGGGGATTGGATCCTTGTAAATACCCATGTCATTATTTTTGAAGGTTTCAAGATAATTCTTGATATCATCCGCTCCTTTTTTAATTAAGTCTTGGATGAGATTCTTTAGTTTCGTGCATTTGTTTGCCTTATGACCCTTGATTCAGTGGAATTCACATTGATCATTCTCATTATACCATGGGGGTTTAAATTTCAGCTCTTCATAATTTGTTTGATTGGGAAGTTTGATGAGATTTGATTGAATTAGCTTTCACATAGCCACCTCAAGAGGTTCTCCCAATGGAGTGTACTTTCTTCTTGTTTAGTTATTTTGTCTTGGTGGTCCTCTTCAAGGGTTTTGAGTCTGATTTGTTTGTTGATTATTTTGAGGATAATTCATTTGATTGGCTTGGACATTGTTTTGGGGATTGTTAGGAGGCGGTTGTATATTTCAAAAAAACTTAGCATTGACCACTCCATCATTTGTGATATTTTTGTTCTTTTCCCAAATGCGAGGTTTATCATTTGAAGCGGATGCTTGATATTTGTTGTAAAGTTTGATGACATGTTTCACAATAAGATATCTTTCAATAAATAAACCTTTTTCAATGATATCTTCAAAGGGATTAAGGCATAACATAGTTAATTGATAGCTTATGTTAGTTTGAATATTTGCGATAAATATTTTGACAAGTTATTTCTTAGGAACGAGCCATTTGCATTTACTTGCTTTATGTCTCCATCATTGCAAGTAAGAGGTAAATGAATCACCTTGGTTTTGTTTTATCTTATACAAATTAGGAACTGTAATGTCTTGTTTGATGTTATATGAAAAGTGATTGATAAATTTATCTGATAGCTCATTGAAAGTTTTAATTCCAGGTGGTAGATGAGAGAACCATTCAATAGTTGCAACTCCTAGAATTATTAGAAAAAGTTTCAATAGATAAGATACATTGTTAGAAAACTCCATGCAAGCTATGAATTTTTTTTCTCACATGTTCAATTGGGTCCCCTCTTCCTTTTTATTTATCGAATTTGGGAATTTCAAAGTGTTTTGGAAAGGGGATCATTGATATGCTGCAATCAAACTGATATAGAACTATGTCTTGCAATGTATAGCTCTTCTTAGGTTTCTCAAGCTGTATATCTGATATCCTTTGATTAATGTTTTAAATTTGCAAGGTTATATCATTAAGAGGTGTGTTTGTTTGAGGATAGATTTTGTTCTAACATTGATATGATGGGTTTTGTGTGTAAAGAGGAGGGGGTCCTTGTTGTGTGTTATATGTATATTGTTGTTGAGGAACACATTGTTGTTGAGGGACACCCTATTGTTGAGGAATACCTTGTTGTTGAGGGACACATTGTTGTTGAAGGGCACCATGTTGTTGAGGAATATCTTATTGTTGAGGGACACCTTGTTATTGAGGGACAACTTGTTGTTGAGGAATACCTTGTTGTTGAGGAATACCTTGTTGTTGAGGAATACCTTGTCGAGGGACACCTTGTTGTTGAGGGATACCTTGTTGTTGAGGAATACCTTGTTGTTTAGGGACACGTTTTTTTTGAGGAGTACCTTGTTGTTTAGGGACACATTTTTGTTAAAGAATACCTTGTTGTTATAACTCTTGTTGATATTGTGCATTGTATGAAGGGTCATATTATGGGGGTTGTTGTTTCATGTACCATGTTTGTGTTTGATCTTGAGTATTCATTTGATACATGTTTTGATCTAGAGGGTTGTGAGTATATGTTGTTTGATGAAGAGGAGGTTGTTGTGTATGAAGGGGTGGATTATTTTGATTAGGTATAGGATAAATAGGTGATGCAATGTGTTGTGATTGCAGAGGCATGTTGGTATGAAGTTGTGGTTGAGTGTTGCGTTGTTGACTTGATGTTTGATATTGTGGTCTAGGTGGAAGGTTACCCATATTTTGCATGTTAACACTTGGTCCATGTTGTGAGGGATTGTTTAATAATGATGTTCCACCTATGTTTCTTGATACATTAGGCCTCCATGCATTTTTTAACACATCGAATGTTACAAGTGGTGTAGAGAATGGATTGGTCGATTGTTGAGGCATGTTTTGAGCTGCAATAGCATTTGGATCTACTTGACTTTTTTGGGCAACCAATGCTTGTTCCACTTGAGATGGAAATCTATAGAGAGGGTTATTAGCATGTTGTCCATAATGTTGTTCATTGATTTGTGCTTTTGAATTGGCAAAGATAGATGGCATCTTTAGATCTACAACTAGTTTTAGGATTTGTCTCACAACCGTATCATCACCCATGTGAATTAAATTTGGGTCTTTGAGAGCTTCCATGCTAAATTCCATGGGTAACTTGGCACCATGTTGTGCAAGTTTTAGAAAGTGTGCATTAGGATTTGTTCCAAGTACTTTATCTATTATATTTTGCATCCTAGGATCTTGGGTGTATATTACCATATCCTCTTCGGTAATTTCCACATCACTATCATCATATTCTATGATTACATATTGAGGATTAGGAGGTTGGTTTTATTGTTGAGTAAATCTTCATTGATATTGAAGACGAATGTCAGTATCATGTATTGATGGATTGAGATCAAGTGGTTGTGGAGCATTGAACATTGGTGGGTGTGAGGTAATGTTGGTGTTTGTTTGATGGGTTGAGAAAACCATAGGTTCATTAGGATCATACCCCCATGGTGTAGGAATTGGAGTTCACATTGGTGGTGATAGATCACTAGAGCTACTTGTGTTAGTTTACATTTCTTTCTATGTTGTGACCTAGTTGTTGTCATAAGTATGCATAATACACCTTGGAGAGTGAGAGGTTTCAAGTTATGAAATTGTGGTGATGTCTTAATTTGAGATTTTGGTTTGTAAAATGATGTACAAAGGAAATGTTGGTAAACCTTTTGGACAAGTGATGTTGATCTTGGGATAGTTTGATAACAAAGTTTGATTAATGATGTTATGTTTTTGGTACTCAACAATGAAGGTGTGAGTGGATTTTGGATGTTTAGAAATGATGCTAGTCTATGGACACAAGGATAGACAAGATTTGATTGATGTTTGTGAAGTATAATAAAAAGTTTGATGAAGGATAAGTTGATTTCTCTACTCAAACTAGGTTTGTGAGTTGCAATTAAAGATGAATGATAATATAGAAACTTAGGGAGAGGATAATGTATATTAAATTTGACAAGATCACAAGATGATAAGTTGTTTTGATAAAGACTCTAGGAAGATGATGAGGTTTGATATGTTGTGTTTGATGTGTGTCCAAAGGATAGTTTGATGTTTGATCTATGATGATGATGATGCAAAGAATGGTCTAAAAGACTAATGATGTCTAAGGATGTTGACAAGGTTTGATGCAGATTTTATTTGATGTTCTGATAGCTAAGTAGGATATTATGATAATGTTTGAGATAAATTTTGAAAAGTTTGAGCTAAGTAGGAATACAAAAGCGGTGGTTGTTTCAGACAACTATGGAAAAATCTAAGATAATAGTGAGATTTTATAAAGGTAGTAGTGACAACAATGACAAGGGTGACTTTGTTTAGACACTGTAACTGGTAGATGAGTAGAATAAGCAATAGTGACCAGTTATACAATAGTGACTAGATGCTTAAACTAGCACGAGTTGATGTTGAACAATTATGAATAGATTTTGAGGCAGAAGTGGTAGGATACACAAAATTGACCTAGTTTTTTGATAAGTGCAACTCTGTTTCCTAATTTCCACTTTGATGACAACTTTTGACAATTTTGCAAGTTGAAAGTTTAGGTTTGATGTTTAAAGTGATTTGTTTGAAAGAGAAAGTGATACACACAACATATAAAGTATGCAGTAATTGAATCAATAGGTAAGGGGATATTCTGCAAGATTTCTTCCATAAAGCTTACTAAGCAAGATTTGAAAAGCACATTCTTATTTAGTCAAGTGGGTACATATATTGAGTCAGCTCCGTATGATAAAATACATAGCTTGAATGGATGAATATAGTATGCATGGGTACATGATACACCTCTTACCTTGAAAAGAAAAGAAAACTCCTTTCAAGGTGTTTGTCACCTCAACAAGCAATCAGTACCTAACGAATATCTTCATGGAATGACCAACTGTCCCAAAGCACCTTCTCAAGAAATATTTTAGATAATCTTGGCTTTAGCTTCTAAATAGAATGGTTTATAATGATTCAGTGAATAAAAGAGGTATACTTTAGCTTTGAGATACTAAAGTCTCTAGCTGACCTACATGTGGTCTATACACCCACATCAAAATTGACATGCAAGGTATAACGTCCCTAGATACATGCTACTTACTTTCAATTTTGCACTTTTATATAACCCACCTGAACACGTGCTTTGAGGTCGCCTTGAGTTATTTGTTGTGGGATGTGTCTCAAGAAAGGCCCCTCTATTAAAAATAAAGGGAAGGCTTAGTGTCTTGATATTTCTCTTCACGTAGGATTGTCAAATGACACAAGGGGAGAGGATATGTATACAAGATACCTTCAATGACCAAAATGCAAAGTCCAAGATGTTTCTCATCACCTTGGATTGTCAAATAATGCAAGGGGGGAGGATACACATTTGACTTGCCAAGAATGAGAGACACTTCAAAGAAATTCATATTTTAAGCACCAAAATAAGTGTTTGCTATTCTATCAAGATAAAAACATAATGCTTGAGTAAATTGATTTTTTGACAAGGGGCTACAAGAAAAGTGTTAGTTGTTTGATATTGATTTGTCTTTGATCATTTGTCCTACAAAAACAATGGATTAGAAGTTTATAATGATTGTCCTTCACCCTACAAGAGTTGCATAATTAGGTTAGATCAATGTCACACAATCGAAAAACAACAACTATGTTAGGGTTAGGGTTAGAAAACCAAAATCCAAAAGTTTGAAAGAGAAAATAATAAGTAGGGAAAAAGATAGCCAGAAATTTGTTATCTATAATAGTGACCTTTGTTTGAGACAAATGCGGCTTTGTTTCTGCAACAATGGCCCTTCTTTGATATAGCACTGGCTTTGTTCTAAGATGACAACAATCTATTTATGCAATAAAAAACTTCTTCGATTACAATAGTGACCCCGTTAACAATATTGACTTTTGTAAAATACGATTGTGGTCCAGAAACCTAACTTATGATAAACTTGATAAAAATGTTAGATTAGGGATGTGGGTCCCATTGGGCATGCCATTTAATGAAGGGGTAAATAGTGGAATGGATTATCAACATTGAATTCAAACAAAGGATGCTCAGAACCCACTTACCAATATGATTTAATTGTGCTATTTCTATGAAATCAATCACAAGGTGTTAGAAAATTAAATAAAACATATGAAATCACAAACAATAAACAATCTTACCATCCCATTGTGGATTAACTTGTGTTGGTTGAAATGTTGAAGAAGAAGGAGTTGTCAGAGAAGACATTGCAAAGGAGGATACACTATAGTTCATCAAACACCTCCTCTAGTATCTGAGACAAATGTTGAGAACACTCAAGGCCAATTGAAGACAATTATTCCTTTAGATAACAAAGAATAATCTACTAGTGAAGATGTGCTAGAGCAGAGGTCTGAGGAGAAGAAGAGTGAGGATGCATTCAGTGATGTAGAAGAGAAGAAGGATGCAGAGACACCAATTAACACTGGTGATAAAGGAAAGGATTTGAAGGAGAAGGCTGTAGAGGATTAAGTAAAGACTAGCGATGAATCTTTTGGTTCCTCCAAAGATTCCTTAAAGAATTTTTTAAGTATGCAGTTATAGTTCCATCTTATTGTGTTCTCTCAATTATTGCAACTTCCAACATAACAAGAGCATGTGGACATGAACAAGATTTCGACTCTTCACAAGCTTCAATTGGGTGGCGTATTCCATGCATCTGATCAAAAAAAAATCATAGAGACACATAAGAAGAGTGGAGAAATAATTGATGAGATAGTAAGGATTCTACAGGAGACCATACCCAGTGCTACCATTGACAATTCTCTATCCCTTGTGGAAAATTTAAAGTTTTTACTTTACTCATTTATGGAGTATGCTAGTGGGTTGAAAGGAAAGTTAGAGAAATAATTAAAGAAAAGTATAAACAAACTGAGATTAATGGATGTGATGGATAAGTGTGCCAATGCACACAACAAATTTCAAGAAAATATTAATGGTGTGTAGGCTTGTGTGGCGAAGGCCAAATTTTGTTTCAATTTTGTATGAAGTGGCCAGGATCTACAAAGAACATAAGAGATGAGATGGACTCTAGTGAGTCCCAAATAAACAAAGCTTCCAGTGCCTATGATCTAGCACATGATTTGGATGGAAGCACAAGGTCTGTAATTGAGAAATTGCATGAGCAATACTTCCAACTGCAAGCTCAAAAATAAAAGATCATAATATAGTTTGGTAGTCTTGGGGATTTGGTGAAGGCAAAGTTCATATTTATTTCTAGTGCCCTATTGAGTGCTGACAAAACTTCAAAGCTAAATCCAGTACCTAGCACTTCAAATGATGGTGAAGAACTCTTGATGGAGTTGGAGACCCAAAGAAGAATACTTGGAATAGCTAAGAAAATTTGAGAAGAAGGAAAACAAGAGTTGAAAACTCATCTAGATAAACTACAAGAGTCAAATTCTTACTCTAGGTGAATGTATTTCATTCTTTTTATGCATTTCAGTTTATTGTTTAGATTTTAGTGTACATATGTAGATGATGTAGGACAAATTTTCAATGCAATTTTGATCTGGTAGTATTGGATAGCACCATTAGGGGAGTCAATAAAGTTTTGGGTTTATGCATATATCATGTAGCGGGGGAGAAGACATGTAAGTATGAACCCTTTTCCCTTGATGTCAAAGGTGAGAGTAGTTTTGGGATAATAGTTTTGGCATGTTGCCATTAATGAAAAGGGGGAGATTATTGGAAGAATAAGGAGTTTTTCATTAATGCATTTGTTAGCAATATGAGCATGAGGGATAAGTGTATTGCATTACAGTGTTGTCATTGATGTCAACATTGTATTCCAGTATGAAGACCTTTATGAAGATTAATTTGTATAGCTTGAGCATGTTTTGAGATGATTATAAAGTGAAATTTTGTAAGAAGGTTTGATCCAGTGAAGGCATTTAATATGGAAATTGACTAATACCAATACAGGTAATTTTATGTATAGGACATCCGATTATTGGGTCCACATTGGTCCGTTGTGTAAGATCTTGTTGTGCAATTTTGGTATTCTCTTGGTTGTTAGAGAAGCTTATATCGAATTTTTTCATATTGTTTTGGCTTCTAGTGAAGAAGTTATGAGTGAAGAAAGTTTGGTCTAGAAATAGAAGACGTTTCCAGTTTGGTGTACATGCTCTGGTAAATCTACACTTCTCCACAAATTAGAATATAGCTTTGCGGATTTGTGGGAATGTTGGCAAGTGTCAATGGCACCTATATTCCAAGTGTAATAGAGTTTGGAAGTTCACATTTCTATTTTTGGGTGAATAGTTGGTAGATTCTATTCTTAGGTCATTATTGGTGCCGACCTAATAAGTTTTGTATATTGCAGAGTTTGAATAAGTATTGAATCATTATGTTGGAGCCATTATGGGTTCATGTTGACCTATTTTGAGTTATAAGTTTTGGATCTTGGATAAAGTTTGTATGCATGTATGTTGAGTCAAAAAGGTATAATTGGTATGATACATCTAATTAGGTCGACCTAATTGATGTTGTAAGTGTTTGTGGATGAAGCAGATATATATGTAAGATCTTTTTGGTGTTTTGAAGTGTGTGTGATACTATAAGAGTTTTGTGGATGTGAATTATGTGAGAGTAAGGAAAATTTAGAGTAGATCGGAGAGCTAATTTAGATTCACTACTAAATTTGACCCCAATTTCTGACGACCGTTCGTTGGACTTTCGATGCTGTTTCGTCGACTGATCGACGAATCGCAAAACAACACCATCGCTCAATTTTTGTCTATAATATGACAGACTGTAAAACGTCACACTCACGACACAAGCTCGTCGAAACCGTGATGCCCACTTCATCGATTGAGCAACAAGAAATGGCTGGAGCACAGGTGGCGTACCTCTGCTGAAGCATTGGCGCAACAACATATGTTCGTCAGAACCATGACGATAGTTTCATCGATCTAACAACGCACAGGACATGGAACACGGGCAAAATACCTCTGCCAAAATGTCAGATTAACAATAGAATTTTGTCGCCATTACGACAAAAGTTTCAATGTATTCCAAATATCGGTGAGAGATCAAGACTGTTACAACGATTAAAATTGCCTGACATATTATATCGGGAGGATTGGACTTTGGTCTCAGTGATAAAGTTTCATCGGTGAGATACAAATATTGTCTCATCGACGAAGCACGAGGGAAGCATATCGGCAAGACATATACCATTGGAGTAAGTTTTGAATGTCTACCTGACCTGCTATCTGACATCGATAAGCATACATTGGCAAGTGTCTTGGCAACATACTTCCGATTGAAATAGCGACATACAGTCATCAAAATCGTGATGAAATGGGTAAGTCATTACGACGAAAGTTCGTCAGATACATTGCAAATTTGTTGGACGCTTTTCAAGGTTCGTCGCAAATGCGACGGAACAATGCAATTGAAAAAAAAAAAAAAAACTATTCGTTGAAATGTAAGCATATCGATGAAAGATCAAGACTATTATAGTGATTAAAATTCCCTGAGAGGATATATTGGGAGGACTGGATTGTGGTCTAGCAATGACGGTTCATCGACGAGATACACATCTTGTCTCATCGACGAAGCATGAGGGAAGCATATTGGCAAGACATATACCATCGGAGTAAGTTATGAATGTCTATCCGACTCGCTATGTGACGTCGATAAGATTACATCGGTAGGAGTCTTGGTGACATAGTACATATCAAAATAATGATAGTAGTTCATCGAACGCACGACGAAATAGGCAAGTCATTATGACGAAAGTTCATCGGATATATTGCAAATTCATCGAACTCTTTTGGAGGTCCGTTGAAAATTCGACAGAACAATACAATTTATAAAAAAAAAAAAAGCTATTTGTTCAAATGTAGGCATATCGGTGAAAGATCAAGACTATTACAGTGATCATAATAGCCTGGCCTGTGCTCTCAATGATGAATTTTCATTGGCGAGATACTCATCTTGTCTCATCAATGAAGCACGAGGGAAGCATATTGGATAGATTGGAAGACTTCATTATGAAAATTTAGATCATAATATGATTAACCCTGTTTGGACAAATGCAATGACATTAGTGTCAAGAGTTAAGAGGCCATTCAACTTTGCATTTCAATAAATTATTATATGCATTGAGTAAGTGTTTACAAGGTAGAAAAAGGACAGTCATATGAGTGTTTAAAATATCAAACAACATGTTAGTTGTTGTGTTTAATTAGGCTTATAGAGGCAGGGATTTGTCATTTTTTGCATACATCTGTAGTCCAAGCTCTAGGCCTGCATTATTTGGTTACTATGTATGAGAAATGAGCAATGAATAATTGTAGAATATGGAGGCTATGGATGATATTATGATGGCCACATTTGATGTTGATAAAAAATTGGAGCAAAATATAAAACCTATGATGAGTCATGAGATCAAGGGGATTGTCATGGACAATAAGCACAACCTACGAACTGGATTCTAATTTTGCTAAAAAAGAAAAAAAATCAAACTAGTGAATATTAAACTACACACTAGAATCTAAATTTGTGGAAAATGAGCAATTTGGTGAGAAAGAGTACCTGCAGTGCGTCTTGGATACTTAGGTAGTGTACTAAAAAAAAGGATTGCAAACCCAAAATTATTCTCACTCTGGAAATTCAATAGAAAAATACAGAATGTTATCTTGGATACTTAGCTCTTATACAGTTTATAAAATAATATGAGCATGATTATGAATGGTTTTACCTGGTCCCACTCTTGATCTCCATGTTTGAGAGCCTTCTCTTTAAGACCCCATGAATCCACTTTGATCCATTGCTTCCAAAAGAGATATTAATGTGTAAACAAGGAGCCACATTTAGACAAACTGGTTGTTGATTTCTTCTAGGAAATTTAGAGACTACAAAAAGAAGATACCTGATGGGGATCATGTGGGCTTCCTAGAGAAAGCACTGCAATATGGCCTTGAGAAACAATGAAAAACTTTGGATTAGCTTCACAGTAAATCCTAACAGCATGACATTGAAAGTTGCTTAGGTACTGGGTCCTCTCCCCTAGATTAATTTAAGGAAAACATTATTGTAAACACAATATGTATAGAAGAATATGAATGTAAAGGAAAATGGATATTAGCAAAACATAAATGTAAATAAAAGTAGTGTGATTAGAAAATAAATCTAAATTGGTCTTGAACAAATAAAATCATACCCAATTAGCATTAAGTTATACTGACCTTGTACTCATTGCCATTGTCAATCTTGAAGGTTACTTTGATGCTTTCTGCAGATACTCTCTGGCCATGAGGCAAGAGAAGGCGGGAAAACCAAGTGTATATTGACGACTTCCTGACAATCAAAAAGAAAGAAGCAACTAGTCAACCCTATTAGAACAGAATAATCTTATGAATTGATTTTATTTGTTTTATTGGCTAATGGATACTGAACCTAGTTCTCTTGAATTGAGATACTACTAAGATGTGTTGACTAGTGATTTTAGACTACCGATATTCTGCTTCAATTTCTATAAGCTACTTTTGTCTTAAATATATTCAAGATAACTCCGTGAAAAAATTCCCTAATCTCTTAGAAATTGTGCAGATTATTTTGTTAATACTTCTCCATTTTGATATTTTCTTTCAAAAATTCATAGAAAGATATGTAATGCCATATTTGAAACTTACATATTTTAATTTTACTAGTTCTGTAATTATAGTATATGATTCCAACAATTGTGAAACACATTGGAAATATGCCAGATGAATGAAGTAAACTATGCAATTGGCAGGTGTAAAGCCAAATTCCTTAACCCTTTCCAACATCCTTCTTGCCTGTTTTAAAATATGTGCTTTGGAACAAGGCATGAAAATCAATCTAAGTATAATGAAAAGGAGATTTTTGTCAGATATTATACTACAGCAAGTTGAATGAATGTAAGTAGAGATATTTTAGCATACCTGTAGATGGTACAAAATTTCATGGTTAAGTGGAAGCCTCCCATCAACAACAAGATCCAAATATCTGTGTATCTATCTCAATCGAGCCTCTAAACCCTTCAGAGCTGTCAAATTTTCCACTAACCTGTTATGCACAAAAGTCAAATTTTAGAGACCACTAAAAAAAAAAAAAACAGAGCTTTGAAACCAAATCCACACACAAGACAATGTTCATAGTGAAAAGTTGGCACTTTCTTTCATCTTTTCATATTGATTTGATGCTTCAAATGATGCATTTCTTATATTGAAAAGTGCATTACTTACCTTATTGAGCTTGTCTTTGTTTTGAGAATAGTTTAATATTCTCTACTTAACAGGGCCAACCACGTGAAGGTGGAAGCTCATTTGGCCCCTCCCCCCCTCACATCACTCTCAATTCCCGATACCCGATCATATAACATTAATCATTCATTCATCCATTAATAACATATAACATTCATTCATTCATCCTGCTTTAATAACATATAACATTCATTCATTAACATATTCACATTCATTCATTCATTCATCCATTAATAACATATAAAATTCATTCACTCATCCATTAATAACATATAACATTCATTCATTAACATATGACATATTCACATTCATTCATTAACATATAACATTCATTTTTTCAGTTTTTACATATTATCAAAAATATGGTTGTCATAATATGATTACAATCACTTTTTTTTTTTGCAGCTAAAAAAAGTTGAAGTGAAATATCATTTTCAAAATCATCTGTCCCCCCTTCAGTTGTTCCGAGCTCTGCTCGTGATCTTAATGTATGCCTAATCATATACTCACAACGTGGACGCCATTGCAAGGGGGGGTTTGCTGCAATAGAAAAGAAATGTTAAATTGATATGTTTTATTATTATTGTTACATGTATTTCATTAATTAAAAGAACATCAGAGTGGTGCTCTTTACCTAATTGGGCCACATCATGTTCCTGATATTGTCTTATAGCCTCATGCTCAACATGCTGAACACCCTCTAAATCCTGATCTGGAGTTAAAACACGAAAGATTACATTAATTAATACACCAATTGCAATTAAATATGTTTAAAAGAACATTAGAGTGGTCCTCTTTACCTGATGGAGCCACATCATGTTCTTGATCTTGTCTAGCCTGATCATGCTCAACATGTTGATCACACTCTACATGCTCTAAAGTTGAAACACAAAAGATTACATTGATTAATACACCAAATGCAATTAAAGATGTTTAATTGTATTAATCCATATTGCATTTTGTATAGCACATGAATACATCCAATACCAAGATGCACACCATGGCCTTCATCTATAGGTTGTGCTCCACCCTCACCAGGCTGCATTCCAATGTCATGTGCAGTATTATCATTGCTTATATGTGTAAAAAAAATAGGCACATTATTATGGTGGAAATTAATATTGAATAGATTGCACAAGTATTCAATTTGAAATAAACTTTATTGAGTTTATTTACCTACGTGTTGGATGCAGTGGAAGATTGTGTTTGCCCAGTCAAGACTGTTAGGTGTTCAGTCAGGGCTCTATAGCCTTGGTGGAAGGCAATCTTCAGGTCCTCTATTGAAATCACAACCCTGCATTTTTGCATGCGATCATGAATTTTGCTTCTATGGTGTGATAAAACCAAAATTGTTTGCAATTTATTATTTGGATGCAATATTTCATTTATTGATACTTACAAATAGTGCGGCTAATTTCATATAACCACCAGAGCCAAGTTTGTGCTGCCTGTGTTTTTCTAGTCTTTCCTTTGTTGCCTTCGATGTGTCGGGCAACCTATGAAAAATTTGAAATGTACGTTAGATTATGTAAAAAGAAAGAGTAATCAGTATATAATTAAATTGTTGATAGTATCACATACCTTCCTTGGCCCGGTGGTGTCTTTCCTTTTTTCTTTTCAGCCTTCTCCTTTCCATCCGACACGAAGTCCTTCCTCTCCCTCTCTGGAATCATAGGGGGATGCTCGTACTTTCTGTTTTTCTGTAAATGTGACCTATATTGGTCCCTCACATACTTTAGATAGGTACCAGCTTTCTTAAGGACCTTGGTTCGGTTGAATGTTTTATCACCGAACAACACAACTAAATGGTTAATGAGCTCAACTTTTAAATCTTGATTTTGGGCATTCCACTGTGTACGTATGGTGGGCCCGAAGAGCTCCAATGTAAGATCACTTAGATGTTTATAAAAAAAAATCATTTCCTACAAGATGATCATGGGATCATTAGTCTATAAAGAGTGATCAATAAGTAAATTTCAATTGGATTATATATAATAATAATTAAAACATTTTAAAGTACCTGGGACCTTCTCTATCTTTATGGGAAGGAAATCCTCAGTCACCACAAATGTGACCGGCAATGTTCCCGTACTAGTAATACGAGAAGATCCAAGAAATGCTACTAAAACATCACCAGTACTAGTGGCCTCTGTATCCACAGGTACAGACACATGTAGTGGCATGTGTTCGCTGTTAGACGGTGCACTATTCAATGCCTGCATGGTATGTGTTGCCGACATTTCAGTTGACAATATAGGCACAGATGATGGGGTCAGATGATGTGTTGTATGCACAGGAAGATCAAGATTGACACTTGTACTGACCCCTACTTCCCGGGCAACACTTGCAGTACCTTGATCATGGCCAGTAGCATGATGAGGATGCAAATAATCCTGTAAAAATAACACATATTTTAGTTCATGACATAAAAGAGTACAAAATATAAAACCTTGAATGAACTTATGTTATAATTAAAGATATCATGATAGCTTACTTGCAAGTTCTGTGCTCTCTCAGACAATATTTTAACCCTTTCTCTTATCTCATTTATTTGAGGCACTATGAATACCAACTTAAGGATTTCTTTCATTCAATTTTTTTTGGGCCTTCCTCATCATATCCACAGGGTTTGTGAAAAATGCGATGTCATCATCGCATAATAGTGACTGCACCTCCATATGGATTTGCTCCTGTACTGCTGGTGCATTTCCTCAATCAGCGAACTGCAACAAGAATATTAAAAATATTATCGAAATTAACCCAATAAACTCATGAAAAAAACATAATAATAAAACATTTTGCTCGTATCTGATTTGTACAATTACAATGAGGTAAACCTGTCAGATAGAAGTGTCTGAAGATGGATCGCGATCTGCGCTCTGGGTCGAAGCCTTCTTTGTATGATCAATGTCCCGCTGTGAAAAAAATTAAATATAAAAAACATTTTCGAAATGAAACCAATAGACTTACGAAAATAATAATAATAATAAAATGGTATATTGGAGTCATTAATTGGAGGTTGGGTAAAATGGTATATAGTACATACGACCCCCATAGTAATTATGTTTGTATCTAAGCAATTCAAATTGTAATCGATTAGCAACTCTTCCCCTGTAGTTATTGATTTATCGCACATACGAATACATGGTTTCCCTCTGGCGCCTCGAATATACAATTGGGTTGCTTATTTGTTGACCCAGGTCGTATACTATTTATAAACCCTGCAATATTCCTTGATGCTTTTGGCCTCCCGTCAATGTACCTAGCCACTCCTTTATTTTGATCCTTATTTTTTAGTTGTATATAATTTGCTGATAGTGCATACCTACACATACTTTGTGTATATCGAACTAGCTGCATCCAATATTTGTAACTGTAACAGGGTCCAACATACTCCATCAACTTAGTAACATTTTTGTAACAGACCTTTATGCCATCCATGCAAAATAGGCCCAAACCATGTAAAGACGATGGTGCTATGCGATATATCCTCTCATTGACACAAAGATCAGTGTTTATTTGAGGAAGTTCCTTGGGTACCCATTGTTTTCGTAGATGTTTGTACCTGAAGGGCACCGCGATGTCACCTATGATCTCATCATCATAAGAACATGACCCCCCTTCAATAAGAAATAATTCCATGCGTTTACGAAATTTTCTTCTAATCTTTTGACCTCTAGTTGATCTCCCTCTTTTAGACCTACTACATGTCTCGCTTTCCTCTTCTCTTCTTGAATTTCCCTCGCTCGAGGAAGACAAATCTGACAAATACCTATTTGGTGGTACCTGCACTCATAAAGATGTTGGATGAAGTGCTTTCATGGTGATGTGATCTAAAGGTGACATTATGATTAATCTATCATTTCATCGCTAGAATTTGACGGGTTATAAGGTAATCAAGTCTTGATAGATTGCAAGTTATTGTTACTACCATCCAAATGTGTCCATCACAAATTAAATCTACTTAACGTTTTAACTCCCAAACTTTGTAACAAGTGTTAAATGTGACTATGGTTCACCAGTTACACAACCAAGGCATCAAATATATTCTCTAATTGTAATCAAAGGATTTTTTCTCTTCATTCAAGTAAATAAACTTGAAAGGAAACACCACCAAGTGGTTTATTGGACACCTACATGACTAAAAATAGCAAAAAATTTACATTTAATTTCCATATGTCTAAGTGGTTAACGGGGAGGGAGTGTGTACTAGGCCTGGTAAAGTCATCAAAAGTTTATGCTTTGGCAATAAAAATTGTTTAAGTCATCTTAAATCTTCCTATGTCTAATTGTTAGGAGAGTTTTGGTATGTTTTAAGGTAGGATGAGTGGTCGCATCAATGTTCTAATTCTCTATGAAAAGGTTTCAACATCTTCAAATAGTGAAATTTAGTGCTCATAGTCATTTGAAACAACAACATTTTGATTATGTATTATGGTAGGATTTGATAACTTAAAAGAATTGGCTACCCAACAAACTTAAAGTTAAAAGAAACTTTTTCAGTTTAAGGGGTTAGCACTTTCTTTCATCTTTGCATTTTGGTTTGATCTTCAAATGATGTATTTTTTTATTCCACTTATACCATATTGTATTCCCATCCCATTGCAATTGTTGGAGGAGTTGATACCAAAATTTCATATCAGATACCACGTTCTTGAAGCAATTTTCTATGTTTTTACAATTTTTCTGAAGTTCTTTTGTGTTGTATGGATCCATACAAGCTTGAAATGCTCTGAGATCATTGGTTTAGATAAATATATGTGTTCCCTTTCATTTGCATTTGTTTTTAAGTTCTCAATCACTGTTTCATGGGAGAAAACAATCAAATACAGGGACTGCCTTGTTGTGCCTATGTAAGGGTTTGTGTGCATCATGGTGGATTTGATGGAGTTTCAAATCTTTATCTTTGAATTCCATTTATATTTTGCCTTGTCTTGGCTTGTTACATTGTTTGGGAGGAACCTAAGGTTGGGTTTTACCTTGGCTTTCATAAAAATCCTAATGTTCCATGTAAAACCTTAGGTGAGATATATTCGACCGTTACCTTTTTGGAGTGAGTATTAAAATGACTTATGTCTCATTGTTTAGTCTAGGCCGGGCCCCTTTTTATAAATTGAGTTAAATATTTTTCCTAACTTTATTACTTCCTAAGTTTAGGTTGGCCCGTGCCCTATGTTATTGATATTAGCCCAAACCTAAGGGGAGGGTTAATAATCAAAAAAGCTTCTGAAACTTCAACTACAAAAGCTACAAACTTGACTGTAAATGTGGCCAAATTGGCCCAAAAGATAGCTGAAAGAGAAGAAGTTGAGAAGAAAAGTTTGATGGAGAAGTATATAAATTCATTGCATTTAGGGGTCTGTTAAAGCAAGAAACTTGGCATTGAATTGATGCCCTAGGGCTGACAGGGGCAATTTTCTTGTGAATTTGTGGTTGTTAAGTAAGGGTTTATCAATTTGATGGATATCTTGGTAGAGTCACGGTGACACTATTTGATGGTCCAATCTCTACTTCGAAACAAAAATATCTCTAACAATTCTAAGAGCCATAATGGGATGGCATTAAAGGAACCTTCATATGAAGGATCTTATAATTAAAGACCTTTGAATTAAGGTTTTCATTTGAAGGTCCTTCATGCCAAGGTTCCTTTTATAAAGCATTTTGGACATGAAATATTTAAAATAAAAAATACCTTCATTTGAAAGTCTTGACATGACATCATTTTTGAATGAAGGTTCTTCATTCAAAGGTCATGACGACATCACCTTCAAATGAAGGTTCTTCATTCAACTGGTATTTTGTAATTTTGAATGTGTGATAATAATTTAGGGTTAAAAATAAATCCATTTGAGCCTTTTATAAATGAAAGGACATTTGATGCAATCATATGCATTGTCAAACTTTTAACTTAATAGTAATGGCATAATGAGTAGTTTGTTGGGCCCATTCAACAATCTCCGATGCAAGGATTGAATTGTCTAGAATGTATCTACTATCAAGAAAGCCAATTTGTTTACCTCTATGACTATATCTCAAGCAATAGGTTTTATTGTGATGGCAATGATATTGACAAGGATTTTGTAATCTAGGTGTTGAGAAGCATAATTGGCCACCATCCTAGGAAAGATTCTTCATTCTCACTTTTAGGTGTTAAAATTTAACAATACGTAGATTGATGAAAGAGCCCAAAGAGCCTTTCTCCATGTTATCCAAGTACACATAGCAGCGGTCTTCTCTTATATGGTTGGACATGATTTCAAGAACTTAGCTAGGAATTATTCATTTAACCTAAGGTTTTCTCATAATGCCATCATTGGAAAAGTATGATCAAATTCTTCTATTATGAAGAATTGGTCTATGTGCCTCTAGTAATCACTATAAAAATATGAAAGATTAAGCTATTTTATTTTTTCTGTCTTACCTTATACCATTTTACGATAATGGGGGGCCAATGTACGAGAAGATCTTTGGAAACTAGGCATGAAAATTGCAGGTAAAAGAGAATGGGGGTGCCAAACTTACAGTACTCATTGTCCCTTGCTCGTCGATTTTCCCTGAGTGCCCTCAACCTCGTCCTCGACGCTGGTATTGACCTTGTTTTAGCTCCAAACTCTTCCACGACGCTGGTATTGACCTTGTTTTCACTCCTCCAAAATCTTCCTCAGCGCTGGTATTGACCTTTCACTTCTCCAATTTGACGAGCTACAACCTGGTTTCATTAGGTTTTAGAGTATGTTAATTAAATTTAAAATTATGGCGCCATTTAGAGTAGTGGATATAAAGCAAACCAAGCCTATTATAGTCATGAGGGAAATAATAAAACTCCTATGATACTTTGTGAAACCATTTTCCTTGGTTAAAGGGAGGCCATAAAATATACCTTTGGATTTTTTCAATCTTCAATTATGAGGATTTGCAAGGTTCTTAGCAACATGAGTAATGGAAATGTGTGCAACAAGATTTTTTGAACACACATGGAATCTCCTTGCCAAAGAAAGGGGCTTCATAATTTAATATGATATTTTTTCTCAGCTCTAGAAATGATATTTTTCCTTAAAGAGGAAGGAGAAACCTAAAAGGTAAAAGAGATGCTTAGGAATCTCAACACTTCCTTATGATCAACCCCCTTCTATCTATAGGAATTGAACCAATTGGGCTTGGCTAAGAAGGATTTCCTATAACATTGAGTTTTATGCCACTATATATTTGACCTTAAAGCTTTCCAGAAAATATCTAGGCATTTAATATCGTAAATAATGTCATGTTTGTCCTCCAAGAGAGTGAGAAAGGAGTCATTAGAAAAATGACCATTGAATAGTTGGGCTATAGAGTTACGAAAATTAGCACCTTTAATAAGGTTCCATGAAATACTACTAGCCAAAAGATATCCAAAGGCTTCCATATAAAACACACATAAAGTAGGAGCTAAGGGGAAAACATGAAAAATTGAATGAAAACACCCAAAATCCTCAAATTTATATCCACTCATGGTAATACAAGTATAACCATCATAACCTTTTTTTGAAAAAAGTAAAAAAAATTGAGGAACAAATCCAAGATGACATAACTAGTCCAATTCAACACCAAAGGTAGCAAGAGATTAATGAAATTACCACAAGTTTTAAGAAGAAGTAAACTACTATTTTCAAGGTTTAATTCTAGTATGAAATTGTGACTAGCTAAATGGAAAGAAATTAGAAAATTGTAACCAACATTTAAGTGGAAATAATTACAAAATTGTAACCACACTTTTTGCATGGTTGAACCAATTTAAAAATTCAGCCAAAGGTGATAGTAAGAAAATTAAAAAGCACCTTTATGAAATATTTAGTCTAAGAGCCAAATTTGGATGGCAAAGTTAGTAAGAAGTAGTGTCGAAAGTGGAAAATTAATCATGAAATCATGGCTAATAGAGCATACAAAATATATTAGAAAAGTCAAGAGAACTTATATCTACACACAAACACACTCAAAATAATAATTATATCATAGAGCTCATTTGGGAATATATTACAATATGGCTTTTACAAAGCCTTTCAAATATACCTTCCCATTTGAACTAGTATCTTATAAGAATATAACTAATTATTTAATAACAAAAATAAACAAGTTAGTAAGGTGAATTTATTAATGTTAATCTTAATATTCCAACACCCTCTCTTAAGTTTTACATTCCTCACAACAAAACATGTTGATTGAAACAAACAAATATATATAGGCTAAGCTAACATCATTTGATTTTTCTTTAAGTTCTCCCTCAAGAACATCATTGGCTCGAGTTATACAAGTCCACACTATGTGATCCTTTTTCTTACAATAATAACATTCATTTTTATTTTTTAATTATTATTACCTCATGAGTATAATACATTCTCATGTTGAGAATCAACTTTTAAATCTTTTCCATTGTTCTTTTTTCTTCTCCTAATAGGGCCAAAATCACATCTTCTTGTGTTTGAGAAGTTATTGGACTAAGCATAGAAATAAAATTGTTGTATTTTCAAACTATTTAACAAAATATCCTTAGCATCTTCATCATCCAATAGAGCCTTGACTTCTACCAGTTGTTTAATGAGAGATCTCAAATTTCTTATGTGATTAGACATAGTGATTATATCTCTCATTTTGAATCTAAATAGTTGAAATTAACTATTTTTGCTCCAAATATTTTATTTAAATTATCCCAAATTTCCTATGATGATTTATCTAAATCTATATAATAAAATTTAATGTTAGAAAGGGAGAGACCAATAATATATTTGACTTTATCATCTGTTTTATGTCATTCCATGTAAAGAGCAAAACTCTTTAATTCAAAATATCGACAATACTTTAAATAAATTCATTTATATTCAAAAGAAAGTCGAAACTTCATTCCTTAGACTACATAAAATCCAAACGATTTCAAAACAACGACTTAAAGTCGATAAATAGATTCATAATATTCCCAGCTAAAATTGGTTTTAACTCCAAGTTCCATTTTACGATTGCATTCAAAATTGATTGTGAAGTAATTGTTTCCAAATTGTAAACTGCTGTTTTTGTTTTCAAATTCCATTTTGAACGTATTTTGTTTTCTAATTTGTTTTCCAATAATTTAGAATACAAGCATTATTATTTTCAACTGAAAAATAATAGATTTAAATAAAGAAATAATAAATTGAATAAAATCAATTTTCTCACAATAATATTTAAATTGCCATTTAAAACAAACATATTCTTTTTCGCAATTTGATCAACAAATGCATAGCCATTAGAATAATTAAAGATTAAACCATTTAATCATGCAAATTACATTCCAATTATTTAAGTGGTGTGTGAGATTCCATCATCCTCATAAACGTCTAATGGCTAAAACGACTCTACCTAAACAATGTTCTCGCTTACATTCTCGTTCACCTGTTCCTGCGTTCACTTGCACTCAATTTCTCATCAGCAATGACAATCCCCAAATTTCATAATAATAAATTCAAAATCATTTCATTTGCATTTAAATTTAAATTTCAATCTATATAATCATCTAGTATACTGGTCCCACTGGACCTTGTACTGAGTACTATCCCAGTTAACGCTAGTCTATAAGCAACTGGATTCATGACTTCCAGTACATCAAAGTGTCCCACAAATATTGTAGCCAACTTTGATGATTTCCCAAAATACATAAGATTTACAAAACATTCATTCTATATAGTAATCTTGTCTTTTCTAGACCTTGCTTCAAGTGTCCTTACTATCACATAGGGAAACCTCATATGCTTCACACATACTTACTTTTCCAAAGAGCTTTGTTCTATAAATACATCCAATATATAATAAAAACTATACTTAGTGATTGGAATTCATTGGTCCATGAATTTATCCTTAGTATAACCCAAATGGAAGAGGAATGTCGATGTATTATACACTACATCGTGGGTCCAATCCTTTCCTTTGAATTTACACTTTTAGACAACTCATAACCCGAGTCCATCCGCCACTTACACATTCATTATCCTTACCATAAAGTACTTTCCCTTAATTACTTGTCCATCTCGAGCATAACCTTGCTCCTAGACAATTATAAATTTTGATACTGCTCCACACTTAAGCTTTGTTAGCAATTAAGTTTCATCGATCACTTCATTCTATTATTCCTTTTTGACATTTATCAAGTCTATGATTATATCCAAGCCTTTTTTCAGTTTTAATAGAACTTCAATTCTCTCCATATAATTGTCCAAACACCAATTTTAGAAATTTACAATTCATTCAAGATTTAGTCCACCATTTTACTTATTTGACTAAAATAATACATATAGCACATTTATTCAAATGAATGTCTCATGGTATGACTTTGGTTTATACGACCCTATCATCATTTGCTAAACTGAAATAACCTTTCAGGTTTACTAAGCAACTACTTGTCCACAATATATTATTTAGGATCAAAATCCTATAGGTTGAGTTTCCAAAAACTGTTGGTTCTTTTGATGAGTCTATCCACCAGAACATTATGTTATTCTACTAACATCGACAAATCAATTTGTCTTGTGTTCTACCAATTTCCTTCTAGAATCTCAAGAGAGTTACATGTCCTACTAATGATGACTTCCGATCTTCATTTCCTGGCATACTAGATATTACCTTGCTATATTCCATGCAACTTCTTACTCTATCTTTTTTTTGATAGTGGATCCTCAATCGACAATTCCCTTTGTCATTCTGATGTCCTAACTCTGACATTATTTTCCTCGTTCCATTACGAATCTTCCAAATTTTGGACACATAGGTTCTTTTATATCCAATAATAGTCTATCCTTTGACTAAGTGATAACCTATTTTGATCTTATACCATTATTAATCTTCCTGTAAATGGTTATAGGTTTTACGAAGATAATTCCCATTTATCTCAAGACATCCATACCGTGGATTTTTTTGTCCTTAGATTATTTTCAAAGATGCAATTCATCTTTTAACTCAATCTAATTTCCTTGATTTAATTTGGTACTAATTTTTGAGTATTAATCCTCGTTCAATCACGTTGATCTCCAGATAATAACAAATTTAATTGCATATCTAATCTTCAAGCATTAACATTTAACTCCATGACTTCTTAATTATATAGGAGAGTCTTAATTTCAATATATCCCTTTTGAGCACAAGTAACAATTCTGATGTTCTTCTTTGTACGATTTTCAACATTTCTTGCTAAGTAAAAATTCTATGATGTTCTGTCATGACAACATATGCTTCATTTTGAAAGTGTTTCTCTTCTAATATAAGAGCTACTTAAAGTAAAGTCTTGTCAATAATACGACTTCCTTTAACTTACTAGGCATCCCTCCTATGCTTCTATCCTTACAGAGTTTCATTAACTCCAATGATATTCGATTGCATGGGAAAATCTTAAACCCAATATTCCCTTCCAATTCTTAGGATGGAATCTTTAATTATTGACTAGTCTAATTGTTTATAGATTTCCCCACTCTATATGGCAATAGTCAAGATCCAAAGTACAACTCATTCAAGTTTAATTTCTACTTATAGGTGTTAAAGAGTAATCCAATACGTAATCCAACTTAATAGGTTTTAGTCTCATCATAAGATCTCTCTCTTCATTGAATGCACTTCTTGTCCCAATTAGGTTATCTTTAACCTGAGGTTTCATTCAAGAGTAAAGTAGCGATTAGGTGATTTAATCATTCTCATTAAGAGATTTTGGTGTGGTTCACATAACGTTACATCTTACTTTATTTTTCACTCCATCTCAATGGCTTAAATAGCCAACCTTTTCTTACGTTCACTTGCACTCAATTTCTCATTAGCAACGACAATCCTCGAATTTCATAATAATAAATTCAAAATCATTTCATTTGCATTTAAATTTGAATTTCAATCTATATAATCATCTAACATAAACATTGAAATTATCATGATTAATAATCGAAATAAAATAATTGATAAATTAGTATGTGACATTCCAATAACTTATTTGCATTTGTAGGTGGTGTTTTGTTCCCATGCATGATTCTCCATTATTCATTTATTGCATTTGTATTTTTGTTTTCCAAGTATGAAATTTAAAACATTTTTTTTTGTTTAAAAGAATCTTTATCTTAAAAATATGAACTAAAAATATTTGAAAAGTTTAATGTCAACCTTATCACTCTAAAAAGTACAACTTAAACATCCCTTTCAAACCTTGTAACCATTTTTGAACCATTCTCCAATTCATTTTTCCTCATCACAAACATTGACACCATTTTACTGTTCTAAACAACTTATTGAATCCTCTGATGCATCAAACTTATTTAATTGTTTCAAAAAAGACAAAAAAATAAATTTGAAAATATTACTTTTCAAACTTCACACTTTCTTCTTATTATTACCAAATGCCATTATTTTAAATGAAAAACACATGAATGTTATAAATGCATTATCTATAAGGAAACAAACCATATATCTCTTTTTAATGACCAACTTAAAGCATATTGCAAATAGAAACTTGGCTGTTGTATAGAACATTGAAAAACTGATAACAAAGAATTAAAAAAACTACTACAAAGACCTAGGATATACAAAAACCTAGGATAGGCTAGAGGCCCACATTAGAACATTCATCACAAACCAACTAGACTTTACAGTGATTTTGCACTCATTGATTCCCTAAAGAAAACCTTATCTTGAGTATAATCCATCATAGTCACATATGATCAAGTCATTCTTGACCATTTGATATCATGAAAAACCTCCAAAATCTAGTATTCAGATAACCCATATCATCGGCAAGACAAGTTCCATCGGGGTGAAATGAAAAGGTCATACCAAGCATATAGGTCTCATCGATAAAGTTCCATCGGCAAGAAACCTATCTTGTCTCACCGATCAAAACACAAGGAGTTGTATCGGCCAGACCAACACCATCAAAGTAAGATCCTTGAGTCAGCCTAAGTGCATTTGTCTCATCCAGCTTGATGCGAATTTAAATTCTAACCGCCAATCCTTTCCTTTCATCAGATCATCAAACGATTGCCTTCAAAAGGCTGATGTAATCTCCATCTCAGCACCAAGGGCCCACCACATTATGCATCACCAAGGAAAGACACGTGGTGCTCTCCCGTGATATCGTAATCAATAAACACCTTGCATCTTTGTATCACGCGATGGCGGGCAACCGTTGATCTCCACCATCAGCAATCATGTTCATTCATAGCAGTCACCAACACTGAACATAACCATCAAGCAAATTTTCATCAAGATTATAACATCATCGTCGATTTTGAGCACGTGCATCTCACAACTGCTTTAGTAACCTGCCATATAATGTATTAAAACTCGACATAAATATTAAAGCAGTTTGATTATTCCTTCAGCACTGCCAGTTGAGACACATGGCGCTCGCCCGTGATATCACAATCAATAAAAACCTTGCATCTTTGTATCACGCGATGGCAGGCAACCGTTGATCTCCACCATCGACAATCATGTTCATTCATATTAGTCACCAGCAGTGAACATAACCATCAAGCAACTTTTCATCAAGATTATAACATCACCGTCGATTTTGAACATGTGCATCTCGCAGCTGCTTTAGTAACCTGTCATATAATGTATTAAAATCGACATAAATACTAAAGCACTTTGATTATTCCTTCGACAGCACCGACTGAGACACGTGGTGCTCGCCCATGATATCGCAATCAACCGAAACTTAATGGTGAGGTCATCACGGGATCGCGGGGAACAGTCAAGATCAACTGATGGATGATCGACGGTCATTAAAAAATCGTTCCCTACAAAAATAAAACAATTATTAAAGGGACAATAATTAAAATTTTAAGAAGACAAAATATTAGTAAATTAAATTTATTTAATAATTATTAAAACTTAAAAAAAATTAAAACTTAAATCTAAATTAAAAATTAAAATATAATAAACTAAATGTAAAGTCAAAATATATCAAAATCTAAATATTATTAAAAATAATTATTTTTTAATAAATAATTAAATAAAAAGGTAAAAAATAAACTTACTATATTAACAAGAAAAGACAAACTTGGGGTCTAATCGGATTTGATAGGACTAAACAATAGAGGGCAAGATGCAAATAAATTGAACAAGTTTCAAGGCAAAGGCAAGATTGAGTGGATCTCAAAATACTTTGCATAAATTACGCCTAGTACCTCTAGCAGAGCGCTTGCAAGTTTACATGCTCCAACCACCATGATCATAGAAAATTAATCATGAAGACTGCTAGCCACCGTAGTTAAAAAAGGCCAGCCTAGGTC
Organism: Sequoiadendron giganteum; assembly: GCA_007115665.2. Taxonomy (NCBI): domain Eukaryota; kingdom Viridiplantae; phylum Streptophyta; class Pinopsida; order Cupressales; family Cupressaceae; genus Sequoiadendron; species Sequoiadendron giganteum. The sequence goes on along the minus strand of CM021102.1, from coordinate 465,408,243 downwards.
ATTTAAAACACAGTGTCTTTGCAGGAATAGTGTGTGCATGCAGAAGCTTAGGATTTTTACTTGGTGATAGAAGTAGGCGATAAAGGGATGGAGACTCCTTTGGCCTTGGACACTGACGAGCAAATGCAAGTATTCCGAGGAGAAGTGACAAACCAAAGGTTGAATGGGCTACTGGCCTCATCCCACCTGCTGATACTCTGGGCAACCAAGAAGGTTGTAGGATCGAAGTTCCTGAAAGCATATCACAGGTTTTGGTCCAATGCAAAAATACCAGCAATGTTTTTGGTGGTGCTCCTCCACATGGGTGTGCTGAAGGAAATCACACAAAAACTAACCCAGATGGTCTTCATTCACGCATGGCTAGGAGACATTGATGCAACCTTAGATAATGTGGACGAAAATAATCTCATCCCAATGCCCTAGAACTACTACGTGTTGAGCATACGAGGAAAGGAGGTCATGAAATTCCCTCTAGTTAGGATGATTGACCCAGAAGGGTTTGAAAAAAGATGGGATGAAAGGGACCAGAGCATCACCTTCCTGCTCAGAGCAGCCAAGCTAACCACCAACAAACCTCATGGCTGGGTAATGCGATATGTGCAAGAGGAAGGGTTGGCAGAGGAGTTAGCATCAGGAGATGACGTTGACTGGGACTTAGGCTTTGGGGAAGAATGGATACCACTCGATTCCAGGGACCCAGAGGAGAAAGCGAAGGGGCCAGCTCATCAGAACTGCAGAGCAGACTGCTTGGTGATTGCAGATTACATTGCATACAAGAAGCGGGTGGAATCAAAAGTCTCTGAGGATGAAGACTCCGAGGGAGGAATGGAAACCTGACTCAGCCCACCGTGCCATGGTCTTTTCTAAGCTCATGCATAATATTAATGAATTGTAAGGTAGTGTAGATGTTTTAGTCAGTCTCGCCTCTGAATTGTAGTGCTTGTGCATTTTCCCAAGCTTTTTGTATATATTTAGTTAAATCTCTATAAAACTTGAATCATAGTGCATGTATTTAATTAGTTGAATTGTAGTGCATGTATTTAGTTAAATCTCTGAATCAAACTCCATATGAATAGAGTTTAATTTGTCAAAAATGTTTTCATTTGAATTGCATGTGAATTCACTAAGAGCATTTTAATCAATTTGCACATCTCTATAAAAATTATCATGTTCTATCTTATATTTCAATGCCTTGTACACCCTCTCTCTATTGACTGTAAAATTGTAATTTGTTCCGTGTTGGTCCTTCCTTCGAACAATAATAATTGGTAAATCTTTTATTCGATGTGGTAAAATTTTAGCTATTTCTCTTACTTCTTGTGGAAAACTTATGGTATGTCCTTTATATTTGTACTGACCTCCAGTTGCATGTGTGACTTGAAGTATTGGATTTACATGCCCTATCAACATTTCCTCAATTTTTGTTAAGTTTGCAAGTTCTAATGGTTGTGGGACCAGGATTCACATTATTTAATGTCGAAAATTGATGTTCATGTTTCTCTTGTTGACATATATTGCAAATTGGGCCTTTAGGAACTCATACAACCTTCATTGTAGGGTAACTTTCTTGACAAATGTAACACATGCTTGGTGCTGCAAGTTTATCCAGATCATGTCAAAATATAATTTGTAAATATTTCAAATCAATTTGCTCATTTCTATTGTTATTGCATGTACCTAGATCTCTTTCATTTTGTCTTCTTTGCAGTCATCTTCATCTTCTCAATTGAGAGGTTAACTCCTATTGTGGACTATTATTTTCTTCATGATTTTCAGTTTCAACATTTATTACATCTTGAACTCTATTATCTGGTGTTTGTAACACACGATCTATTGTAATTGAATTCATTCCTTCAAATTTACCCTCTATATTCTCATGAGATTCATAATTCCTTTCAACTAATTCACGATTGCATACTTGTATTTGTTGTTTTTATATCTCATTAAATTGGTCTAAATGCTCATTTGTTTGTAATCTTCTTAACATGTATTGCTCATCTTTAGATTCTTGTACACAATGTATTCTTATTTTTGTAAATTATTCATTTATTCACGTCTTTGTCTCATGTAATTTTGAGCATATTCTCTTCGTTGTTCTTCATTTTCAAAATTTAATATTGGGCGAGGCATCCTAAATAATTATTTAAAAGTAAAATTAAAAATTAAAAAACACTATAAATATGAGAAATTTTACTATACACTAATTTCATAAAAAAAGATATCACAAAATTAATACATATTTATTGATGAATCCTATTTATTTATAATTAATAATTAATAATTTAATCTTCTTAATAAAAAAAATATGTCTTCTAAAAACAATTGAAAAATAAAATATATGCAAACTCTTTTGTAACAAATCAACTAGCATGCCTATATTTTAGAAATATATGTAAAGCACACCGAGATATATCCTTCTCAAGGCATCTATTTTTAATCAATTGAACCTTAACTCAAATTGAAGCTTAACCCTGACCATAAAGCTATATGAACCCTAATCATAACCCTATTTAAAGTCAGTTCGAATTACTAGCTCATAGATAAGGACAAATTCCCTAGAAGAGTGTCTTTCAAGTTTGAAAAAGTGTAGTTGGCAAATCCAAACTTCGAAATGGTTGTCACTGACTCCTAGCTCACCCAAATAGTTGATCATTGCACTAAGATGTGCATGCTCAACATAAAGTTAAAATTCATAAAACTTAGACTGAAAGAGTGGAATATCCAAATCTTTAGAAACTTTTTCAGAGAAAGAATCTCCTTGAAAGTATAATGGCTAAGATCCAAAAAGACCTCTCAAATGATTTTTCTTACATCCTAATAGAAGAAGAGAGGAATCTCCTAGTTCAATTGGATGGTGTCTACAGTTTTGAATAAATCTATTGGAGACAAAAATCAAGGATTAAATGACTTAAATAAGGTGTAAAACCAAGTTTTTTCAATTAACATGCAAAATGAGAAGGCAAAGAATAATAATATGAAGATTGAAGATGCTTATGGATAAAATTTTGATGATCCTGACACCATAAGTTTAACCCCTAATTGAACCCTAACCCTAATCTTAATAATAACCATAAGTTTTTTGGTAGATTTAATAGCAACCATAATTGATCCTTATACCTAACCCTAATTTATCCCTAATCATAATCTTAATTGTACCTTAACCCTAATCTGAATTCAATTTTGGCCCCAATTGAAACACCAACCCTAAATTTAACCATAATTGTAACTCTAACTGTAACCCTACCTATAACCTTAATTTTAACCATATTTTTTAACCTTAATTCTAACCATAATTTTCTTATGACTCTGACATAACCCTAACCTTGATTGTAAACATAACTCTATCCCTAACACTAACTGTGGTTATAACTATAATTGTAACTCTATTGCTAATCCCAACCTTAACCTTCACCATAACCCTAACCCTAACCATAATTTTAATATTTTTTTAATTATAATACTAATAAATAGGTTTAAAATTATAATATTAATAATTATTATTATCAAATTAAGGTTCTAATTAATTATTTCAATTATATTTCTAAAATTAATAATTATAATAGTAACTTTGATATATAATCATGAAATTAAATATTTCAAAATAATTATTTAATAGGATTAAAGTTATAGTATATTTTGATTAGATCTCTTTTTATCTAAATTTGGGTTCATTTTTTTTCTTCCTTGATTTTTAATTACACTTTTTTCTTTAATTAAACTTTTTGTTTTTTCATATCTTTTTTATTGGTTGTGCAAGTGTGATGTGAAAATATCATATCTTTAAACATTGAAAGTAATTTTTTTAAATGAATTTATTTGGAAAATAACTTATAATTTATTAATAAGGTTTTAATAATTTATAAATTTTTATTAAGAATTAATTTTAGATAAATTTAAAAATAAAATCATTTCAAAATTTTGAATCTTATTCATATAACTAATATTAAATTTAATATTATAGCATGTTAAATCTAATATTGAAAAATAACATAATAGTAATTTTTATTTGAAAAATCTATATATTCAAAATATGATTTATTTCATTGCTTTTTAAGTTGAAAAGTTGTAATAGATTATAATTTGTTATTTGCTTAGCAACCAAAAAAAAAATGATTTTTTTTTTTCCAAAATATTTGTAGAGGATATAAGAAAGAAAGAAGTACATTCCTCATTCTTTATGATTTTGCAAAGTAAAATGGGAATTTGGAAAATTTTGATATAATATTTTTTTAATTATTATAATTTTCCTATTTTTAATGCATATGAGTGGGATGAGTGCTAAAATTTGATTGCTGAAACTTTATAATTTTCCAAAAACTTTACTTAAAAATCACCTTAATCTAATTAAATCAAATCCTAGAATGCATAAATATTATAAAATTATATATTTGATATTTATGTATATTTACTATTTGATAATATATTTATTTATAATTATACAATTTATATCATATGTAATTTTTTATATAATAATAAATGTAATTATACTGTATATAATATAATTTGGAAAAACAACTTATTAAAAAATACTTAAAAGGATTCTACGGACGAGATTAAATCAACCGTAATCCATTCCTAGTAGTGAACTCTTGATCATTGATTTCATAATTGGCTTTGGAATTCTCAAATAGGACACAAATTCGACGTAAATATAATTAAAATAATAAATTGAAATATATAAAATAATCTAATAAAAAATTCAAATAAATAATGTATTTTTAATATATTATATTATTAATTTAACAAAATATTATAATATTCTAACATATGTACTATATGTAACATATATGATGTATAATATATAATTTTAACATCATTTTAATTATAATGTATATACAATATAATATGTAACATATATAACATCTAATATATAATATAATATATTAAAAAATAAAATTATAATTTTATATTTTAATTTTAAATTATGTAATATATTATCTTTTAAAATAATTTAATATATTTTTAATATATTATATTATTGAATATTTTTATAATATATTATATTAAATTAACATCTAATCTAGAAACACTTTTAGCATAAACAAAAACCCCAACCTTAGGTTTTTTCAAACAATATGAAAGACCATAAACATAAGGCAAGATAAAATGGAATTCAAAGAGAAAAAATTTGAAGTTCCATCAATAGTCACATGATATGATCACATCATTCTTGACCATTTGATATCATGAAAACCTCCAAAATATAGTATTCAAATAAACCATATCATCGGCAAGACAAGTTCCATCGGGGTGAAATGAAAAGGTCATACCAAGCATATAGGTCTCACCGATGAAGTTCCATTGGCAAGAAACCTGTCTTGTCTCACCGATCAAAGTACAAGGAGTTGTATCAACTAGACCAATGCCATTAGAGTAAGATCCTTGAGTCAGACCGAGTGCATTTGTCTCACCGATGAAATATCATGCCGAAACACTCATCTTGTGATATCGGCGTAATGTCTCCTCGACAAAAAGAATGTTTAATGATCGTTAGTCAAGCCTGAATAAAAGGATCACCCAAAGTTTTAATTGTCTTGCCAATAGAACATTTGATGTGACAGTGGGTAAATTCAAATATCAGCTACACTCATCTTCAAAGCTAGGACATTAATGGCAGTATTACTACCAAATGTGTTGATGATTTCCTGAATTGAGAAACGAAATTGAAGGCGAATTTTGAAAAGCTAGCAGTAGAGGAACGGACGAAGGGCTAAAGGATCTTGCGGTCAAAGAATTCTAAATAAACTTGTGAGTTCCCTGCAATTAAATTTTTGGTTTTGTGATTCATAAAAATGGAAAGCACTAGCTCAGGAAAAGAAAAAGGTAGGAAATAGAGTGAGTGTAAAAACCCTAGAGGAAAAAAGCAAAAAATTGAAGCAGAGAAGGAACCGGGGGTAGCTGAGAGGAAGTTAAACCAGGACTTAATTGATCAATTGCCTAGCTCAGGACCTAAGGCCAGGCAATCTACACAACTTAGGCCAGAAGTGGAAAAGTTAGAGGATAAATGCAAGCATATACGAGACATATGAACCCCAATTAGGGGATATGAGTTGTTTATTTTTCATTACCAATGAAGGAACCGATATGAACCAGTGTGCAATCCTTGGAAGTTAAACCTAGGGAAACTAGTCTGCCCCAATCCATTTGTAAATGTAGAATTGGTGAAAATGCTAGCTGCCAATTATAATCCAAAATGTAAAGCTATTTATGATCCATCAGGTAAACCATTTATACATGTATCTGAAGTTGCCATCTGTGAGGTTTTTAACCTAGAGGGAGTGTGTGGTGAAAAAATTGTACCCGAAGAGCTAGAAAAGGAATTCTGGAGGATGGATACTTTGTACAAGGGTTGGAGGTTGCCACTACATAGGTCTAAGAAAGATGGTGTTTCAGTTCCACTGAATGACAATGATGGTCCCCATTCCATGTTGATTTGTTTGAACCCTACATGAGGTACACATATTTTTCAATGTGTCAAGTGCTAGGAATGGAGGCCCCTTAGCACATGTCAATTGTACCCATGGTAATTGCAGCGGACATCCAATGTCACAATTCAAGGTTTTTTGATTATGCTTCACACATCTTTAAAGTACTTGATTCAGGACTGATGACATTAAAAAGTGGAGCTCCTATCTTGCACTCGGATGCTTATTCAATCCTAATGCATATGATACTTTATTATGGACAAGAATTGCAGATGTGGCCTGAAAACCCGAGGGTTGTACAATTTGATAAGGAGGGAAGCTTATTACTAGTACAACTCTGGACTGCCACTTGGGATTGCAGATTTGCTAATTCTTGTTATCTACATTTTGAAGAGTTTTTTGTGAAACCACTATACAAATTTTACAATCATCATTGTGAATACTCATTCATCGATGAAATAGAAAGGTTTTTAAGGACTAAGGATTTCAATGGACCTGTCAACCACAATTGGGGAGACTGGTACTGTCTAGAAGATGCGATCATGATAAGAGTATATGGATTTGAATATGAACCCTTCATTCTGCCCAAGACGGTGCCTGATAGGATTGCATATTTGGAGATTGCTAGGAAATTGGACTTTTTAGATGTTATGAATCCGAGTTCTTTCGAAAAGAAGGCATTTATGCCTAGTACATTATGCTTCGGTGATTTCACTATATTAGAAAGGGATGGATATGACATGGTTCTCAACAAATTTCTGCAATACAACATGAAGAAGGGTCCATTGCGAAAAGGATTTGATCCAGAAGGGTATATTGATTTTGCCAAATATAAAATGAATTTGGGAGGATACAATCACATACCCTATCTGTATGATGACTTGATCAGGAATTTGGAAGCAGAGGAAGCCGAAAAAGTTCTTGATGAGTATAACAGGGGATTGCAAGATATAGAACTATTATCTTCTGATGAAGAGGCATCTGGTGATGGTAGGCCTAGCAGTGCAATTGATAAAATTTCCAGATTGAGAACTCAAGACTATAAGTATGTTTCCAGGGAACCAAATGTTGAAGGGAGTGTAGCTATTGACACAAGGCATATAGCATATAAATCATTTGTGGCTGATGATGAATTCATTAAAACCTTTTTGTACAAAATAAAAGGAAAATCAATAAGGGAATCAGTGGAGAATATTACACCAAGTAATGAGGAACAACTACTGAATAACTTAAAATCAAGTGTAGAAGAAGAAATGAAGAGGATGACCCCTGAAAAAGGAAGGAAATTATTAGAAGATGCACGTGTCATGATCTTTCCTGGGTTGGATTTAAAATCTGCTTTGGTTTTTGATAGTTTTCTAAAGAATAGTAACACCACACATAAACTCACTCTTGAGGGGGTAACAAAGATCTATGCAGGATCTAAGTATAACCCAGATGAGGGATCACTTATGATATGGGCCTTGTATCCTCCACACAATAAATCTGTTGTAATTGATACTGAAAAGGATTTTGGACATGTAATGACGTTAAAAGTTGGCGAGGTTGATCCAATAGCTACAACAAAAATTGGCATTAATGTGGCCAAATTAAATAAAGACCAAATCCAAAAGCTAATTAAGGAAAAATAAATGTATAAGATTAATAATGAGAGACTACTCAGACAAATTGATCACTTGAAAGACATGATGGGAATCACGATGGGATCCACAAAGCAATTGACTCATGGTGAAAGCTCCCAGACAAGAGACCAATGGGAAGAATCAAAAGTGTACTCATGAGGTAAATGTGATGCACTCACTGCAATAATAAGGAAGAGACATACCAACTTAATGACTAAGCTCTAGGGAACACATTCAAACAATTTTACTACACTACAAGAACACAAGAGGATAAATGGCAGGATCCGAGAGAAGTTCCAGGAGATAAAACAAAGGGATGCTCCTGATAACATAGCTATTGATACTAGAAACCATTTTATGAAAAAAAATAAAGACTTCCATGATGAATTGCAAGGTGATGAGCAGGGGATGATCAATGTCACAAAAATGGGAGTACCAATGCTATTAGAAGACGGAGGGGAACTAAAGGGAAAGGATAGATGGATGAAGGAATGCAAGATGATGATGCAAACAATTCCAGAGACAACCACAGGAAATGATTTAACAATGGACGGGGCATGTGAACAGAATGAGAAGATGTTCAAAATGGAGATAGCCATAAGGAATGCGCTGAAGGATGCTAATACACACAAGCAACCAACTTATCGAGATTATTTGTCAAACATCTATTTATGGCTTAATAGAGCATAACTTCTAGTTTGTTATTGTTGTTAAGCAAAAGACATTTCTGAAAGGACGCGCCCTTTCACAATTTTGATATATTTATATTTGTTTCATAATGTAAAACAGATATAGGCGGATAGGAGAAAGATATAGTAGATAGTTTGCAATGAAACTTTCCTTTAAAAGACTTAGATGCATGTATGAATTTTGATGAAGTTAATGAAGATTTCTGAACTTGTGGCTTAATCTTGGTATCAGCTGTTTGTGGAATTATACAGTTATCTGGTTGTCTCCATTTTGATGCTTTTCTGTTGTTTAAATTGATATATCAAGCATATATATATATATATTCAATTTACTAATACACATTTTTTGTATTTGTGTGATGTGATTATTTCGTTCTTTCAAGTAAAGATTAAACCCTTCTAGTCAATCACAGTAACAAAAGAGTATTAATTGGATCAATAAGAAGAATCACATAACTAGGATTGTCATTCTATCTCAAGTAGAGTTTGTTAGTCATTTACTTGCACATTTATACAAGTTATAAAATACATCTGTGTGCTAAATAGTTTGAATTATTTCCATCATATATTACACTTTTATAGATCTTCATTAGACTCCATACACCCAACAAGGCACTGGTCTCACGCTTTCATCTTTTAGTTTATCCATTTTATTTTTTACATCTGTTAACTTAACATATTCTAATATAATTCAAGACTAATTAAAATTAAAAACATCATAAACTAATTATGTAACCACATAAGTCAAATATAATTCTATCAAGAAATTAATATCAAATAGATAATACAATCACATAACTCATACATTTCAATGTCATTGATCTTCTTCTTCATCCAACTCTTTGTCTGTATCATCCAATCCAGATTCAATATTTTAAGGATTGGTCATATCATCATCATCATCATTGATATTAGTTTCGATAATGTCATCATCCACATGGATATCATCTTCATGAACATTAACTCCTACATCATCATGATCTAGTTCCTCCTCTTTGACATCTTCGTCAGCCACATCATCAAATAACTGTTGATCCTGATCATCATCTACATCATCTTCTATTTCTTTAGTATCTTCTTCTTCCACCATATTATACTTTACCGACCTTCCTCTTGAATCATGTCTAACAACATATGACCAACCTGCTTTACCTAGAACCTCTGAGTAAAATACCTGCTCACATTGGCTTGGAAGAACATAGGGCTCATTTCTAGCTCACTCAAAATACCTTGTATTAACCATGGTAAATCCATTATCATTTTTAATAACAATTCTCTCAGGATCATTTTCATTCAATCGTAGCCTGTACCATAGGACGATGAACAAAACTAATTTGAAGGACTTAAAGTCACACTTAAGTATATCTTCCAAAATCCCATAGTATTGATTTTCTGAGACTTCTGGATGTATGTCGCTTCTAGATGAAACATTAGTCACCTGGAAGACTACAGTTATCCCAGAATCACAAGTTTTCTTCGTGTCATCCAAATTTTTGATTCAAAATTTATGACCATTGCATCACATAGCCTTGTGGTGTTTCACCTGCAATATGTCAAACATGTAAAACTTATTGCAATATTGCCAGTTGATAAACATATTTATTCTTGGTCGAATGTATGCAAAGAAAAAAATCTCAACATATATATACATCAATATAATTGAAAATAATTAAATAATATGGGTGATTAATATATTTATATGTACCTGTTTATCTCTTAAACCATATGCTAAATCAATTTCCCTTGGTGTAACATTGGAATCTCCATTACGATGAGCTTCTTTAACCAATGAAGCCACACCTTCCCATGTTAATGTGCGAATAGATTGTTGACATTATTTAATCCATACCGTCATCCAATCAAGATTGTTTGTGATGTACAAATGTAGTGCATCTCACTCTCGACCAACTGTATAAAAAAAAATTGAAATTCACAAACGATGTATAATTAGTTAATTACCACGGTATACGACCTTACTTTATAATTGATGAATATTGAAGATTAATAATTAAATACGTACAATATACATAAAAACCAAATGTAAAATGTATTATAATTAATCTCCACGACCATCTTATAATTACCTGTCACTTTCCTCAATTTACCTTTCCCCATCAGGTACTCCCCTTCGAATTTGTTAATGGAGTTGGGATCCCAAATACGATCTACATGGATCTTTGCTGCAAACTTAGGAAGATATTCAGTAAGGTACACCATAGTCTAGTATACCATATATCCTTCCACCATAGAACCCTCAGGATGTGCTCTTTGTCTAACCAAAGCCTTCAAAAATTTCAAGTGCCTCTCAACCATCCACATTGACCTTGTGTGTATCGGTCCACACAATTTAATCTCCTCAACTTGGAGTATGAGGTAGTGTTCTTGTGCATTGAAAAATGTCAAAGGTAGACACTTTTTCATTTCACACATTAGACGAAGAATTTTTCTCTTCCAATAATTTTTCTATCTTTTTTATTGATTGCTTTAGATGACAACCATCTACAAGTGATTCAAGGCACAAATATATTAATGAGATTAAAAAAAAATATACAACAAATTGAACAAATATCGCTACTTACCTCATGTATTTTCCAAGATCATATATAACTTGCTTGACATTGTTGTCGAAGTTGTCTGGGAGAGATAGAGGCAGAATGTACTGCAACAATTATAAAATGATCTTTTCATTAATATTTTTCCAAAAGTAGTAAACATAATACACTGAAAAGTACATGCAGTATACAAATATATATATAAATACCAGAATAATTACCTTAATGAAGGTATGCCAATCATGCATTTTCATCCCTGACCCAAATTTAGCTTTCTTTGTTATGATATTGTTTATGTTCGCAACAAATCCTGTGGGAAATCAAATTTTTCGTATGACTTGTTTTATAGCATTACTTTGCTGCTCCGTTAATAACCAAGGAAGGGAACTTATATTAATTTGGTCTCCATCGCTATTTAATTGAATGACATTTTTCATTGCATGACTGGCTTCCCGAATGTCACTACAAATTTTGACAATTTTTTCTTTGTCATGCCTTCCATCCAATATTTTCCATAACGTTTCTGTCATATTCTTTCCGATATGCATTGTATCAAACAAATGCATAATTTGTAGCTGCTCATAGTAGGGCAACCTACTAAATTATCTGGGATAACTTTTCAGTCCCTGTGGAAGCCGACCATTAATACCTTGACGACCTTCATGAAGCATATAAGTTAAACAAATTAACAATGACAATCATTGTTAATTACAACATGAGTAAACACAACACAATATAAAAATATAAATTCAAAACATATCATAAATGATAGATAAACAATTTGATCCGATGTATAACCTTGACGATTAATTCTATTACATTCCAACTTCCATAGGCGAGGTGTCATTCTTCGTGGTTTTGATGTAGTCTCTTCTTTCCCATTGAAAAGATGTTTTTCAGTAGTTTGATACTTATGATTTCTGTGGAGGAAGTGCCTATACTCATCAAACACCTTCTTTCCTAAACTTGTTGAATGACGAGATTTCATCTTTGGAACACAAATTGGACATGCAAATTTTCCCTTTGTTTGAAGACCTGCAAACCATATATAATTGGATTAAATATTTCAAATTTTATAATTATATATAATGAATAGATTATTTAAAAAACATGCATGATATCTACTTCATAAAATTAAATATCGTTAAAGTCATGCAGTCGAACGCTATAACATACTAGAAAAATGTGTTAGCCCTGGGGCATCATGAATCATCCATACAAGCATTGCATGGAATTCAAATTGTCTTTGTCCTATTGGTCTAGATACGTCATACATAGTCACGCCATTCCATAACTTTAGTAACTCGTCGATAAGAGGCTCAATATATACATTCATATCTTTAACTTGGTACTTACCTAGTTGAATGAACATAAACAATACATAATTATTATAACCATTTTACTACAATATATATAAATTAATGTACATGACTATTAAATGAAAAAACATATAAGTCATTATGCAACAAGTAAGACAAATGAAATGCCACTACGTTAAAGAAAATTGATGTAAACAAATACCTGGAACAATCATTGCCAACATTATGTGCTCCCTCTTTATTGACATCCATAGATGAATGTTATTGTTGATAACAAAAATAGGTCACACCGAGTAAATAGATCTCAGCTCTCCAAATGGATTGACACCGTCCATTGCCAATGAAAGCCTGAGATTACGAGGTTCTTCTTTAAAGTGTGGCCATTTTTCCTCCATGTCCCTAAATGCAGAACCATCCGCAAGAATTCAAAGAATGTCATCTCCACTTCTATTCCCTGCATGGTAATCCATAAATTGCGCTAAGCTTTCGCACCTAAATAATTGTTGCATACATTGAATAATGAGAATATAACGAAGAACCTTGCGAGGCACCTTTTTTGTTAGTTGATCTGTTCGATATCTACTGATATGACATTCTAGGCATTGCATCTATTGCTTGATACTCCATTCCAATATCTTTCATAATGCCAGATAAATCTCGATATGAGCAAGGTAAAATATTTGATGGTGGTAAGAAAAATTCACCAATCAATCTACAATAAAAAATAATTTGTTAATATACAGAATATTAATGGTACATACTTCATCCTTTATTTACTAGCGATGAACTAACAACAATTAAAATAGATGAAAAAAGATGACATATATGACATACCTTAACATCTGTGAGATTTCTATGTTGGATAAACCATTCATAACCTTCAAGTTCACCAACAACAATACAACAGAGAGAAGTGTTGTTTGGGAGCCTTCATAAAGGGGCTCGTATGCCTTCTCAAGTACAGGTAAATCATGAAAATTATCAAATTCATCTCGATCAACATGATCAGCTGTGCCACTACATGTGTCATGGATAAATGTATTTGTACCATCATCTTCAACTGTGTTTTCTGGCGCATGATCATCTTCTTCCATAGGATCATTAACTTCATCTTCAATATTCACAGTTCCATGTTCCTCCGCTTGCACAACCACATTCTCTGGGCCGTGATAATCCATATCATGTGCCCTAGGGCACCCTACCTTTATAATAATGACAGACACAAATAAACCATGATCATGATCAAGTGATTTTATATATATATATATATATCAAATGTTAAAACAATATAAACATTTACAAATTCAATCAATATAAACACATATGATTAACACATTACCAATGGATGAAAACCATGCCCCCCTTCAACATGACCATGCTGCCTACAATATTTCTCAGCTGTTGTGATTAAAAGTCTTCTCGTCTTTAAGCCCTTGCAATTATTGCAAGGACAATAAAATTTCCCATCACACTTTCTTTTCAATCTAGCCCACAATCTATCAAGTGACTCTTCATTTTGTTCTGGACTAATATTATCTGACATGATTTTTTTTTACCAAGCTTGAATATTTAGATCTTCAAAAAAATCAAATTCACACTCCAATAATTTTTAATCATAGACAGGTAACAAAATCTAATAATTATGATATTTTACACCAAAAAAATTCGGCTTGCAACCACCCCTGCAAAAGAGAAGATAGTCTGAAGTTAATGACCCCAAAAAGCACTTTAAAATGCTAATTCCAGAAATTATTAAATTCTGATTTTACTATGATTTCCAATTGTTAGACTCCTAAAATCAGAATATTGAACTTGCACAACAAAATCTGGAAATAAAATTCTCAAAATGCACAAGTCTAAAAATGAAATCTGATGAGATGTTGCTTTAAAATATGATTTTCAAACCTAGAAGTACAAATCTAACTTCACAAATGAATTCTGGAAATAAAATAGTATGGCATAATAAAGAGTTTCATTTGAAGTGGACCACCCTATTATATGCCTTGATAAAGTTAAAAGATCTATGAATTTTATCTACAATATAGCCTGCATAGTCATTAGTCTTATTCACATCCCTGCTTTGGATATCAATAGGCAACACTATTAGATGGCCTCCTTGAAAGTTCAATCCATTAAGGGAATAATGAAAGCGTCTTCCTTAATGATTACATCCATTTGAAAAAAAATAGTGTATGGCTGAATAAGGATGATATCATTTTAGTGTCTAAATCTACCACATAGAGATTAAATATGCTTACTCTCAAATAAAGTTGAATTATATAAACAATAGTCAGATGCCTCCCTTAACATAAAGGACAATCTAAAGTACTAAGGAATTTTATATCCTTGATAAGAGATTTCTTTTAACCAGTTAAAAACTTGAGAGGCTAATACACAGGTTGCAAGGAAAGTTAAAAATTTATCATAAGTAGCTCAATCCAAAAGGAAAAAACTAAGCATGCAAAAGCATGAGTAGGTTGACCAGCTTCACTAAAAGCACAAGTTATTTTTTATAACATCTTACCAAGATATTACTTGATAAGGTAAGGAGTGCTCTTTTCCACTCAGTTTCATATGGTGGCATATCTACACACAAATTACCAAATTGTCAAATAACTAAATAAATTGTATTACTTAATAAAGCTGTTACAACATGCCATTCATGTCAAAATCAATTCTTTTTATCACAAAATTTTGGTTTCCAATTTGATAGGTTCATCTTTTGATTCATGTACCAACTTCTAAAGGAATATGGCAACTTATACTTCTACACGAGGAGACAATTTCATCTTTTAAACTGTTCCAAAGTACAAAAAAAATAGAAATCATATAATCTGCATGATAGTTATAGCTTGCTAGATGTTTGGCAACATCTAAAAAGTTTAAATGAACTGAGAAAAATAAAGAGGCCTGATGGAGCCTCAAATTTCATTCTTTGAGTTCCATTAATTTTCTGCCACATTACTGGTCTGTCATGCTATTCTGGAGGAGCCTAGGGTTGGGGTTTTATTTTTACCTTCATGAAATCCTAATGTTCTATCTTAAACCCTAGGTTGGATCTATTTCATCGTTACCTTTTAGGGGAGGTTTTAAAATGACTTATGCCACATTGAATTGTCTAGTCCAGGCCCCTTTAATATATTGTGTTAATATTTTACCTCGACTTTATTATTTCCTAAGTCTAGGTTGGCCTGTGCCCCGTGCTTTAAGAACAACTTTATGCCATCGTTTGTCATAGGCCTAGGCGATGTCCCCTTTCCCCTTTCTAATAATTATCTTATTTTGCAGGGAGTGTATTTTAATGACCGTCGATCATCCTACAGTTGACCTTGACCGTTCCCCGCGATCTCGCAATGACGTCACCACTGGGTTTCAACTGATTGCGATATCACGGGCAGGCACCATGTGTCTCAGTTTCCGATGCCGAAGAAGGATTAATAAAGTGTTTAATATTTGTATCAAACTTTAATATGTTAAAAGGTGGGTTACTAAAAGAGCTGTGAGATGCACGTGCTCAAGATCGACGATGGTGTTTTAATCTTGATGAAAAGTTGCTCGATGGTTATATTTGGTGCTACTGACTGCTGTGAGTGAACATGATCATTGGTGGTGGGAATCAACAGTCGCCTGCCATCACGTGATCCAAAGATGCGGGGTGTTTAGTGATTGCGATATCACGGGCGGGTGCCACGTGTATCCCTTTGGAGCTGTGCATTGTGGTGGGCCCTTGACACTGACATGGAGATTACATCGGCCTTTTTGAAGGTGGCCGTTCGATGATCTGAAAAAAACAAAAGATCGACGACTGAAGTTTAAATTCGCGTCAAATGCGATTGGAGTCGTTGGCGCGGCTTGCAAATGGACTTTAATGGTAGATGAGATGTCTACTGGCTAAATTCAATCGACATAAAGTATTTGATTTTATTCTATCTTCACCACAAAAGCATTCAAGTGTTTTCAAAGCGGTTCAAAGCCAGAGATAAAGTTTTTCAAGCAATCACAGTGAAGGTTTGGTTCTCTGCAAGGCGCGAAATCCCGTGAGTTACTTTCTGTATTACTGGTTTATTTTGATTGGGATTCTTGTGAAAAGTTGTAGTGTGCTGGTCTGGGGGTTGTTGATTATTGTTATAGGGTTACTAGTTCGTTTGAATTGTTGGAAATTGCATAGTTTTGTTGTAATTTTGTTTTCTGGGTAGCCCTAGTTTATTCAAGAATTTTAATTTTAAGAAAGCCCTAGTTGTTTGATATGGCGCCACCGAAGCAGCACTCTGGCCATGTTGATTATTTGCAAAAGAATTTATATGATGATTTTTTGGATCAACTCCCACTATCGACAAATGACAGAAGAAGGGATTTGGTTTTAATGAATGGAAGAACCCTGGGCGAGGGACTAGTGTGCAAAAACTATAATATTGCAGATGCTAGGGTTCCAATGACAGGTCTGGAAATGTTCAGCCTATGGTATGGACAGAGAAACCTACCCCACCCTTTTTCAAATGGCTGGAGATACGAGATGGGGAAACTAGCAGTGCCGAATGTGTTTCCTGACGTGGACCTACTCAAAGCAGTGGCTGCACATTATGACCTAGTTACAAGGGTAATCAGGGATAATGATGGTGGGATTCTGTTGAGCATAAGTGTAGTTGAAATTCAATAGGTTTTTGATTTGAGTGAGTCTAGCTCATTCTTGGTCTGAATTGATTTTGAGGAAATGAGGCAGGAATATGCGACGTCAAAGCCTCTTTTTAGATTAAAGTTACTTCCTCCTCACCTGGCCAGGGCAAGCAGTTCAACGATTTACATCAGCCCAAATGACTAGGAGCCTTTCAGGCTAAGCTGTTTTGCCAATCACTTTTTGGCAACATTTTATTCATTGTGCTAGATTTTGGGATTCAGCCCAAATACAATGGTGCACATTGCATATATGTTTATGGGGGCTCAAATTCAACATCCCAATTTCTCCATGGTGTATGAATATGCATCTTTTCTTGCAGAAAAGATACATAATGGTTTGTTGAAGTTGCTTGTGGGTGATGTCAGCACTCCTTTCTTTTGGTACTCCCTGTTAATGCATATGTTCCTGTATAGGAATTCTAACTTCTTCTCATAGAAGATGGAGTTGAGGCAAGAGGTGAATGGAGAAAGGTTACCAGTACAGCTCTGGAGTGCAAATTTATCTTACAATAGGGGAGGTGCCAGCTCTGTGTAGTTTGATAATTGCTTTGCCTCCAGACTCAGAGCTAGGTTGGTGGTAAATGTGCCAAGAGTTCTTGAAGATTTGCATAACTTCCTCCGACCAAAGGTGAGGAAGCCTGATTTAAAGGTCTACCAGAATTGGGGTGACATCATTTTGTACCCCGTGAGCACTGTCCTAAGGGTGTTTGGTTTCTAGGGAGCCCCTCACATTCTCCCATATAATGTACCATCAAGGATGGGATTTGCCGAGGTCATGTGGCAGCTAGGTTGTATTCATGAAGACAACTTGACAGGGAGAGGAAAAGGGACTTTGTTCCCTGATTATACTGTTGTTTCAAATTTTGTCTTTTCCAAGGGAGGATGGGTCCACTTTGGAAGGTTTTTTGATGACTATCATTTGAAGAGTGGATCTAGGAGGTAGTATGACCTTGATGGATTCTTTTCCTTGTTTAGGCAACAAATTAAAGGTGGCAAATTTGTACATGAATTCAATTTTCCTGAGGACCTAATCAGAAATGAGTTTGATTTGAATAAGAAGGAATTGAATAAAGAAAAATGGATTGCCTATGAGAAGCTATTGGCCATGGTGCATAGAATGGATCCAAAATATGATCCATTAATGGAGTTTATTCCATTCCACAAGAGAATTGCTTTCTTGTTCGATAATTTTAAAGGGATCATGGGCACCTTGATGACCAAGAAGGTCAATTTGGAAATGGACTTTGGAATTCAAAGACCAGAGGAGAGGCTTGAGGAAATAAGGCCAACTTATCAGCCCCCAGTTGACAAACCTCTATACAAGAGAAAGAGGAATGATAGCAGTGAGGAGGATGAGGGGGATAGGAAGGGAAAAAAAATAGTGAAAGCATCATCACAACCAACCCCAAGGATCAAAGCACCTAGAGGGATAAGGATTGTGGATTTAGATTCACCACCAAGAAGTGATCCTGCAGTGCTACCATTAGAGCCAAGCCCTAAGAGGCAAAATATTGAGGAAACACAAGAGGTTTTGATGGATGAGATAATTGTGACTGATCAAGACATGCAGGTTGGTATCCCTTCCCCTCCTAGATCAACAAAATTGGTGTTGTCTGATATGAATATAAAGGGGCAATGTGTACAAGATGCCAGGATGGAGGCCTACCAGGCATTCTTAGATGATGATGCCTTTGTGAAGACTCCTGAATTCTTGCAACTAATTTGGAGGATGAAACTGGAGGAATACCGGGATAAATGCAAGAGAAGGAGAGAATCAAGACCTGATAGGTTTGAGCAGGAGAATGATGATGAGGTCAAGGCCAAATTGATGGAGGAATTTAAAAACATCACTCCTGAGGAAGGAAGGAGACTTGTGACCCAGGCTGGTGTCCTAATTTTGCCTGAGTGGGACATAGTCGATGTTGTAGCATTCAATGCTATCATACAATCCAAGCATCCTATGCAAAATAGTGAAGAAGAGGTTAAGGAAGCTTTGCAAGATTCTACCTTCAGTGATGAGTATGAAACTCTAGCCATATGGGCATTGGAACCCCAGGGAAGAAAACCAAATGTAACAGATATTAGTCCAAACCTAAGGGGAGGGCTAACTATCAAGAGAGCTTCTGAAACTTCAACAATAGAAGCTACAAGCCTGATAGTTAATGTGGCCAAATTGGCCCAAAAGACAACTGAGAGAGAAGAGGCTAAAAAGAAGAGTCTAATGGAGAAGTACAACATAATAATTGGAGAATATAGTAGGATGAAACAAAGGAAAGTTGAGCTGCAATCTAAAGTAGATAGGCTGAAATATGGGCAGGTGGGAGAATCCTCCAGTGCTCCTGGTATGAGAGCATTACCTCCTACTTCAGGATCAGTTCCCCCTACTATTCCAATTATTTCTACTCCAGGATCCCCCATCCAAACACCTGCTCTTAGTCCTACACCGGGGCCAGTTGAAGAAGAAGTGGAGTATTCTATGGATCCCACCAAGAAACAAATGTTAAATAAGATCACAGAATTACAGGCTGCCTTAAAGGCAAGTGAGGATGATGCAGCTGCCAAACAAAATCAGGTGTGGACACAATTTTGAGGCATTTAAATGAGAGGGTGGATGGTAGATTACCATCTATACATTCTTTGTATTCTTTATTTTTGGATGGAATAAAAAATATCAATAAGGATCGAGAAATAGTTTTAATATTGGATAAGAAGTGGATCCCTAGGTCCAATGATCTAGATGTTATGTATAAGGCTTCTAGGTTTGATGCAGACAATAGGCCCTAGTCATTGAAGCCTACTTAAATATTTGTGAAATCATTGAAGGGATTCTAGGCCCTACTTGATGATTTGAGTAGAAGAATTAGGGAGCTAGTAAAGAGCTTTGATGACTGGAATGATACATTTTTGCTAGAGATCATTGATGCACAAGGAAAAGTTAAACATTGCAGCAGTGGCAGGAAAGGGCAAAAGAAGTTATTAATGCACAAATCCAATTGATTTGTGATGATTATGATTATGATTTGTTGGTAAGTAGCATGGATAAAATAATTAATACCAACACATTCTTAGAATCTTTTGAAAGAGAAGCCAATCGGGATGCAATGAAATTTACACCTTACAATACTAAGGTGAATGAGGTGGTGAATTTTGATTGGCCAATGGATGAAGAGTATCAGAAATGGGTGGACAAGTATTTAACCGAAGAGGAGTGAAACGGTGTCTACTACCGGCGACTAATAGCTCAGCGATTATAGTTGTAACTGATTATGGTTTTGTCTCCATGGTGGCTTTTTGGTGTAGGTTTTGAGGTTTGGAAACACAACAACTATTCCCTAATGAGTGGAATTAACAAGAAGATGCTCCGGGACTTGGTGATTGTAATCATATTTTTGAAAGGTCACAAGGCGGTCCAATTGATCGGCGACATGTGTATTTTATGGCCTGATGCTTGCTTGCTCCTTCATTCTCTATAAGAAGGATTTCAAGGCCATAAATAAGGGTTGTCAAGTTAGATATTTTGAGGTCGAGTCTAAGCATAGTTGCAGAGCAAGTTGATATGGTTTAGGTTTTGTGTCATTTTGTAGTCGGGTTTTGGGTTTATGAAGTTTGATGTTTCATAACAGTACTAGCGTTTGAGTTATCATGATTCATTTCAAGCTCATGTCTCTCCTTCGTATAAGCATATCATAATTTTGAATAATATAATCAAGGGTTATTGCGTTCATCTCACTGTTGTGGTGTGTATGACTTCCATTTTGGCTTTAATTCAAAGAATTAATTAAAATTATTGATTGGAGTTATAGATGGATGTGTTTATAAAGGGATTTGGTAAGAAGTATTGGGTTAGGATATAAATTGATGATGTTGTAAGACAATTGTTGTCAGAGATTTTATATGCTATGTGTTTGAACCTGTCATGGGATTTTAAATGTTTGTGAGCTTGACTCCCCAATGGTATATGGCACTGGTTTAAATCGTATGCATGTGAGAGGTTCTATGTCTGTTTGTATTAGCTTAGAGCTTGCTACCAAATTGCAAAATTAAATGACTATCTTAAGTTGTGAAATATTGTTGTAATTATCTCATGCTCCAAGTAGTTGGTATTACTGATGAAAAGCCAATTCAATTCAGTATTATCCTATTCTGTTGAGATATTAAATGGGAATATCTATTAATTGTTAATGATTGTTTATAAGTTCGGTGTAGATATTATAAACACATTATAGGGACCACCCTCCTAGGTTTTGCAGAGCCCGAAGTGTAGGAGGTTTATTGTTAAAATCCTCGTCAGTTGGTCTAGGTCCTTCGAGCTGACCTTGATTAGAATTGGAAATTCTATAGGTAGAATAGAAGATAAACCTGGTTACAGTAAAAACAACCAACAAGGCCTTGGCCTTCATTTTTTCATTTTTTAGTTTGTTGCTCTAAATATCTCATTAACACTGACACATTTTTGGAATCTTTTGAAAGGGAGGCGAATCAAGTAGCAGTAAAGTATACACCTTACAGTTCCAAGGTAAATGAGGTAGTAAATTTTAATTGGCCAACGGATGAGGAATATCAAGGATGGGTAGACAAGTACTTAACTGAAGAAGAATAAGACAAAGTCCACAACCGACAGTTAACAGCTTAGCGGTTATGGTTATAACAAATTTTGGCTATGTCTTGGTGGCAGTTTTGGTGCAAGTTTTCGAAGTTTGGCAAATGCAACAATTATTCTCCAGTGGACGGGATGAACAAGAAGATTCTCTAGAGACTTAGCTATTGTAACCAATTTTTGAAATGTCATAAGGCGGTCCAAGTGACCAGTGATAGGTGTATTTCTGGTCTGATGCTTGTTGCTCCTTCATTTTTCCTATAAGAAGGATTTCAGGACCAGAAATACGGGTTAGCAAGTTAGATATCTATAGGTCGAGTCTAAGTGAAGTTGTAGAGCGAATTTCTAAAGAGCCTGATATTATAGTGAAGATACTATTCTTAGGTTTGGTGTCATTCTGTTGTAGGTTTTAGTTTCATGGGTACTTAATTTTCAAGATAGTACTAGCATCTGAATGAAAATTACTCATTTCAAGCTCATGCCTCTCCATTGTATGAATATATTATTATCTTGAATAAAATGATCAAGGGTTATTTTGTTCATCTCACTATTATGGTGTGTGTAATTCTCATTTTGGCTTTAATTCAAGGAATTAATTAAAATGCTTGAGTGAGGTTATAACTTATAGGTGAATATGTTCATATAAGGATTTGATAAGTAGTATTGGGTTAGAATATAGATTGATGGTATTGTAAGGCAGTATTATCTAAGATTTTATATGCTATGTGTCTAGAAGATAGACTTGGTTACAGTAAAAAAAAACCAACACCTTTGATATTATCTAGTTATGGCTCCCAAATCTATTGAAAATTGATCATTAGGGTTAAAATTGAAACCTTGCAAATATAATCTTTGTCCAAATCCATCAAGAATTTTCCATCAGTTATAAACAATTCCCTTTTAAAGAATTTGTGAAGTCAGGTCTAAAATCTGGAAATGAAATTATGAAAATGCACAAGATAAAAATGAAATTTGATGAGATGCTGCTTTAAAATATGATTTTCAAACTTGGAAGTAAAAATCTGACTTCACAAATGAATTATGGAAAAAGACAATGACTACCCCCAACTTGGCGATATCTTCTTGAGTTTTTTTTGATTTTCGACCCAAGAAACTCATCGAGCAAAACACTGTCGCAATAAATAGTCGAGCTCATTTTTATTTATGTCCACCACAATTTAACTTTGCAAGTCCATCAAAATTTCGGTGAGAGATCTTCGTCGAAATGTAGATGAAAAATAAGGTTCGTCGAAATTCCAACGAACATCGGGGCTAAAATTTTTAAAAAATGAAAATTCGCACAAGTGCTCGATGATACATCTGATTATATAGCTATCGTTAGAAGTTTTCGTCGGATTTTGCAATCAAATGAGTTAGTGATTAGAATGTAGTGTGTAAAGTCTATATTTTGAGCTTCAACAAAACTATAATTCATGCATATGTTAGATGCAATTGTAACAGTTCAAAATTGGTTGTGTGCCACCTCTCTTTTCTATATTTTCTTCTTTCAATGGGTAGTGAGTCCACCTGCAATGAGCACTTTTGTAATATACTATAACTGATTATAATATAATGTAAGCTAATCCTCATTGTGGTTTTTCCCATTTTGGGTTTTCCATGTAAAAATTTGGTGTTCTTGTGTTATGTGATGTTGATGGTTGTTTTCATGCTTTATCTTCTTACTGTAAATTGATTGTGCTATGAGGATTAAATAGTTAAATTTTTAAGTGGTTTAAAAATTTACTGATTCACCCCCCTCTCAATATTTTGGGTGTTCAAAATTGTGCACATTAATTAATTTATTATTATAACTCTTGGTTTTCCAAGGAAGGGGTGTGGGTTTTTACAAGTGGTTTTGGAACCTCTTGTTTCAATTTACCACTATGGTTTTACCTCCCACAAGTTCTATAAATTGAAGCCTTGAGATGGTAGTATCAACTTGTGTTATTTGTAGGTGTATGGAAGCATTTGGGTTATAGGAGATCAAGAAGGAAGTTTATTATGGTGTATCTATCTTATGAAGATAAATAATATACTTGCACTCTTTCTTGTGGATTTTTTTCTTGAAAGATTTTCTCCACATAAATCTGGTGTCATATTTGTTTTCCGATCTTTCTATTATGGTGAATGTGCAATCACATAGATATAATAATATTTGGTCATTTTATTTTCAGATTTGAATACACATACATAACTTAATATTGCAACTTAGTTCCACCTTGTTTTCAACATTTGGTATTAGAGCTAACGGTTTTGCTTAGAAGGATATTCCTTTCTCTTAAGTGTTGGAGGTTTTTTGGCTATAGTGGGAGCATTTTTTTGTGGTTTATTGCAGATTTATGAAGAATATTGTAAACCATGGCTTCTACCTCTCGCTAGGATATTGAAAATTTCAATGGAACATGCTACGAGATGTGGAAATTAAGGATGGATGATCTACTTGAAGAGAGAGATCAATGGTTGTCGATTTCACAAGAAAGTAAACCAACTACAATGAGTGATGAGGATTGGAAAAATTTAGACAAGAAGACATGAGAAACCATGCAGTTGTGTCATACGGATTCCATCCTTTTGAATGTCTCCATCAAAGACACTACACATAAGTTGTGGAAAAGGGTAGGTGATATATATCAAATAAAAGTCTTTCTAACTAGTTATATCTCAAAATATGATTAAAGATGGTGAATCTATTACAAATCATTTTAATGATTTTAATCTGATTATAAGTGATCTTACATCCGTAGATGTTAGAATTGAAGATGAAGATAAATGTACTGTATTTCTTTGTTCTTTGCCTGAACATTGGGAAAATTTAGTTATTGCCATAAGTAGTGGTAAAGAAGAACCAAACATTGGCTCCATGATATCCATAATTATTTTAGAGGAGATTAGGAGATTCCATGAATGTTGGCTCCCAAGATACCTTGCATGTGTGGGGTAGGTCCAAAGAGAAAGGGCCTAAAGGGGATAATAAGAGGGATAAGTCTAAAGGACGTTCTAAAACCCCCAGAAAGAGTAAAGTAAAGTTTTAGAATTAGGTAAAAGAGGGCATACATGAATAATGAATGTAGGAATAAGAAAAAATATTTTTATTCCTCCATGGAAAAGTCCTTCGATGATGATTATGATGCTTTGTTTATTTCAACTAACACTATTAGTGATGATGCTTATCTTATTGATTTAGCTTGCTCCTACCACATGACTTCTCATAAGCAGTGTTTTACTAATTACAAAGCATATGGTGGGGGAGAAGTTTCCTTGGTGATAACAACATAAAAAGGATTATTGGTAAGGGAAACATAAAGCCGTGTTTTAATGATGGAAGGATTAAAACTCTTGATAATGTTTTTCATATTCCAGAACTTACAAGAAATTTACTTTCAGTGTCCAAGTTGAATGATTATGGAATGCACATGACATTCAATAAGTTTGGTTGTAGGTTGGTAAGAGGGAGTTTGGTGATAGCTAGAGGATCTCAGATAGGGATTTTGTTTAGGCTAAATGCGACTACTTTATGTAACTCTGTAAATGTAACTAACACTAAAAATGTATGTATATTGTAGCACCATAGATTAGGTCACATAGGTGAAAAAGTACTTAATAGTATTCTAAACATAAAGTTCGTTGACGGTATTTCTGATTATTCTGTTGGTAAAAATGATTTTTGTGAACATTGTTAGTTTGGAAAACAAAATAGATCATCATTTTTTAGTGGAACTAATGAGGCAAATAGATTATTAGAGATTATTCATTCAGATGTAAGGGGACCAACAGATGTTGACTCTTTAGGTAAATCTTGGTATTGTCTCTTTCATTGATGATGTCTCAAAATACACTTGGATTTATTTTATGCATTCAAAATATGATTTTTTCACTAAGTTTAAAGAATTTAAGGCCTTGGTTGAAAAGAAAATAGATTATAAGATAAAATTGTTGAGGTTTGACAATATGGGTGAATATTGTTCCAAATAATTTGATGAATTTTGTAAGAATGGAGGTACTATTCAACAAAATATAACTCCTTATACTCCCCAAAAAATGGGGTAGCAGAAAGAATAAACTAAATCTTAATGGAAAGAGGTAGGAGTATGTTAAGTAGTGCCAAGTTTGATAATTGTTTTTGGGAAGAAGTATTTAGTATTTCTAGTTATTTAATTAATAGATCTCCTTGTTCAACTCTTGTTGATAAAACTCCTTATGAAGTGTGGATAGGTAGAAATCCTTCTATTTCACACTTAAGGGTCTTTGGTTGTGAGTTATTTGTTCATGTGCCTTGAGAGAATTGATCTAAATTGGATCCAAAAGCATATAAATGCATCTTTGTTGGTTATGGTGAAAATGTAAAAGGTTATAAGCTTTGGAATCCTCTAACCCATAAAATAATTTTGTCTAAAAATGTGTTTTTTTAGTAATTTAGAGCTTGCTTGGGAGAAGAACAATGAAAAGAGAAAGGTAAGACAAATACATTTCACTTCAAGACAAAGATTGAGAAGCAAGAAGATGCACATGTGGAAGAAAAATTAGATGGATCTAAGGATGGAGAAGAAGAAGAGTGTTCGGATAGTTCAAAGGACATGCAAGATGAGCACACAAAAGAAGAATAGGTAGAGCCCATTACTCCTACCTTTGAGGAGGTCCACAAGGCAACAAAATTCAGTTGACAAGTATAACCCATTAATTTACTATTGTGTATTTTCTTTGTTGAGTACTGATGATCAACATAGATATTTCAAGGAGGCTCTCTCTTTGGAGGAAAGTGAGTCTTGGTTATTGGTCATGCAAGAAGAGATGATGGCTTTGGATGGTTGTGACTCCGAGGATCTTTTTAGTTTTCCCAAAAGAAGTAAGCTCATTGGTTGCAAGTGGGTATTTAAAAAGAAATTTGGTGCAGACAGATGGTTAGAGCAATACAAGGCTCAATTAGTGGCTAAGGGATACTCCCAGAGAGAAGGAGTTGATTTTATGAAAAATTTATCTCCTGTTGCTAAACTAACTTCTATTAGATTTCTATTGTATATTGTTTTTGCTTTTGATTTTGAGATATATCAAATGGATATACTAATTTTTTGCATAGGGATTTTAAGGAGGAAATTTATATGCAACAGTCTAGCGAGTTTGTTATAAAAGGAAAAGAACAATTGGTTTGCGGATTGAAGAGATCTTTGTATGGTTTGAAACAATCACCCAAGATGTGGTACCAAACTTTTGATAATTTTGTATTGAAGCTGGGTTTTCTTAGGAGTGAGGAGGATCATTGTGTTTATATTAAGGTTATTGATGATTAAATTCTAATCATTGTGTTGTATGTTGATGGTATGTTGTTCATGGGTAATGTAGTAAGGTGATGATCAAGGAGCTCAATACACAACTTTTTGGCACATTCGATATGAAGGAATCAAGGGCTGAAAAATATCTTCTTGGAATGGAAATCAATAGAGATTGGGTTCATAGAAAGCTTTGGTTAAGTTAAAGTAAGTATGTGGATACAGTTTTGTGAAGGTTTAATATGCATGACTATAAGCCAGTTAATATTCCATTTCCGATTGGTACTAAGTTGAGCTTGGATATGTGTCCTAATTTTGATGATGATTTTGAGGATATGTCTAAGGTTCCTTGTTCTATTTTTTTTGGTAGTTTAATGTATGCAATGCTTTGCACTAGACTAGATATAGCCCAATAAGTGGGAGTTTTAAGTAGATTTATGTCTGAACCCAGTAAAGAGCATTGGAATTTTGTTAAGAGGGTGTTTAGATATTTGTGTGGTACTTCTAATAACCATTTAGTTTATCATGATACTAATGATTTGGTCAAGTCATTATACATATAGGGGTTGGTTGATACAAATTGGGCAGGTAACTTAGATAGTCGAAGGTCCACTAGTAGCTATGTATTTACTTTGTTTGGAGGTGTAGTGAGTTGGATGAGTAAGAGGCAACCTATAGTTTATTTGTGCACCGCTGAAGCAGAGTATATGGTTTCTACACATGCCCCTAAGGAGGTGGTATGGTTACAAATACTTGGTAATGGCATTGGTTTTGATTATACGATAATGAGAATTGAATGTGACAGTCAGAGTGCTATTTGTTTGGATAAAAATCCTATGTATCATGCTTGTACTAAGCATGTTGATCAATATCACTTTGTGCAAGAGATGGTTGAGAATGGTAAGGTCTTGATTGATAAGGTTGACACTTTCAATAACGTTGTAGATACTCTCATGAAGCCAATGACCACAAATAAGTTCTCTTGATGCAGGAAGGCCATGAGCCTTGATCATTGTACTTAATTTATTATTTGTATCTCTTAGATATAATTCCAATGTATAATATAGAGTGTGAGAATGTTAGGTTAGGTGACATTTACCTTTCAAACCTATGCCATTTTTATGTCTTCATGTTTCTTGGAAAGTGTCATTAGGGACATGAGAGAAATATATTTAATATTGGCATTATTGTAATTATATTTTTGAGAGAAAATTTAATGTTGGTGGAGGTTACATGTTGCTAGAGGATAAAATTGTTGGATGTTATGGTTGAGTTGTTGATATGTGGTTGTCATTGATGTCAAAACTATTAGCATAAATGTCTTTAAGGCTATATATGTTGAGGATATTGAGAAAGTTGAAATAAATATGTTATAGGTTATCTGTGAAGTAGTGAAGATCAGTAGGGAGGAAAATTCAGTATGTTGTAAACTAGATGTTGTAGATTAAAGGGTTTATTTTCAAGCCTATATAGTTTCTACTCCGTAAGTTTCAGAGGTGTGCATGAAGATCTAAGGAAGTTATAAGTTTCTGTGTTTTGATAGCTATTCTGTTATTGCAAATGGTGTTCATGGAAGAAGACAATGTGATTCTGGTAATCTGAGTGGTTGCATATGTTCCTATGACATTCATGGATGTTTCTAGATCATGTTCTATCTGTGCTGCATGTCCACATTGATCATTGTGCTCGTGATCCAACATTTTCTCTTGTGAGTTCATGTTTTTCATGTTCATGGCCGACAAGGTGTTTGAAGTGTGTTGTGGCTCTTTGAGGAAGAATGTTTAAAGGTGTTTTGTGTTTGAGGATATTGTTGTAGGTCCCTACTATGTTTTGGTTAACTTTGGTTGATGCGCATTGATAATATTTATTGTTTTGGGATGACAATTTGCATTTATTCTATTATTTTGTTGAAGTCGACATAAAGCAATGTAATTTCTTGTTGCAGATATATATAAGTGATTGTTTATCTCATTTGATGCATGTGTAATGGGAAGTATGTGAGTTCTATTTGTGAATAAGGTTCAGATCATTCGAAGGTAGAGCAAAGTGTGAAGAAGAGTGAAATATAGTGAAAAAGTATTCATGTGCTTAATCGAAATTGTACTTAGGAATTTGTAGATGCTACTCTCTTAGTTCAATTTATTCATATGGTTTTAATCTAAATATTTTTTGTAAGACAACGAGTCTTCCTTTGAGCAGTGAGCTCTAGGTAGTGTGCCTAAATTCATGTGCATTCCTCTTATATTCCTCTTATACTTTTAACATGTTATAGCTTATGGATTAACCTCCACCATGTTTTTTCCCCTAACAGGGTTTCTACGAAAAAAATCATGGTGTTATGTGTGTTTCTGATGTGTTGTTGATTCATTCTTTCACTATTAATAATCAAATTTGAGAATTAAGGTTAATAAGATTAATAAGTTTGAAATTTTGGGACAACTGATTCACCCCCCCTCTTAGTTGTCTGCCCTTGTCTTACCAATAATTGGTATCAGAGCAGGTTCCTTGGAAGAAGTTTAATAGCTTGAGGTGATCCAGGATGGTGACATACAAGAAGGATAGTCTGAGATTTAATGGAACAAACTATTCTCTATGGAAGACTCGAATGGAGTGTCATCTAAGATGCATTGGTGAATCCTACTGGCACATTACATGCAATAGGTATGTTATCCCTCCAAATGGTCCTACTACTACTGCTAAGATTAGGGATGCTGAATATAATATCAGGGCTAAGGAAGCATTGTTGAGTGCTTTGATTGATACTGAGATGAAAAATGTTATGGATCTAAAAATTACTTATGAGATTTGGAAAAAGTTGAAAACCTTATATGAAGGTGATGCTAATGTGAAGATGGCTAAGCTATAGTGTCTAAAAGGAAAATATGAACTGTTGAAGATAGGAAATGATGAGAATATTGTTACTTACATGCAAAGAGTGAATGAACTTGTGTGTGGTCTCAAATGTGCTAGTGGACAAGTAGATGAACAAGAGATTGTTGCTAAAGTGCTTAGAAATTTTCCTGATGCATACAAAATTAAAGCTGCATCCATTGATGATCTCCGAACTGTGACAAATATAACCAAAGATATGTTGGTTGGTAAACTTACTACTTTTGAGTTGAGTGAATTTGGTGATGCCCTTCCTAAGACAAAATCTGCATTTAGAGCTACTACTTCCGGGAGAGATAAGCAAAGATATGATCTGGGTGAAATTTCTTCTAGAAAGGTATTCAGATATGAGGAAGAAATGAGACAAATTGAAGAAGAAGAAAGATAACTGAATGAGCTTGAAGCACTTATTGTCAAAAGGGAAGCTAGAGGAGAAGGTAAGTATAAAAAAAAGTTTCCTATTAAATGTTTTTTCTTGCAAGAAGATGAGTTTGTGGTTATTTCTATCAAAGAAAATAATTATGTGTCTCTCGAATCTGCTAGTTGTACAAATGTGGAGAAAGCCCTAGTTGCCTGAGTTGAAGAAAAAGATGAATGGGTAATTGAAAGTGGATGTTCACATCGCATAACAGGTGATAAGAGTAAATTTGTAAGCCCAAAGAAGTATGATGGTGGTGTTGTAAGATTTGGTGATAAAAATGGTGGTATAATCTGTGGTAGAGGATGCATTTCTTTTGATGGTAAGCATAATATTGATGATGTTCTTTATGTTGAAGGTTTGAAGCATAATATTCTGAGTGTTGGATAGATGGTTGATAAGGGTTACAATCTTCAATTCAAAAATGGAAAGTGTATCATACTGGGAAATACTGGAAATGTGATTGCTTCAGGTACAAAAACAAAAGGTAAAATCTTTCATCTGAATGTTGGTAGTAAAAGTTTTCTGATTGCTCAAGTTGATGAAAGTTGGTTATGGCATAGAAGAATGTGTGATGTAAAATTTGACATATTATTAAGATAAGTTCATCACAGGCAGTAAGAGATCTTCCTAAGTTGGTGAAGCCTACTAATACCATATGCAAGGAATGTCAGTTGGGAAAAAAAACTAGAATTTAATTTCACAGCAAATAGCATTGTTCAAATGAATTGTTGGAGCTTGTGCATACTGAATTGTGTGGTCTTGCTAGAATTAGAAGTCTACAAGGTTACAGGTACTTCATGTTGCTTATTGATGATTACTCTAGGATGATGTGGTTTACTTTCTTAAGGGATAAATCTAAAGCTCTAGAAAAGTTCAAGATCTTTAAGGCTATGGTTGAGACAAAGATAGGTCTGAAGATTAAGTATATGAGTTTAGATAAAGGTGGTGAATTCACTTTCGGTGAGTTTAATTCTTTTTGTGAAGAGCATGGGATAAAGAGATAATTATCTGCACCGCAAACCCCTCAACAAAATGGAGTTATAGAAAGAAGGAATAGGACAATTCAAGATGCTGCTAGAACTATGATGTTGGAAGGAAATGTCCCTCATATCCTTTGGAGAGAAGCTGTGAGTACTGCTGTCTATATTCTTAACCGAGTACAAATCAAAGGTAATTACTGGTAAGACTAATTTTGAGTTATGGTTTGGTCATAAGCCTACTGTTAGATATTTCAAAATCTTTGGGAGAAAATGCTATATTAGGAGAGATGAAGATCTAGGAAAGTTTGATACTAGAAGTGATGAAGGAATCTTTCTTGGTTATTCTACTAAGAGAAAGGCCTACCAGTGCTACAACAAGAGATTGAAGAAAATGGTTGAAAGTGCAAATGTTAAGGTTGATGAAGACATTGCCAGACCCTCCAGAACCTATGGATATGATTCTGATGATCAGAATGACATTACAAACAAGAGTCAGACTTCAAATCAAGTTCATATCATTCCTGTGAATCAAGAAGAACAAGAAGATGCAGAGACTGGTGAAAGTACAAAAGAGAGACCTCAAGAGCCTGAAATTCAAGAACACTCTAAGGCTCCAAGGTATGTGAGTTTGAATCATTCAAAAAAGAAGATTATAGGAGATAAGAACAAAGGTGCTTAGACTAGGAGAAGAATTACAAAAGAATACTGTTTAATTTCAAAAGCCGAGCCAAGTAATGTCAGTGAAGCATGCAAAGATGAACATTGGATTGAAGCTATGAAAGAAGAACTACAACAAATTGAGAAGAATAATACATGGATTCTTGTTCCTAGACCTAAAGAAAAAAATGTAATTGGAACTAAATGGGTCTTTAGAAACAAACTGACTAAACAAGGTAAAGTTATCAGAAACAAAGCAAGATTGGTATGTAAAGGATACTCTCAGATGGAAGGTATTGAATTTGAAGAAACCTTTGCTCCTATTGCTAGAATTGAAGCTGTGAGATTGTTTCTTTCTTATGTTGCTTATAAAAACTACAAAGTTTATCAGATGGATGCCAAGTTATCATTTCTAAATGGTGAATTGGAGGAAGAGGTGTATATTGAGAAACCTGATGGATTTCAATTGACTGATTAGGGAGATATGGTTTGTCAGTTGAAAAAAGTATTGTATGGACTCAAATAAGCCCCTAGAGCTTGGTATGCTAGATTAGATAAGTACTTGATGAATCTTGGATTTAACAAAGGTACTGTTGATAGTAATATGTATTTCAAGATTGATGATGATAAATATTTGTTTGTGGAAGTCTTTGTTGATGATATCATTTTTGGAGGAGATGATGGTTTGTGCATGAAGTTTTATAATGAGATGCAAAATGAGTTTGAGATGTCAATGATTGAAGAGTTGAAATTATTTTTGGGATTGCAAGTTACTTAGGTAGACAAAGGGATCTTTATATCTCAGTCCAAGTATGTGAGAGAACTGCTAAAGAAGTTTGGTATGGAAGATTAAAAAATAGTCGGTACACCTATGGTGACTAGATGCAAGTTGACACAGGATGATGATTCTCCAAAATAAAATCAGACTAGATACAAATCAATGATTGGTGGATTGATATATTTAACTTAAACTAGACCTGATATCATGAATGTTGTGTGCATTGTTGCTATATTTAAAGCCAATCCTAAGGAATCTAATGTGACTGATATGAAGATAATTTTTAGATACTTGAAGGGAATAATTGATTTTGGCCTATGTATCCTAAAGATGATGATCTTACTTTAAGTGCCTTTACTGATGTTAATTGGGAAGGAGATGTGAATGACAAGAAAAGTACTAATGGTGGCACATTTTTCTTGGGAAAGAAATTAATTTCATGGTTAAGAAAAACGTAGAATGTCGTTTCCTTGTCTACTATAGAGGCATAATTTATTGCTGCTGCTAATAATTGTACTCAAGTATTGTGGATGAAGAAGATGTTAAAAGATATCAGAGTTGTGTATGATGAACCTACTACCATATTATGTGATAAATCAAGTGCTATAAACATTTTTAAGAATCCGGTGCTGCTGATGAGGTAAAAATAACCTCATCATAATAATACCAGAAAAGCCTATTCACATGAGCTCAATCCTCAGTCTCTGCCAATTAATTAAACTTTAGGAGAGATAATTATTTATCTTTAAGGAAAATTATCCAAACTTTATTTCTTATGATTAATTGAGGTAATCTACCAATATGGATTTAATGGGCTATTTTGAGTGTTTTTGTAGAGAAATAATCAGACATCATGCAATAGTTGAAAAATGTTTAACCAACACGTGCCTTAGTAATGATTGAAGATAGACACTAGGAACCTACTCCTAAACAGCAGGTTGATGAACTGATGATATAATTGATGTTAGTTTAATTTCTATTATGTTTTTGAGTCAAAGACTTCATGGCTCGTCTCGAGCCTTTTTAATGTTTATGTAATGGGTTTTAAAGACAATGAAAGTTAGTTGTAAACTATTATAGACTTTTTCAATGGCTATCCACGCCATCTGAAATCTAGGATTTAGTTAAATTTTTTCTATAAAAATGTAATTTTTAGAAGTA